>OY744543.1:61524703-61607203 GCA_963556195.1 Sepiola atlantica | reverse complement strand
TTGTTATTATCAAACTTTTTCGTGTTTTATTTTTTCTGTCTTTTCCTCTTTAAGCTTTCATCTCCTGGCCCTTTTTCCCCCCGTTTGTCAACCAGTCTCTTGCGCTCACTCATCATCTTGCCATCAAAGGCAGAGATGATGAAAAATCAAGCACGTTACTTATCCATCCACCATTCCATCTGCTCCGTTTAGAATTTGCCTCAGCTCCGTTTAACAAACGGACCTTTTTATTGGAAAATACTGATATGAAGTTCGGCTACTTTTGACATGTTCTGCTCCAGACTTTGACCAACAAAACATTATTTTATCTGTAGAGGTCATAATGTGCCGGAAGGTTTTTTACTCTGATAGTTTATTTCCTCGAGCCGCTTGCCTTTTGAATTTCTTCTTTTAACTCTGTTTCCCTGAAGTGAATCAATCAATTTTCTTGACGAAAGTTTCTTGCTGTTTTCATATTCAATCGAATACATATTTAAAGCACAATATCCAGACACGTTTGTTATATACTAGCTGTATTTAGCCGGTGTTGCCCGGGAGTCTTTATATTCATAAAAATAATTTACTTCCCTCTTCTCGTAAATAACGATGAATTTCTCCCTTTAATTACCAGATAGCCCCGTTTTGTTGGGCCACGGCAATTCTCGTTGCCAAATAAACAGACACCTAATTTTGGCGGGCTGGATCAAAACTGATTTGTCTCTCCTTTCTTTTGTGAACTGTGTTTGACGAGAGAAGACGCCGAGGAACACTGCTTCCTCTTTTTGAATGTCTGCACCTAAGGACCTTCACTTCATTTGCACGTGAGGCACACAAGAGAGCCGTCTATTACCCACGATAAAAGAATATATTTCATAGTTTGTCTTGTTTCAAGCCGCAAAATACAATTAGTTTTCCGCTTAGAATTGGCCTCATTTTTTTGTATCTATTCTATTGGAACATGCTGATATGAAGTTTGGCTACTTTTGACATGTTCTGCTCCAGACTTTAATCAACAAAACATTATTTTATCTGTAAATTTCATTGTAGAGGCCCCCATGTGCCGTAAGGGTTTCTACTCTAATAGTTTCATTCATTCCAGCTAGCCTTTGAAATTCCCTCGCTGCTCTCTGTTTCCCGGACTGTACTAACATGTAAATGTAATGTGAACAAATTCACTCTATAAGTATGACCAATAATTCACTAATATACATATATGTCCATAATTTAATCCAGTAAACTATTATCTATATGCAAAAAGAAAAAAGTTTATTTAAAAATATCGATTTAAAAAAAAAAAGGTGGGTTCGATTTATAATGAGAATAAATAAAATAATAATAATATGAGAATATAGAAAAATACCTTGACATAAGAGTAGCGATATATATATATATATATATATATATATATATATATTGATCACCAACAACAAACCGTGTTGGATCTCGCAATGAATTATATATTATATAAGTATATCTTATAATACGTTACTTATTTAAGTTTCCTTTAAAACACAAGAGTTTCATAAGACATTTTCCAATATGGTAACTTAGGTTCAAATGATTTATCATGCGCCACTTACATTCAATCTGTCTCGTATGATAGCGCAGGAGTAGAGGCGCCGACTGTCAACTCGGCAGTTTAGTTTCAATCCCGACTTTAGGAACTAACTCGTCTAGCCGCACTGATAGAGCTATGATACAGCAAAACAGTCTGTATGTGGATGATTATATATATTATTTGAATAGCTTTTTCGCTAATATAAGGAGAAATTCATAGCAATATCCTTTTACTATTGTTTCAAAATCAATTTATTCCAGGAACTTATATTATAAATTAATTTTGCTGTCCAAGTCTCCAAAATCGAGCGATATTAAGGATTTGAATACTTGGACAGTAAAAAGACTGTAAAAAAATATTTTTAGAAACAAATATGTGACAAATAATAATTTAATTTGCTTTAATAGAGGTATTTTTTCATGGGTATTTTTTATTTTTATTAAATTATATTATTTATTTATTTATATTTATTTATATTTATACTTATTTAGATTTATTTAGATTTATAAAATTATATTATTTTTATAAAATATAAAATTAAAATTTTTTTATTTTTTCATGGGTATTTTTCCGAAGCAAAATCGCTTTATTTTTGTATTTCTGTTCTGGACTTTCGTAAGAAAAAAATGAAAAAATTATAAACCAGGATCTTATTTTGTTAATAGTATAGGGCTAGTCTAGTATCTGTTCTGTTGTCATCAAACAATCCTCCTAGGCATTACCTCATTCTTTGTGGGTAATGTAGTAACTGTGTTGTGGTCTTGATACCATCCTTCCAGGCATTACCTCTTCCTTTGTGGGATAGTGTAGCATATGTTCGTGCCTCGTGATACCATCCTTCCTGGCATTACTTCCTCCTTTGGGGAGGCCAGTGTAGTATACGGTCGTCTGTCATGATACCATCTTTCCAGGTTAGCAATATTATGCTCCCTCTGATCTCATATATTTGCTAGTATATATATATATATATGTATATATAAGTAACATTTTAAGCTGAATTATTTCGACACTTGATTATTGGGGAAATGGTAGTTTTATATGTACCATTGGAGAGCCATGCATATAACTGTCCTGTTTTTAAATCTCCGAAACAGTTACATGGTAAACAGCTGAAGATCCCCGTGTTAATATTAGATGCTTACGTTTAGGTCTCCTGTTTTTGTTTCACTGTTAGATACTTAATTCCCCTTTTGATTTTATTTACTTACTATTATATATTATTTATTTATGAATTTTCCAACAAATGTTAAGTCTACACTATTTTGGATTTAGTTAGTTTCTCTGGGAATTTAAACTGCATTTTCCTATCACATTTTTTTTTTTTTGTTATTTTGTTTAAAATAACTCAAAGCTTCCTTAGACTATATATATATATACACACACACATATATATATATATATATATATATATATATATATATATATATATATATATATATATATATATATATATATATATATACATACATATATATATATATGTGTGTGTGTGTGTGTGTGTGTATGTGTGTGAGAGAGGGTTGGTAGAAAGTAAGGCGATTAACATTAGCTTTGAGTAACCGAACGTTTAATTTAAAATATGTAAGAAATGTGAGTTCAGTTATTTTGATTATCAGCGTTAAGAATTTTTGTTTCCTGTTGAATATTTAAAGTTAAGTTAAACACCATCGGACGAAAATGAAATTCCTTTAGCAAAAACGAAAAAAAAGAAAAAAAGATGGCAGCCATTTTTATCTTTATCTAATGAGGTTAATACTTTAAGCAGACTTCATCAACAACTAGCTGTACCTACTTGACGTTAACTGAGAGATCGTTTTACCTTCATTTTTCTTTCGCTTTTTTAACCGTTTGTTTTATTTTCATATTAATTGGATTTCAAAAATTTAATTTAATCATTACGTTTTCTTTCCTATACTATTTCAAAACCAAATTATTATCTTTTTAAATAGGATTTCGAAAATTAAATTAAATCATTACCTTTTCTTTTCCTATGCTATTTTAAAACTAAATTAGTATTTTTTAAATAGGATTTCGAAAATTAAATTAAATCATTATGTTTTCTTTTCCTATGCTATTTTAAAACCAAGTTATTATTTTTTTAAATAGGATTTCGAAAATTAAATTAAATCATTATTTGTTCTTTTCCTATGCTATTTTAAAACTAAATTATTATTTTTTTAAATAGGATTTCGATAATTAAATTAAATCATTACTTGTTCTTTTCCTATGCTATTTTAAAACTAAATTATTATTTTTTTAAATAGGATTTCGATAATTAAATTAAATCATTATGTTTTCTTTTCCTATGCTATTTAAAAACCAAGTTATTATTTTTTTAAATAGGATTTCGATAATTAAATTAAATCATTACTTGTTCTTTTCCTATGCTATTTTAAAACTAAATTATTATTTTTTTAAATAGGATTTCGATAATTAAATTAAATCATTATGTTTTCTTTTCCTATGCTATTTAAAAACCAAGTTATTATTTTTTTAAATAGGATTTCGAAAATTAAATTAAATCATTACGTTTTCTTTTCCTATGCTATTTTAAAATCAAATTACTATTTTTAAAATAGGATTTTGAAAATGTAATTAAATTATTACGTTTTCTTTTCTTATGCTATTTTAAAACTAAATTAGTATTTTTTAAATAGGATTTCGAAAATTAAATTAAATCATTATGTTTTCTTTTCCTATACTATTTTAAAACCAAGTTATTATTTTTTTTAAATAGGATTTCGAAAATTAAATTAAATTATTACGTTTTCTTTTCCTATGCTATTTTAAAATCAAATTACTATTTTTAAAATAGGATTTTGAAAATGTAATTAAATTATTACGTTTTCTTTTCTTATGCTATTTTAAAACCAAATTATTATTTTTTTAATAGGATTTCGAAAATTAAATTAAATCATAACGTTTTTTTTCCTATGCTATTTTAAAACCAAATGATTATTTTTTAAATAGAATTTCGAAAATTAAATTAAATCATTACGTTTTTTTCCTATGCTATTTTAAAACCAAATTACTATTTTTTAAATAGAATTTCGAAAATTAAATTAAATCATTACGTTTTACTTTTCCTATGCTATTTTAAAACCAAATTATTATTTTTTAAATAGGATTTTGTCAGTTTAATTATTACGGTATCGTTTGGTTATTAAATTATATATTGAGCAACATTTTTAAGAAACTATTACTAGTTTCATTGCGGTAATGTTGTTTTAATAAAATTATTGGGTGTAAATAGCTTTCAAAACTTTGAATCTTTTAATACATAAGTATTTGCTAAGAATTTTAAAGCGAAAAATAACTTTCTATTTTATAGTTAAAATGCCTCCAAATCCCTTTAAAATTCTGAAGAGTTACGAAGTAATTAATTGTTTTCTCAACTATTAAAAAATATTAAAATAGCTGAATGTTTACGAAGAAACCGAAATGCATTCTGGAGGATATAATTTCGTAATTGAATAACGTTTTAAATATGACTGTTAAAGTATAGTTTTATTTAACAGTATTGCATTTTTGATTTAGTAAATATTCGATTAATATTTAATATAAAATAATTTAATGTGTAATTATAAAAGTTACGTTGAAGCGAGAAATACGCACGTGAAGTTTTCTCATACTTTTGTTAATATAGAGACATTTACAGGGATGACTGATTTCGGCACTGAACGGCCCAAGAGGAGTTAATGTGACATAAAATGTGTTGTGCATATTTCTCTTAGCTCTACTTCTAATTACAATTTTTATTTTTTTATTTTTTTTATAACATAGTTAATCCCAAACAAGGCAGGCCGCCACTGTAGACGAAAGGGGCTACTGAGAAAAAAGTGTGAATGTTTGGGGGAGGCAATCTAAATTAGGAGCTGCGCAGCGAGATGTCTGTTTACATTAGTTTTAAATTTCTGCATGTCAGTAATGTCAGGAAAGCAAGGAACAGGGAGGTAGTTCCAGAGTCCAGCAGCACGAGCAAAGAAGCTTTTGGAGTAGAAAGCTCTTCGGCAGCTGGGGACCTCCACAGTGAATGGATGGGATTTGACAGATTGTCGGGTTGGTCTAGTGAATTTACGTCGTGGGGGTACTAGAGCAGCAAGCTCATCAGAGCACAATCCATTGAAGTACTTGTAAAACAGGCACAAGAATGCAACATTGCGGCGATGGGACAGGGGCTGGAGCTTGGTGGATAGGGAAGGACCTATCAAGTTTGCAACTCTTTCAGATACCTTCGATTTTTTTGAAATTTGAACAGTAAGTGATGATTTCAAATACGCTGTAGATAGAAGGGATTCGATGTGAGTTTGTTTTCATTTTCGGACTTTTATTTTTGTCACATCGCAATGTATCATTTTTTCGAATTAAAAACTTTTCTGTCTTTCTGATGAGTTCAGTGAGGAAAGATCCGGTATTGATATACAATGTTGGTTGATCCACTGCTGAAGAAAACAAAACCTAAAAATTGTACCAAAAGTGATTGTTTTGAAAAAAATATTTCGTAAGATGAATAAAGTCTTCGATTTTGGAATGTAACAAAATCTTGTTTATTTATATATGCTCTGTTGTAACAAGTTGATAATCATCGAGCTTTCAATTGGAAGAGTTTTGTATGCATAAAAAATAGAAGTCATATGCTAAAACATATATTTTCGCACTCCTATCTATATATAAAAAATAGTAACTCTGTCTGTGTGTGTGTGTGCCCGCCTGATCTTTGTGTCTTATGTTCACTCAAACCGCTGGACAGAATTGCTTGAAAATTGGCATGTGGACTACTGACCTCTCAGTGAAGGTCATAGGCTATATAAGAAATATATCACTTCAACGCTGGAGATTCCCGGAAGATTCACTGAAAACTGTTTTACCTTTGATTCAAGTGAAATTAAAACCATAGGTAAATGACCATAACTGATGTCTATTCACAAAATTTCAGCAAATTTTGATAATATTAAGATTGCCCTCGGGACCCCCCAATCACACTGAAAACTGTTTTCTCTTTGATTCAAATGAAATTTAAACCATAGGAAAATTACCACAAATACTGTTTATTCCTAAAATTTCAGCAAATTTTGATAATATTAAGATGGTCCCCGGGGCACAACCCCTCCACTAAAAATTGTTTTCCCTTTAATTCAAATGATATATATATATATGTATATATATATATATATATATATATATATATATATATATATATTTTTTATTTTTTATTTTATTCCATTAGTTGCGATAAAACAGGTTTTGTTTCATTGGTGCGAAAAGCTACCAACTCATCGGGCCGGCGAAAGGAATTCCTTTCGCCGGCCCGAGTAGTTGGTAGCTTTTCGCACCAATGAAACAAAACCTGTTTTGTCGCAACTAATGGAATAAAATCAAAAAATATATATTTTGCTCTGAATTTTCATTGAGCACTCTCATAAACCCGGTTTCAACTTCCTCCGGATTCATACCCCCTGGATATTTGTAACAAGTTAATTATATATATATATATATATATATATATATATATATATATATATATATATATATATATATAATCAAGAACACCTCTCTGTCTGTGCATGTCTGTCCCTAAAAACGAAGATATACTAGGAAGTGTACTTTCAATATAATTGTATTCACATGCACAATTTGCATGTGAACATAATGGAAGCATTTTAGCGTCTCTGGCTGACCCTTAAAGAAGCTAATGACAATTTTCAAACATGTTACCCAATGAAATTAATCTATTTATTAGCGTTAGTTTAAGAGTATTAACATATATCTGAATAGCTCGGTGAGTAAAATATTTAACTAACTGCATCAAGGTTTTTGTTAAAGTAAACTCGCCCTACAATGATGTTACATATGATGCTATCCCACACTCTAACGTGGGCCACAACGGGTAGCTCATCCAGTATATATATATATATATATATATATATATATATATATATATATATATATATATATATATATATATATATATAAATATATATATATATATATATATATATATATATAATAAGCAAAATAACAACGAACGCTACAATCACCAATAAAAATAATTACATAAAAATACATCAAATATTTAGGTGATAAAAATCGTACATATTTCTAGACGGAGCGTCTTGGTACAGTGGTAGAACGCTGGACTATAGACATCAATATCGAAGGTTCGATCTTTGTCTAAGTTAGCCATGCTGATGACGGCTGTGAGCCAGAAACACGTGTCCATGGATTACTTTTATGTACGTATGAATTAAATAAAAATATATATTAACGGAAAAAATAAGTCCTATGAAGTTAAGGGCGACTAATAATGCAATTTTCTGCATCTTAATCACTTAGGAAGTGAGACAATCGAAATAATAGTAAGCAAAATAACAACGAACGCTACAATCACCAATAAAAATAATTACATAAAAATACATCAAATATTTAGGTGATAAAAATCGTACATATTTCTGGACGGAGCGTCTTGGTCCTCGTTGATCCTTCACAGCTATTTTGTGGTGTATAAACCGAGGCCGATGTCTTTTTGAGGGGAGGGGGCACAATTTATAAAATTTCTTGCAATTTTAGTTCCCTTGGTTTCATGCGGTGTTCCTTCCATCTTTTTGTTCCACTTCTGTTGAAGTTTCCATGTGGCTAGTTAATGTTTGTAGTTTATGTGGGTTGGTTTCCGCATTCGAGGATTTTCCTTAAGATTTCAACTGATTTCATCATTGCCGTCCGTTGTATAGTCTGAGTCTTCCTCTTGATTCCAATTTCTCCTAGTCTTTTTTGCAGGCTTTTCGGAACTGTTCCAGATGCTCCTACAATTACTGGTATTATATTGACTTTCTTCATGTTCCATATTTATTTCAGTTCTCTGGCAAGCTCTGTGTATTATTATTATTATTATTATTATTATTATTATTATTATTATTATTATTATTATTATTATCAGTAGTAGTAGTAGTTTTTTACTATTATTATTATTATTTGTACTCACTTGGAGTTCTCACACAGATCACCGTCAGTGATTGCTCGCCGACAACAACCAGTGGTATTTCCTGGAGTCTAAGTGACAACAAGCCTCCCCAGATTTCCAGTGTTGCATAAAGGGGGGGGGGAGAGAGCTTCTTTTATCACTACACGCAGAAATCCTTCCGACTGAGGCATTTCTCCAAAACCACCTCAGCAGTTCGCTATTACATCCTCTCCGGCCGAAAACAACGCGAAATGTTCACGAGAGGATTAATAGTGATTTCAATCTTTTTTCTTAATACTTCTGATGATACAATTTAATCTATATCATTTTCATAATCATTTTACTCTATAAAATTCGAACTGTATATCACTTTTTCTCTATACTTTCGTAACCACAGTCTTAAATCTTCACGTATCAATTTACGGCATCTCAGGCCTTTTTCAAATAACGACCTCTCAAAATTACAAGAATCTTTTCACGGCATCTCAGGCCTTTTTCAATTACGGCCTCTTTAAAACCACGAATCTTAAAGTCTCTAAACAGTTCTCAAATAAATCTCAAATAAATCTCAAAGTTTACCTTATCTTCTGTTCTCTTCCTTGGCCTGTGATTCGTCTAGTCTTCGCTGGCTGTGTCGTCCTGATCGAAGGAAGAAGTCTGTCTCAGACAAAATGAACACACGAGACACGAATTTTCTTGAAGGGATATTTCACACAAATTTATTTATTCTCGCACAATTTTCTTACTTCTTGGTTCGGTTGCTGTCAGGGGGATTCCGGCTTCGACTCTCTCATACTCGGGCTATTTTCTTTCCTTTCTGGGATATCTTCTGCCCCCCACAGCGGGGCCTTGCCTTTTTACCGGCTACATGCTCGCAGCCGGTCTGAGCGGTATCGCCTCTAGGCCCAGACTGATTCTAAAAACTAAGTTATTGTTTTCTGTGGTGACGTAATCATCGTTCCCACGCACAATATGGGGACAAAAACGTCTCACTCTGATCTCTGACTCAAGGTCACGTCAGGTCTAAATTTATTATGACTACTCCTGGATCAAACACTTCTCTGACTCATTTCTGAGTCCAGAAACAAAACCTATTTTTCGATAACAAAATTAGCTATTTGATACTAGTTAATCTACCCGTTTGAAATACAGGGCCCGTCATAATATAACACCAGTATTCTTCACCTCTTTTCGATGACGATGCCTCTTATCATCGATTTCTCGCTGGTTAGGACAATTGGTCTTCTCTGGGATTTGAGTGGCAATAAGCCTCCCCAAGGTCACATTATTCTCCGCACTTTTCCAGTAGAGGTCTGGTTTGTGCTGTCCATCATCTGTCTTCTCATCCTCCTCGGCCCTCTACAAATATTTTGCCTGGTGTCAGCCTAGGCCGGCGCCATTTTTTAATTTTTAATTTTTTTTATTTTTAAATTCTTTTAAAAATTAAATTTTTTAAAATTATTTTATTATTATTATTATTAGTAGTAGTAGTAGTAGTATTAGTAGTAGTAGTATTAGTAGTAGTAGTAGTAGTAGTAGTAGTATTGTTATTCTTATTATTCTAAGAGCGTAACGACGTTACCATAAATATACTCTGCTGTGTGGTGATTCTTTGTTGTGTTGATGGATCAAAGGAGGATACTCTTTTGCTATTGGGTTGTCCAAGAAAAGGGAGTCTGCTGTGCTTCGTGCGATTCGAACTGAACCTGAAAGTTCGATATCGTGCTACCTTGGTCCTGACCCTGGCGCGACATTTACTCTGGACGGGTTGGGCCGGCTTCCTCCAATGCAAGAAATTTCTAGGGAATATTAACTTCACAAGCGCTCCCAAGTCACATGTATATCTAAATTAGGAGAGATGATTTGTGGCGATGTTAGATTTTGCCGGGTTTTTTTTTACAAAATGTGTCGCCATCCTCCTACATACAGCGCCTAGTATTTCCAAATGGTCAACCATCTGGTACTGAACAGACTCAAGGTCGCTTAGCAACGGTCATCTAACGAGAATCGGTGTGTCAACGTGTCAATTGTACTGTTACTTTACCTGGGAAAGATTAAGACCAAGCAAAATATCCAATTCTCATCAACGTAATATAAAAAAATCTTCAACACTCAATTCGATGTAGCCACACAAGAAAGATTCAGATGAAGAACAGAAGTGTCAGGAATTCCTGTTTCGGTCATTGGCTCGCCCACCACTAAAAGTCTGTTTCCCCCAAACCGGATCTCGCAATTTCCTAATGACAACTAAACTTCCTATTTTACAAATATTCCACACGTCACAAACGACATTGTTTCCATCTTCATCCGTTTTTCATCCAACTCGACTCCGGTTTCCTAACTCAATTTATAATCATTGGAATTCATGTATTTTTAAAATCACTGTTTATCTTTGATTGTTTAGAATTCCAATTATCGTAAAGTATTGTAACTTATTTAATGTAATACCAGCTGTTTTTCTTTTAAAAATATTTACATTTGTGAAAATTCAATAAAATATTGGTTTTGCAATAAAAACCAATCATATATCTTACAAAATATTGAAATTTAAATTCTATAAACACTTTCGATTACTTTCGAAGTAATACTACAGTCTTCTGGAGGTTGAAGGTTCAATCCTCAGTACAGGCGATACTTAGAATATAATTAAAAATCACTTAAGACTACTAGCTGGTCATGGCTGATAGAACGAGAACAATCTACCCGTGGATTAAATAAAGGGTTCAATACGAAATTTCGTAAAGATTTCCGAGTTCGATATAAATATTCTTGAGGTCAATAAAATGCACCCGAACAAGGTCAGAGGTTACATCGGCCGAAACGTTGTGAGAATAACATCCAAGATGAGAATAGTCGTCCAAATAATCCACATAATATAAAATAACTAGCAAACATATAGCGGAGCTTTTGGCTAGGAACAAAATGTAGTATCTGTTCTAAAGCTACACTTTGACTATTTTGTCTTCGGTCAGTGAAGGAGAAGTCCTTCTAGACTGAGGCAATTTTAATTTTTGTTCCAATTCAGAGTTCTCCTTTTTGGGTAGCTCGATTTTTCACACATTAAAAACCGATCTTGTGTCTAATTCTGACCTCGTGGGGAGGAAAGTAAGTAGGAACTGGCAAATATATATTAGCTAATATTTCTACTAATCTACGTCCCCACCAACATTTAACACTGTCGAGTCAAGATCCAATCCCTATAGTTGTTTATGTATGAAAATCAGATTTAGTTTTAGTCACAGAATGCTCCCAATAACTTGTAATCGTGTACAGCTCTCCTGAACACTAGCTCAGTCTAAAAATATTAACTAGCAGTAAATAAAAATAAAGACGTAATTCTTCTGAATGAGAATTGTACGGTCTTTTGGCTTTCTTAATTCTGATTTTGGCATTGGTTTACCTTGACTCGCTTAGGAACTAGGTGTTCAAATAAGGGAGCATGTAGCATCCTTGTGCTTGTTTTACAAATACTTCAATGTATTGTGCTCCGATGAATTGGCTGCTCTGGTGCCCCCCTCGACGTAAGTTCACTAGACCAACTCGACAATCGACTAAATCCCATCCATTCACTGTGGAGGTCCCCAGATGCCGGAGAGCTTTCTACTCAAATAGCTTATTTCCTTGTGCTGCCGGCCTCTGGAATTCCCTCCCTGACCCCTGTTTCCCCGACGGTACTGACATGCAGAAATTTAAAACTAATGTAAACAGACATCTCGTTGCGCAGATCCCAATTTAGGTTGACCCCCCCCCCCCAACTTTCTCCCTTTTCTTTCTTCTCAGTAGCCCCTTTACGTCTACAGTGGCGGCCTGCCTTGTCTGGGGTGAACTATGTTTTTAAAAAAAGCTTCCACATACATAGTGACAATATTCGAACAAGGATTACCGAGCCTGCGCTGGTATGTATTTTACAATGGGGGCCGCCCAAACCAGCAGTGACGATGGCATAGACACATACCCTTAACGCCATGTCAGTTTTGTTTACTTGTTCTCTTCCGTATGTTAAAGGAAATGACATAAAGCCCCCGTGAAATATTCTACGTATGAATTTATATACCTCACTAGCCCTAAAAATTTATATACCTCACTAGCCCTAAAAATTTATATACCTCACTAGCCCTAAAAATTTATATACCTCACTAGCCCTAAAAATGCCACGCATGGAATTGTCAATAAAATTCACAACCTTTTCTGTAATCCAACCATAAGTCAGTCTATGCCTTACTTGTTCACTAATGAATGTCTCACATTTTTAGTTTTAGGGTTTGTTGATCGCCTCCTCGGTAGGGCATGCGATCGTGAATGTGGTGTATATCTACCGTCATACCGGATGAATCTCCTTCATACAAGGTGACACTCACTCCAAAATGTCACCCGTCAAATCGTTATAAAAATTCACAATCGTTTCTGCAATCCAACCATATTTGGTACAAATAAACTTCAGTGTGTGCTTACTTGTCCCCCTAACCTGAGTTTATTTGCTGGAACAAGTATTTATAGTAATCAAATGGTCCCGATAACAAAATTATGTGCCTGAGAGAAATTTGGTGTTCTCAATACCTTGTGCGGACGAATGGCACGTGGAATGGACTGTGGTATTCTCATCTCTAACCGTTGGGTAGTACTACCTTCACAATCAACTCTATACTAACAAATGGATTAATAAATATCATAACCCTTTTGATTTTTACATAAAACAAAACATCTTTATGAAAAGAGGGGATAACTTTTGAACTTACGTAAACTTATCTTATCATAGATGATGGAAAACAGCGCATAGAAGAGCTCTTATCCAGGATAACTTTGTCGTCTGGACCTAGCGACGAAAATTAAGATATTCAGGACATCTCATTGTCCTGAATATCTAAGATTTTCGTTGATAAATTTAACTTTTCAATTTTACGTTCAATAGTCTATTTAATAATGTTGATGGGGTGTTCATTTTAGAGAAAACCTTTGACATCAAGATTATATTGGAGCAAATAGTAAGAGCTCCATGAGCGAGATTTCCAATGAGAAAAGATGGAGTACTCTATATGCTTTGCCTCAAATCTGCCACAGCCATCATAGATACAATACCGATCGCTTCAGAGAATCTCCTCCCAGTTGTCTACGTACATATCAAGGATTTTCAGGTTGTTTTTTTATTACATCTTTCAACCGTAACTTAGGTTTGTGTCTCGGGCGTTGTCCATGCGGTAGTTCCCCATATAACAGTTGCTCAGGGAGCCTGTAATCTTCCAGCCTAAGTAAGTGCCTTGCTCAGATAATCTGACTACGTATAATACACACTTCTATGCTCAGCACTCCAGCTTTCTTTACTACGTTGGTGTCTGGTGTATATGATTGCCACTTAATATTTAGGATCCTCCTGAGACACGTTTGGTGGAACTTCTCCAGAACCTTGATGTGTCTGCGATACGTTGTCCACGTCTCTGAAGAATACAGGAGAACAGACTAGACGAATGACTCGTACACACGAAATTTTATTTTGATGGTAATGGCTCTGTCTGACCACACGCGCTTTTCAAGCCTAACAAAAGCTTTGCTAGCCTTTTCAATTCTTAGAGATTTCTCAGAGTTGAGGAATCCATCTCGGTAGAAAGTGCTACCAAGATATACAAATGAGTCAACTGCACTTAATCTAGTTCTTTTGGCGTAGATGTTGGGCTCTACATATTGGAGTCCGAGGGGAGTAATGAGCATTACCATAGTTTTCTCTAGATTGATGGTGAGTCCAAAGGTGGTACATGCTCGAGAGAAGAGGTCCATTATCATCTGCATATCCTCCTTGGTGTGGGATATGAAAACCGCATCATCAGCATAGAGGAGCGTACAAGGGGTTTGAAGGTCTTGGACTTTGCATTAAATCGGGCTAAGTTGAAAACCCTACCAGTGGTTCGGAAACATATGAGGACAGCGACGTTATATATATATATATATTTTTTCAAATCTGTACTTTTCGTGTTTATCCCCTATTATTATTTACTCACTAGGAGTTATCACACTGGTCATCGTCAGTGGTCACCCACTGCCGACAACCTGTGGTATTCCCTGGAGTCCGAGTGACAACAAGTCTCCTCAGGCCTCCAGTATGCTCCACCTCTTTTCGTTCATCACCGCTGATGACCTTGCGGTAATCGCAACAGCCACCTACCAACGATTTCTCGCTGATAAGGGCCATTGGTCCCCTCTGGGGCCCGAGTGGCAACAAGCCTTCCCAAGGTCCCAGAGCTGTCCGCGCTCTTCCAGTGGAGGTCTGGTTTGCGCTTTCCCTCCTCGACATTATTATTATTATTATTATTATTATTATTATTATTATTATTATTATTATTATTATTATTATTATTATATATCAGTATATGCTTTTTATGTGTGTGTTTTTTCTATAATAACTATGTATTTGAAAATTAATACTGTTGTCGTTTTGTTCGACTTCTTGTTGTGATGTTATATAATCGGTGCTTAAGAAACGACTACCTTAAATTAATTTAAAAATTGCTTTCGTCTTTAGAACGATCGTACGTCAAATATATTGTTGATGGTGAATTCCTGGAACTGATATAAGTAATGACATTACTTTGTTTATTTAAATTTACTATCTCTCTCTAACTCTCTCTCTCTCTCTCTCTCTCTATCTCTCTCTCTCTCTCTCTCTCTCTCTCTCTCTATATATATATATATATATATATATATATATATATATATATATATATATATCTTTTAGTGTTACGGTCATCGGACAGTTGTATTGGTATTGTATTAATAGAGAATATGCTATGTGCGATGTTTTAAGTGTTTGAGAAAACAGTTAAAAGGGGCAATGCCCAAACGGGTATAAAACTCACCATCATCACCAACAACAATAGCAATAATAATAACAATAATAATAATAACAACAATAACAACAACAATAATAATAATAACAACAATAACAACAATAATAATAATAATAACAACAATAAGGTTCACAGGGGATTTAAAGACCGAGGAGGAAAAGCACCAATCAGATCTCCACTGGAAGAATGCGGAGAGAACTGGTACCTTCGAGAGGCTTATTGCTACTCAAATTCTAGAGAAGACCAATGATTGTGGCCAGCGAGAAATCAATGGTAAACAGCTATTGCGATAACGCAAAATGATTTGCAGCGGTTATCGAAAGACGTGTAGAGTTATGAAAATCTGGGGAGACTTGGTGTAACTCCAGGGTCCACTAGTTGTTACTGGCAGTGAGCAATCACTGATAATGACTTTTGTAAAAACTCCAAGTAAGTAATAATTATAATGACAACAACAACAACAACAACAATAACAACAATAATGATAATAATAATAATAAGAAGAAGAAGAAGAAGAAGAAGAAGAAGAAAAAGAAGAAGAAGAAGAAGAAGAAAATATAAAGAAATGATAAAGCGGTTTAACAACAACAAAATAGTCATGGCGTAGGAGCAAACAACTTTATTTGTTTCTGAAAGAGAAGCGACTCAACTTCAGTCTGCCAAAAAGAGACAGACATGCCTAAGATCGTCCATTTTGTTTCTTACCGGTACGACGTGAAGAGGCGAACAATGTGAAAGAAAAGAGGCGCCCTGAAAGCAACAAAAAGAAGAAGAAAAAGAAAAGGATGTTAGTTGGGCGGGAAGAGAAGCAGTATTCCATTTCCACATTTAGAATAACTATGTTCTTCTTCCTTTCGCAATTTCTTACACTACCGAAAACACTCTATATGCAACCCATTTAGTATTCTTGCTTTTTTTCTTCTTCTTCTTCTTAGATATTTTGCTTCGGAGTCATCATAAAAATCACGTCTTCTGGATTCTTCGTACTGTTTATTTCATAATAGCAGGCAACTTTAGCGTTGCCGTGGAATTAACGAGGATCCCATGTGTACTCCTGTTAGAATTCCATTTTATTAGTATTATTTTTTTATTTCTATAAGTTATAAATAAGTAAAACGCTCTCTTTGCTATATTATCGATGTTCAACGCCACCACCACCACCACCATCATCATCATCATCATCATCATCATCATCATCATCTTTAAGGGGGCTGCGAGTGTTCCTGAAAAAATAACCTAATCCATAATTAATATCACGTTTCGAAGCCTTGATAATTTGTATTTTTAGGATTATTCGGACCACGATTCTCATCTTGCTTTTTATGGTCACAACGTTTCGGCCGATGTAATTCCCGACCTTCTTCGGGTGCACCTTTTTGAACTTGGGGACCTTTTGGTCGAATTAATACTCGTAGTCGAATTGACACTTCTACCCGGTAATGGCTGATGGAATGAGAACAATCTACCCCCACAGATTAAATAAAGACTATAGTTGGAAATTCCGTTCAGATTCCCGAGTTTGGCGTAAAGATTCTCAAGTTTGAAAAGATGCATCTGAATAAGGTCGGAAGTTAAATCGGTCGAAACGTTGTGAATATAACAACTAATATTAGAATAGTAGTTCGAACAATACAAATAATACAAATAAGGAAGCCCGTCGTTGGATTTGTCGTAAATTTTGTTCAAGAAAAGTTGTTTGATCTTGGTAGAGGTCTTTGTTTTCATTTGCCGATGTTTAAAAATAAATAATTATGCGAAGGGAGATACATAAATAATTATGCGAAGGGGGATAACTCCGAGTTTTACTTTTTAAGAATAATGAACATTTTCTCGTAAGGGACAGTGATAGCAAAATCAAATAACCCGCACAGAAAAGCATTATTTCACCTTTCTTGAATCGCGTTCTTACAGAAGGGACACGTGAAGGTTGCCAACATCCATAAGAGAAAGTGGTGCTATGGGACCGACTGGATTCGAACTTGGCACACACAGGTCCGCCGTCATTTTTTAGGGAAAATTATTCTAGCAATCGACCTAAGTCCAGATATCTCCCACTCTACCGTAAAAACTCTGCTAAGCATATACACTGACCTGGAGTCTATGTCCGCAACACCCCATCCCTTTACTAAAGAACATAGTCTAGAATCAGATGATCAGGCTTACACAGCATTAGTCACTTACATTTTCTCTACCGTTCTTGTTCGACTCAGGACTCTACCCTGTTCGACGATGTATCTAACACTGTAGACGCAACACGTAAATCCCAGCACACAGATTCATGTATTTGGAGATTTTAATGTCCACCACATAAATTGGCTTTGTTTGTCGAACTACACAGACGCATAGTTGTTCTATTGCACATTCCCCTTTCACAAACAGTCACTTTCCGCCAGCCTCCCTGATCGTGAGGATCAGCAAGCCTCACTTCTCGACCTATTCTTCACAACACTGCCGGAAACTTCTGTGACAGATGCCCATAGCCAACTCGCGAACGCTGACCATCTTTTGATAATAGTTGAAATCACCCTAAACCTCCGACCCCAAACCGAAGCGCCGTTACTGAAAACGACAAGATATTATCAACGGACTGAATGGGAATCCATCAGAGATCTTATCAGAGAGAACCCATGGAGTGAACATCTTTCTCTCCATGCTGAACAGTACGCGAATGAGGCAACATAATTGGTCAAAGCAGGCATAGAAGCATATGTCTCCACGCGGAATATCTATTGTAAGCCCCATTTTCGCCAATGATCTGCTTCGATATGTGCAGCTGCTATTGCGCATAAGCGGCGACCATTCCGCCGATTTATCCGCCAAATAGACGGAAATTATAGTAGCATCAAGAAACCATTGTAGGAGTGTAATGGCCGCGGCTAAAAGTAGATACACCGACATAACCAGAAAATGCATTGAGTCACAGAAATTAGGAAACTCGTGATTACTGGAAAAATCTATAATAAAGAGGTGGGGTAATCCTTCCAGGTATTACATCCTCCTCTTTTGGGGAGGGTTTGATGTAATATCAGTTGTCATGAGACCATCTTCCTAGGAACTATGTTCTCCTTTTTGGGGGGAGGAGGTTAGTGTAGTATCAATGATACCATATTCACAGGCATTACCTTCTCCTTTTATGGGGGCGATCCTCCCAGGTATTACAGATTTTTATTGAAAGAAATATAGTATATGTTCGTTCCTAATGATACAATCCTTCCATAATTATCTTTTCCATTTTAGGGGGGGGGGGGTAGTTTACTATCTGTTCTATTGCCATAATATCATCGTTCCAGGCACATTTTTCCTGATACGGAGATTCTGTCGTAACTTTCCCCGATGGGTCACTTCGATCTGTGTAATAGCTGCAGGTAAGTGTAGGTATTCTGAGATGACCATGAAATGCATTTGAGTCACAGAAATTAGGAACTCGTGATTCCTGGAAAATCTATAATAGTGTAGTGAATCGTGGACAATAAACAATCCCCTCAGTATCCAACCACAATGATGTCGCTTGCACATCAACGGATAAGACTGAACTGCTTGCCAAGCGGTTTGTCTTAAACTCCACTTTGAACTCCACAATCCACTACCTCTCTAATGTCCCACTACAGAAAGAAATCATACTTAATTATCTGATCATCACCCCTTCTTTCCCATATCTGTGATATCATAAAAAAAACCTGCCACCCACCTCCAAAGCATGTGGACCTGATCTTATCCCTTCTATCGTAATAAAGAAATTCTCTGATGAGATGGTCCCTGTCCTCTCCAAACTCTAGAACAAATGCCTTGCAGAATCTTGCTTCCCTGGTAGCAGGGAAATTGCTTCTGTGGTACCAATTTTCAAGAACTCTGGTTCAAGAACTGACCCAAAAAATTGTCGTTCCATAAGTCTCCTCTCGATTTTGGCTAAATTCTTTGAATCAGTAATCTATCTAGCGATAGTCCACCACCTCGAAAATGCTAAACTTCTTTCTTGACCAACAGTATGGATTCAGGCAATCTTGCTCTAGCGCGAATACAATAACGGTCATCTCTGAACGCATATACCATACACTAGATAAGGTAGGTCGAGATATATCCAAAGACCTTCTCATGAAATTAATTCGTACGGTATTACTTGACGAATATTTAATATAATCAGATTCTGTTTAGCTAAACAAAGATCCAGGTCGTACTTGATGACCGAACATATAAACAGCATCATAGTAATGCGGGTGTGTCCCAGGTGTCGATCCTTGGACTTTTATTATTCCAGTTTTCATATGTACGAGATGGATGTATTTGCAGATGACATCACGCTCTATGCTCGACATGTGGGCAAATCGAACGGCCACATATCCAAGGCAATGGCTGATCTACAGTCTATAGTGGAATGGGGCCATAAATGGATGGCTACATTTAATGCTACTAATACAAATCTTCTTTCCTTTAACAATTATAAGAAACCTTGGTACTTGTCCAGATATTGTACCCTAATTTCCGTGACTGCCCGCCATCAGCAAGCCGACAGCTAACGGAAGCGTCCGAGACCTGCCGAGTCGGCAGACGACAACAATGTAGGACGATGAATATACGTAAAGAAAAAGAAATGCATATATTTTTATACAAAAAATGAAATAAATGAACAAACCCATAGCTGAAATAAATAAACTTTTTTTATTATTATTTTTTAACCATTTTTTAAAAAACTTTTGTAGAAACGCTAACTTTTTTTTTACCTTTTTAAACCATTTTTTTTGTAACTAAAATAAACTGTTTTTTTAAACTTTAAAACGCGAAAATAATAGAAACTGTTTTTTTTAACTTTTTTTAAACCATTTTTTTTTTGTAACTTTCTTTTTTTTTGCAATTACGCATTGTTTTTGCTTCATTATTTTAGCTTTTTTGAAGGTTTTTTTTTTTTACATTAGGCATTTTTTTCCTTCGTTAGATTCTTTTCCTGGAGGGGTAAGGGCTTGTTTTTTTTTTAGTTGTCGAGGATGTGGAAGGAGGCGGAGCAGAAGATTGTTGGTCGCCGACGACTGGATAAAGTACGGCTATCTGCGATAATATGGCGTCGAAGGGGTCTTTTTTGAAAGTCTGACGCCACATGAATTCCCGCAGATAGCCGTCTATTAGGGTCCTGCTCGTCCCGGATTCTTTCTTGTTCCTCTGCTTCGCTTCCTTCCACATTCTCTCGACATGATTCGTGCATGCCCCCGTCGTCGGGTCCACGAAATGTTGGGCGTGATTCACAGTTAGGTGTCGATATCCATCCTCCTCTCCTAACCTGCTGTAAGCCCTCCAGCAATCGGAGACGACCGTGGTCCCAGGGGCGACTTACTGTCTGATTATTGGAAGGAGGGTTTCAGCATTTCTGTTTGGTACCGTCACCAGGAAACCCTCCTTCTCTGCGGGGTCGTATCCCCCGAAGACCCAGAGCGGCTGAAGAACACGGCCGACGTTGTTTTTCCTACGGTTGAACAGACTCTCGTCTATCTCAACCGTATGCCCTGGGCCTCCGAGTCGTCTGGGGTTTCGCGCTAGGTGTTCGATGCACACTTCCCGCAGAAAATTTTTCCAGTCCACTTGCGTGGTTCGAGACAGTACGCCGCATTCTTTTAGTAAGTTTTTCCCGGTCGCCATATCCTGGGACCACAGGTATATCATCTTTAAAATTGTTGCAATTTCTAGTTTTGACCGCGAAAAAAAAGTCCCCGATCGCAACGAAATCCAAGCCCGGCATTCCTGGGTGGGGCATCTCCAGGCATATTTCTCCGTCACAGTCTTTCGCGGTACTAGCCAGCAAAGTCGGCCGCCGCCGCATCGCATACATCGCATAACTTTTGCCAGCAGAGCTTTCTGCTGGCAAAAGTTAATGCACTGCTCCGGAGAGGCAATTGTACGACACAGCACTTCGAAATTCATTTTCTACAATTGCCAAGCGTCTCTCCTTCAAATCGCTATCGTCTGCTTTTGACGCCAGCCTCGTTTTCGACTCGGCAGGTCTCGGACGCTTCCGTTAGCTGTCAGCTTTCTGCTGCCGAGCAGTCACGGAAATTAGGGTCAATATCTGGACAAGTACCGAAACCTTTCCAACCATCAATTGCCATGGCTGATCGCACCCTACACGAGAGTCGAACATTCAAACTCCTCGGCCTAACATTCACAGGTAACACGGATTGGAACAAGTATATAGAAGATACTGCCAGTCTGCTGCAAAGAATAAGGGCTTCCGCTACCGAGCTAGAAAACTTCTCACACTTGACCGTATACTATATCCAGGGCTTTACGCGCTCCACTACTTTTGGAGCTGCTCCCGCACCTGCTCCAACGCCCAAAATTGGAGCTGGCTCATCTCACGCTCCCCATTTTCAAAATGGAGCCGCTCCTGCTCCAACTCGTATGAAAAAGGAGCGGCTCTTTTTCAGCGCTCCATAATGAAAATGTACCTTCTTTCCTAAACGTTCTATTATGCCAATGAATGGTCGAAGGATAGGAGTGGGCGTCAAAGGATCTCATCAATATAGGTTTGGATGTCACTTTAAGTGTAAGACCGTAAGATAATATTTGACAAAATCTCGCTAATATTTTGAGAGTTATAGAAGAACATGTCGGACGAAGTATAGGAGTATACGTAAATTTTCGTTTCCTGAGGTATAAAATAGAAATAGAAAAATTCCTGAAGTATTTCAAAACAATTTTAATTTTCATTACATTAACAATCTATTTTTTTAGGAAAGGAAAATTTGACCCGATATTTTTTCTATTTATTTTGGAAGGGAATTTAGATTTGTTTTAAGTAAATAAAGTTTTACTTTTAAACCTTATTAGTGATTTTTTTTTGTTTTAAAGAAAATATTTCTCTGGAAGAGGAGAGACAGCCAGGGCAACATTACTCGTCGTGTTGTTGTTTAATATTTGTTTGTTTTACGAACGTAACTATACTGTATAATGTATATTATTATTTATAACAGAGAAACGCGCAAGTACTTTCAAACAAATCGACTTATCCATTTATTTCTATAGTACAATTTGAGGCGAAAAAAACCCAATGAAGTTTATTTTTTAAAGATTGAATAAAAAAAATATTTTTCATAAGTTGCCCCCAAAATATCAATAAATTTTCAATAAACAATTCAGAGATCCATTTAATGTCTTAAAATTTCATACAAAATATCTGGCCTAGACCTTGGGAGTTGAAAAAATATCGGATCAAATTTTTCTCCCCCCCCCCAATAAATTAACTGGGGCAAAAACATTTATTGAAATTAAAAATTTGAAAAATAAAGTGAAAACGTCTAACAAAAGTAAACTTTACAATTTTAATATTCGATAATAGATTTTTTAAGATAAAGAAAGATATCTAATCTACTTTCGGTTCTAAAAAAACAACAAATTAGTCAGAAAGTATAATTATTTGCTTTTTCAAATTAAAATTTAAGATATTTTCTTTAATTTAATTAAGTTTAAACATTGGTTTAATTGCAGAATAGGAACCGCTGTTTTCTTTCTCTCATTTCGCTTGGTATTCGCCCAAATTTAGGATGAAACTGATTGCTGGTATTAATTGTATTTTTGGCCCTGAAATAAAATTCCATTTACTTTTTAAAGTGTTGAGAATCTAACTTTAATTCCAGGTTTTAATCGCTGGCGGCCATGTTGGTTTTTATTGTTTTTTTCCTTGAACTAAAGATATTTTTTACTGCTTTAACCTTTTATTACACACAAAAAAAACTTTGAACATTCTATTTCCAAAAGCAAGTTTTAACGGAATTTAACGAATTTAAAAGCAAACATGAAAAGGTTAAAACATACTAGTCGTGAATTTTAGAATAACAAAAAATGTCGCCGAATAGACGACGGGTAAAAATGTGGCAACAAAGTTCAATTTGATATATGCTAAATAATAAATTAGAATTTTTGTCAGGACAAAATGTACCATTTCACCTCCAAAATCGATTTTATCGAACATTTGGGTGAATACCGAGCGAAATGGACGAGAAAACTTAACGGCCCCTATAGTATAATTGAACCTCAAATTCTTTATTTAAAAACACGAATTAAAAGAAAAATTGGCTTATTTATTCAATCACAATAAACATCTTTGTCTTTTTTATACAAAAAAAAGTTCAAATCTATAAGAAAATAACTTCAAAGACATCTATAGACGCACTGGCGCATTTAAAGACATTTGGTGCTAAATTGTCTGCCTTCTGCCTTCAGAAAACTGTCCCATCAATAATTTAATACATAGATGTAAAAATCTGAGAACTTCAAATGTTCTCCTTCTTTCTCCCTTTCCCTCTCTCCCTCTCTCCCTCTCTCTCTCCTTATCTCATATATATTTACCAGATATAAGTTTAAAAAATAACTCCGAGTAAACTCTGAGACTTTCTTTTCTTTTCCTTTTTATTGCTGAATAAAAAACTAATGTTTAAAAGAAAAAAAATCAAATAATTTTGGAGCGAGGAGCGCGGAGGGATAAAACCACCGCTCTTTAGTCCCAAATGGAGTTGCTCCCGCTCCCCTCCCGCTGAATATAAAATGAGCCCTCCTCTCCTTCGCTCCAGCAAAAAGGAGCGTGTTTATGGAGCGCGCTCCTTTTTGGAGGGCTCCGTAACGCCCTGACTATATCTCTACAAAGCCACTATTCGCCCATGCATGGCGTATTGTTTCCACGTCTAGGCTGGTGCATCAATCACTAGTTTCTCCCTCTTAGACAGGGTCCAAAAAAGAGCCTCTAACTTAATAGGTATATATATATATATATATATATATATATATATATATATATATATATATATATATATATATATATATATATACTAGCTGTACCTAGCTAGCGTTGCCCAGAATGCAGTGAGAACATTTTAGGTTTTTAATTTATTTGTTGGCTCATTTTCTAAACTTATATGGAAAAAAGAAATAAAGTTTTAGTTGTAGGGGAGACAACTCGTTCAATATTCTTCAATTAAATATATCAGTTATCTTCTTTGCTGATTTTATTTAGTGAAAAAGGTTTACATATTACTATTTTGGATGGTCACCCATTCATTACCTTCGACATTACATTATAGCCCCCATTATTTTCCCTCCCGTTGAGCAGCTGTGTTCCAAAATTCATAATGATCGGTTAATTTGTTTAAGAGTGAATCATGCACATACAAAATATAAAAAATATACATATACCTAACTTATATATATTTCGAATCGTGCGACCGTCCGAAACGTATGTCGGTAAAAAAAAACTTTTAATATTATTTATTCAAAATTAATATTGTTATAAGCCCCTTTAATAAGATTAAAGTTGAGCCCTGTTCGGGGAAGTTAAAAATAGACTGACACGTAGCTATATAATCTCTCGTCAGTCTTTCTTGATATGCCCCACTTCGCATGAATAGAACTTAAACCCCCTTCTTGAATGTGGTAATGTCCCGTGGCCTAATGGTTACAGCGCTTGCTTACGGTTGATTCTGTGGCAGGGGTTCGAACTGTGCGATTGTCCGAGAAAAAAATGATTTAATATTCTTTATTTAATATATATATTTGGGAATTTCCTTGCTTTTGTACATTTAGTGTATATGGATTTTCATCTTAACCCTATTACGGGCATATGATTTCAGTATACTGCCATTTTTCATGGAATGTCACTACTTTTGTAAAGGCTATGCTTCAATACAATGCCTTCTCATAAGGTTTTTTGGAATTTTCTGGAAAACTAAGGTATATGGTAAACTGAAATTAAAATGCCATCAACTAGACCCTAGAACCTCTATCTCTGTCAAAAATCAGATGAATCCATCAAATAGTTGATGAGATACAGGGTGGCACATACGTACGTACGTACGTACGTACGTACACACAGATAACATGATTTCATGAGTGAACTTTCTGGATCTCTGGGTTGCCTTGACTAATGATGCTGAAATTCTACACACTTATAGAACCTATCAAATAACAATTTTGTGCAAAGTTTTAACTAATTTGGTTTATTGGTTTTTGAGTTATGATTGATCAAAGAAATGAGATTTCCAGCATAGGCCATTCTTGAAGTCTATTAAGGGATAGAGCGCTCTCGCGACTCCCTTGATATATATATATATATATATATATATATATATATATATATATATATATATATATATATATATATATATATACTAGTTATTGAAATCAGTCTTCGCATCTATTATTGTTAATGATGACAAAAACAGACAAGCAAATCGCTAGTGATTATAGAAGTGAAAGGGTATTAAGTAGATGTTGGTGATAGTGCCGGTTGCCCTAACTTCATCACAATCGTCGTGGTTACAATCTATCGTGAGTAATTCATCTACGTTCCTTCCTTGTTTCCCCCTCTCTCTCTTATCTCTTGACGCACTAAACTCCACCTTTACGCATCGTTTTGAATGTAGAACCGACAGAGTCTGCGCCACCAGAATACGTCGACGTAAATTATCTGAGAGATAAGAAACGGAGAAAAAGATATTAAGAAAAGAAAAAAAGAATCTTTTCACTTTTGGAAGGTTGCGATGGGGAAAGCGCAATTGAAAGTTTTATTGGTAGAAAAATGAAAGAGAGAAAGAAGAAAGAAAGAAAGAAAGACAGACAGAAAGAAAGAAAGACAATAGAAACACCAGGAAAGTAAGAAGACAACAGAAAAAGAAAGACAAGAAGAAAAGCGAGAATAGAGAGGTAGGAAAACATTAAAATAAAAAAGAAGGCGAAAAAAGAAAGAAGTGATAATTTACAGAGAAATAGAAAGAAGAAAGAAAGAAAGAAAGAGGGTGAATAGAAGGGAGGAAAAGCAGGAAAAGAAAGAAAGGCAGGAAAAAAGAAAGACAATAAGAAAGAAAGAAAACTGGAAAAAAGAAAGGAAAGTAAAAGAAGAAAATCAAAATAGTTACAGAATATTATATGTAAAAATAAAAATGTAATAAAGGATAAGCAAATCAACAACTAGCAAAAATAAACTCAAAAACACATATTGAATAGATCTACCAAAATATTTCAATTGTTAAAATACAAGCATCATCAGTTGGTAGCAGAACTTTAATTAAAAACAGAAAAGTTTTCAAATTTATGCAAAGAACGCAATTTGAAAAAAAATATAGTCACGTGTAATAAACAGTAGAACGGGAGAAAGAAAGAAAGAAATGTTAAAAAAGAAAGAAAAGAATATTATATGTAAGTGTTCGACAGTTCGTTAAAAAGGGACGTGACAAAATATTTTATTTACTCCGTATTCTGACATTTTTACTCGTTACTTAATCTAACGGGATTGATATTACGTGTACTAAAAAGTATTTTATTTACTCCGTTAACTGGCAATGAATATTAAAAACGTTTTTAAATTTCCAAATTTAAATTTTGAATTAAAATTTAAAATTTAATTTCTAAATTTTATAAATTAAAACCTTATTCTTTCTTTAACGCATAATTTAGACGAAACTAATTTAACCCTTCAAAACAAATAACACCTCAGATAAAGACAGCAGTTAGAAAAAACTGATTTGCAAGACTTTATAATATATTTTATATTTTTTAATTTTAAATCTTGGTTTTTTAAGTTTATCCCCATTTTTAGATATTATTATGATTTTTAATCTCACATATCTTTCTCTAACACGAAATTCAAACGATACTAATTTAACACTTCAAAGCAAATAACGTATCCGAGTGTGGTTTATGCGAGACACTCCATTTTTTACTCTAGCAAGTGACAACAAAGCTGAAGATAGCCTGAAGGGTAACACCTTCTGAGCTTGAAACCAATGGTACTGATGTTGTACTGATTTTCTGTACCGAATAATAAATAAATATTACGCTCTTAATTTTGCTTTTCTGAATTAATTGAGAATTGCTGCGATTTTTCCTACCATATTACAAAAGAAATTATATATATATATATATATATATATATATATATATATATATATATATATTTCATGATTTTTGGGGGAGTATAAAATGTTATTATAGCAAGCATGAAGGGAAGACGAATTATATCGTTCATGATTAAAAGTTAATAAAGAGAGAAAAAAATGCCAGCCGACCGGTTTCGCCCTCTCTTAACATAGGCTGTATCGAAGGATTTTTTTAAATAACGAGGGATTTAAAAAAAACGGAGTGAAAAGAGAGAGTACAGAAAATAAAATAGCGTTATTTTATATGTACAATAGAGGATGAATCTTAGAAACTGATCACATCTAGTCCCAATAAGGGAGAGGAAAATTAATGTTCTTCATTTCTTTACTAACTCAATGTTTGACAGGTAAAGGAGAACTTTAATGAAATATCTATGTAACTCATATAGATATCAAGTGTTAGTCCCAGGTCAGGGACTCTTGATTTCTGAGAACTTCGACTGAAGTAAAATGAAACAAAAATATATATCCGTAAACCGGCGAAGCACGTGTTCATGGATAATTATATTTTATAAATATATACGCTACCCATATAAGGGCATCACACTGGTGAAAGGGAACTATGTTTTCCCACTAAGCATTTAGATAATGCTCCTCCGTAAAACGATATTTGAATACGTTCATTTGTCAATATCGAAAGAATAAACAATATTATAACATTTATATGTGATATACCTTCTGCCATTGGCGAGTTTTCGTGGCTAAGAGGTAAGGGTGACGCACTTTAGTCACTGTGGTTTCGGTTTCGAATTTTTCTAGCTTCAGCGACGCCGTAGTTAATGATATATACATATATATATATATATATATATATATATATATATATATATATATATATATATATACATACGCTCGTTTTGTATACAATGACGCAGACAGTGACTTAAAAGGCTAAAGATCCATGTATATCTAGGCAGCATCTTCTCTTGCAGGCAAGTACTGTTGAATATAACAGACAACTTATGTCTGGATATGCTTTGGTAGATCTTTTCAATACTCCGAAATCAGAATCTTAGTTTCGGTGGGGAATTGACCGATGAATCTGCCATAGTTTTGATTTGTGTCCCAAGTACTTTCAGACCCATCCAAGTCCATCTTCAGGGAAATGAGAATAATAAGGTATAGACCATGTGTTAGTATTATAGGTGGTTTTGGCGGGAATTATGTAATAAACTATAGTTTCGTACTTATTACACAATTCCTGCCAAAAACCATCTATAATACTAACACATGGTCTGCACCCCCCGAAACTAAGATTCTGATTCGGAATACTGAAAGGATCTACCAAAGGATATCCAGACATAACAATATATATATATATATATATATATATATATATATATATATATATATATATATATATATATATATATATATACGTCAGAAAGTGAGTAATGAAAACAAAATGTTGTCCAAATACAATATTTATTGAAACATCAGAAGTTCAAAAGCAAGAAGTCTCATTATCCTTAATCCTTGAACTTTTTATGCTTTGATAAATTTTGTATTTGTACAACTTTTTATTTTACTCATTCATCTTCTGTATTTGTTGCCCTATCCATGATAGATTATCATTTAAGGATACATGATTTATCTTTAAATTCGTATTCAATGTTATATATATATATATATATATATATATATATATATATATATATATATATATGTGTGTGTGTGTGTGTGTGTGTGTGTGTGTGTGTGTGTGTGTGTGTGTGTGTGTGTGTGTGTGAATGTATGGTTCAACTGCGACTTTATTCAAAGTACAGTATTATCGGGCTATTAAAATTACGAAATAAATACAGAAAAGATTATATCTTCTTATAATATTTCATATGGATACATGAAATAATATATATATATATAAACAAGGACTGGGCATCTAGGAGAATTCTAAAATGAGCAGTTACACTTGGGGTAAAGCGGTGTTCCGGCCTCTGCTGTTGAACATTATCTGACTTAGCTTACTCAATATGTTCGCTGATTTCACATTTATAGAGTTTCAATTCTCTTCTTTCCCATGTTGATTGATGGTGGCACGGGTGTTGAATATCAGGCTGTAGAGTAAAAGGTGATTTTGCAACTGGGTTTGAATCCTTCGACCGGCAATAATCAGCATCTCCTATACTGGTGATTGCATAAGCATGAAACACTGGTGTCTGCAGGTAATAAGAATAAATATACATTTGAAAAATATTGTATATATATATATATATATATATATATATATATATATATAGAAAGAGAGAGAGAGAGGGGGGATTTAGGTTTTAGGGTAAAAGCTTCAAGCACATCAGAGATAATACTTATTTCGGCCAACCAAGCTAAAACTAACAGAAATCGCACCGTATTTCCAATATATACGAATCACAAAAATTTAAGGTGACGTCGATCAAGGAGAGAACGGATGTGGATGAGGGGGTACTTAATGGCGGATAGGAAGGCTGCATGAGACATGCATTCAACATAAATAAACTCATCCATTTGCGGCAGTCTTTACAATAAAACGGAACTAAATTGAGTTTATTGTTATGAGACATTAAAGCTGACATTAAAATAAGCGGAGAGGGTATATAGAAGCAATAAGGAGGGATATGGCCCAGGTTGAGTGGGACGTAGTTAATAAATTTGATAATAGCAATTATAAGTGTATATTTGTAAATATGAATTCATTAGAAGTTTAAAAGAAATGAATTATGTAAATTGCAAAACTCGTCCGGTGTCTCAGCGTGTTTTTGTAACAGTATATAAGGAAGTTGAAACTACTTTAAGTAAATTCTTAACACTTTCTCTCTTTTAATCGCAGAGTCGTCTTGAAATTTCGTTTATATGTTATTTAATGTTATCTAATCTAAATTAATTAATTATTTCCCAACGTAATTCTAAAGGTGTACAAATATTATGAACGTTTACTTGAAAAAATTAATTAATTAAATAGTATTTACTCGACCCCCTCAATCTCTCTCTCTCTCTCTCTCTCTCTCTCTCACTCTCTCTCTTTCTTACGTTTACAAAAATTCTCCAGGACGGACAGACAGACAGATAGAGAGAAGACAGACAGACAGAGAAGGTGCTCGTTATATAGCCCTGAACTATTGAGGGTTGTGTTATATAGATGGCACCACTGAGAAAACGTACATATGATTTTTATAAAATACTAATTTTCAAATAGAACGCGTAAAAATTTGAGCCAATCAAGATTAGTTGTTTACAATTATTTAAATGAAGCTGCCGTTGTAAATTTTTTTTTTAAATGGACAAATCTGAATTGCATGTGTTGATACGGCATTAATTGCTTTCTGATGGGAAAAATATTATCCAAGCAAAGAAATGATTAATAAATGTCATTCGAACTCTTGTCCGTTGGATACAACGATTAAGATGTATTATTTTGACTATAAACGCGGTCGTATAGACACACATGATTCTGAACGATCATGTAGCCTAAATTCAAAAGTTGTTCTGAAAAACATCTAAAAAATATTCACACATTCGATTTGGCTGATCGTTAATAGAAGTCACGTGAGATAGCAGAGGAGTTGAACATATCACAAGGCGAAGGTGTATCCACTATTTTACATGAACATTTGTTAATGAGAAGCCTGTGTTCAAAGTGGGTGCCGCTAACACATAGCAGACGTTAATAAAGGGCAATGGCAATATAATTATTTTATTATACGGTCACTTCTTTTTAATTTGTATTTTACGTTAATCATCTTAAATTCTAATTAATCCGCTTAATTGTCTTCACAAAGGGTTTATATATATATATATATATATATATATATATATATATATATATATATATATATATATATATATATATATATATATATATATATATATATCACCTTAGCGTATTAGATCTATAGTGATTATCCAACAATTCCCAATGAAGATCACCGGACAATTGTTTCTTTGTTCGGTTAAGAACGACAAGCATCGGCGGTGGGGAGGAATTTTCGACCTCCGTTAAGCTGGCAGATTGAATTTTAGACATTTTTGGGAATCAAAATCATGTTATGGAATTCGAACAAAATTAGAATAAGGATTGTTCTAGACATAAGGAGTAGTATTATATATTGATTTAAATCTTCGTTCAAGATACATAATAGTGAGGCAAAACTGTTTTGTTCAGAGAAATTCATTGTATAGGTCCTAGGACGGACATTCTTCAAGTACTTCTAATATATATATATATATATATATATATATATATATATATATATATATATATATATATATATATAAAGAGAGGGGGAATGAGGTAAAGAGAGAGAGGGGGTGTCAAAGATAGATATATTGGTAAGGTAAAAGGTTAAGATAACACGAAAGAATAAGAGTAATTATACTTCTTTAACAAGAGAAATAAAGACGTCGCATTGTACAGCTATTTCTTCGAGGTGAGGAAATTTTCATTTACGCCACCTTCTGTCTGCCACTTAAAACTGATGCCTCACAGTATGGTCGACACGTCACGACAATGGCGTTTGCGTTCCTCACATTGCTCCTACATAACTGTTTCATGACATAGTGTTTGCTTCTGCTGAAAGAAAACGGTAAATAAATGGTTAGTTTTTTTTAATAAAATATAAAAACAATTCAAAGAAATACTTATACATATACATATATATATATATATATATATTTATATATATTCATAATAGGCATTTGCAAGCAAATTGGTGTAACTTTCGGCAAGAAAAAAATTACCCTCATGTGAATTCAAATTTTTATAAATAAATGATAGAATTTATTAACTATTTTCAGGAATATTACTGAATTATCTTCGTTCTATATAAAATTGAATGTCTGTATGTTTGTGTGTGTGTGTGTGTGTGTGTGCGTGTGTGTGTGTGTGTGTGCCTTATAGAAAAAAATGTTAGAGAATATAGATACAATATAAAAGTGTATTCTAATGTAAAATTCACAGAGTAAGTTGATGGTCGTATTCCCGAATCTATAAACCCACGCCTTAGGGGTCCATAGGGCAGATTTCATTCGGGGGGGGGGGTCCTTTTCAGTTATATTTCAATGTTAATTAGTACTAATTTGGAAATTATCTAATGTATTTATGTACTAATCCGATAAAAATGCTGAGTCACTGAAAACATAATCCCTTGCCGGATGTACCCGGTCTTGCCCTAAATTGTGTCCGGTTGTATCAGGTCATCCCATAACTTCTGTCCGGATAAATCAATAACATCATAGGAAGGCTACGTTAAGAGTGTGTAGTGAAACAAGGGTTGCTGAATCACATCGGCACCTGGCCACCGGTAAGAGTTATTTCAGTAGTGCTCAGGAGGCCTCCTTGATTTTCAAACGAATGTTGGTGTTTCTTAAGTATGACGGTCCCTAGAAATATTGGTGCTTCTTAAGTATAACGGTCCCAAGAAATATTGGTGTTTCGAGCAAAATTTTTTTTTCCTTGAACTTAAAATATTTCTCCTGGTTGTGGGAGAGTGAAAAAATGTTGGCGGGTGAGGGGAGGGGCGGCTGGAGAGATTAGGGGGTCGGGGAAAATTTTAGGGGTCAGGCCAAATTTGTTAGGGGTCACGCCAAATTTTTTTTTTTTTTTTTGAATTTTAATTATTTCTCAGGGTTGTGGGAGATTGAAAAAGTTGGGGGTGGGGGGGTGCTGGAAGGATAATGGGGTCGGGGAAAATGCCAGGGGTCAGGCCACATTTATTAGGGGTCGGGCCAAATTTTTATTTTTTATTTTTTTTAACTTAAAATATTTCTCAGGGTTGTGGGAGAGTGAAAAAAAAGTTGGAGTGGGAGCGGAGAGATTAGGGGATCGGGGAAAATTTTAGGGATGAAGCCAAATTTTTTAGGGGTTGGGCCAAATTTTTTTTTTTTTTTTTTGAACTTAAGATATTACTCAGGGTTGTGGGAGATTGACAAAAAGCTAGGGGGGCCTGGAAGGATTAGGGGGTCAGGGAAAATTTTTTAGGGGTCATGCCAAATTTTTTAGGGGTCAGGCCAAATTTTTTTTTTTTTTTTAACTTAAAATATTTCTCAGGGTTGTGGGAGAGTGAAAAAAAAGTTAGGGTGGGGCTGGAGAGATTAGGGGCGTCGGGGAAAATTTTAGGGGTCAGGCAAAATCTTTTAGGGGTCGGGCAAAATTTTTTTATTGTTTTATTTTTTTGAACTTAAAATATTTTTCAGGGTTGTGGGAGATTGGAAAAAGTTGGGGGGCGGTGAGAGATTAGGGGGTCGGGGAAAATTTTAGGGGTCAGGCCAAATTGTTTAGGGGTCGGGCCCAATTTTTTTTTCTTACTTTTTTGAACTTAAAATATTTCTCAGAGTTGTAAGAGGGTGAAAAAAAGTTGGGGGAGGGCTGGAGAGATTAGGGGGGTCGTGGAAAATTTTAGGGGTCAGGCGAAATTTTTTAGGGGTCAGGCCAAATTTTTTTTTTACTTAAAATATTTCTCAGGGTTGTGGGAGAGTGAAAAAAATGTTTGCGGGTGAGGAGGTGGCTGGAGAGATAAGGGGGTCGGGGAAAATTTTAGGGGTCAGGCCAAATTTTTTTATTTTTTTATTTTTTTTAACTTAAAATATTACTCAGGGTTGGTGGAGATTAGAAAAAAAAGTTGGGGGGGCTTGAAAGATTAGGGTGTCGGGAAAAAATATTAGGGGTCACGCAAAATTTTTTAGGGGTCGGGCCAAATTTTTTTTTTTTTTTTGAACTTAAAATATTTCTCAGACGTTGTGGGAGATTGGAAAAAAGTTAGGGTGGGGGCTGGAGAGATTAGGGGGTCGGGGAAAATTTTAGGGGTCAGGCAAAAATTTTTAGGGGTCGGGCCCAATTTCTTAAAAAAAATTTTTTTGAACTTGTGGGAGATTGAAAAAAAAGCTAGGGGGGCTAGAAGGATTAGGGAGCCGGGAAACATTTAAGGGGGCAGGCCAAATTTTTAAGGGGTCAGGCCTAATTTTTTTTTAACTTAAAATATTTCTCAGGGTTGTGGGAGAGTGAAAAAAGTTGAGGGGCTGCAAGGATTAGAGGGACCGGGGAAAATTTTAGGGGTCAGGCCAAATTGTTTAGGGGTCGGGCCCAATTTCTTTAAAAGAATTTTGTTGAACTTAAAATATTTCTCAGGGTTGTAAGAGGGTGAAAAAAAGTTGGGGGAGGGCTGGAGAGATTAGGGGGGTCAGGGAAAATTTTAGGGGTCAGGCGAAATTTTTTAGGGGTCAGGCCAAATTTTTTTTTAACTTAAAATATTTCTCAGGGTTGTGGGATGGTGAAACAAAAGTTGGGCGGGGGGGGCGTAAGGATTAGAGGGTCGGGTAAAATTTTAGGGGTCAGGCTAAATTTTTTAGGGGTCAGGACAAATTTTTATTTGAATGTATTTAACTTAAAATATTGGTCAGGGTTGTGGGAGAGTCAAAAAATGTTCGATGGGAGGCTGGACAGATTAGGGGGTCGGGGAAAATTTTAGGGGTCAGGTCAAATGTTTTAGGGGTCGGGCTTAATTTTTTAGGGGTTCGGACAAATTTTTTTTTTAACTTAAAATATTACTCATGATTGTGGGAGATTGAAAACAAAGCTAGGGGGGCTGGAAGGATTAGGGCGTCGAGGAAAATTTTAGGGGTCAGGCTAAATTTTTTAGGAGTCAGGCAAAAATTTTTTTTTTGAACTTAAAATATTTCTCAGGGTTGTGGAAGAGTGAAAAAAATGTTGGGGGTGGGGCTGGAGAGATTTGGGGATCGGGGAAAATTTTAGGGGTCAGGCCAAATTTTTTAGTTGTCAGGCCAAATTTTTTTTTTTTTAACTTAAAATATTTCACAGGGTTGTGGGAGAGTGAAAAAAAAGTTGGGGGCTGCAAGCATTAGGGGGTCGTGGAAAATTTTAGGGGTCAAGCCAAATTTTTTAGGGGTCGGGCCAAATATTTTTATTTTTTATTTTTTTGATTTAAAATATTTCTCTGGGTTGTGAGAGGGTAAAAAAAGTTTGGGGGGGCTGGAGAGATTAGGGGCGTCGGGGAAAATTTTAGGGGTCAGGCCAAATTGTTTAGGGGTCAGGCCAATTTTTTTTTTTTTTAACTTAAAATATTTCTCAGGGTTGTGGGAGAGTGAAAAAAATGTTGGGCGTGGGGCTGCAAGGATTAGGGGGTCGGGTAAAATTTTAGGGGTCAGGCTAAATTTTTTAGCGGTCAAGACAAATGTTTATTTGAATTTTTTGTACTTAAAATATTTCTCAGGGTTGTGGGAGAGTGAAAAAAATGTTCGGAGGGGGGCTAGAGAGATTTCGGGATCAAAAATACAATGTAAGAATAATTAATAACTTTCATCCAAAATGTTTGTTTACATAGCATATTTCTTTAAGAAAATCCTGTTACATAAAATACATATTTAGTAAAAAGAATTTACGTCAATTACATTATTATAAGTTTTTAACACATTTAAACAAGATAAGAATCATATGGGGAAAAAGGAAAATAGAGGGTTTAAGGGGGGAGAGAAATAATGAGGACCAGGGAAAGAAAGACGGCTAAAGAAAGAAGAGAGATTGAAGTTTTTATATAAAGATGTTACACACACTCTTTAATTTCTACTACTTTGTTTTTTTTTATCGCCCCGGGTAACGCCGGGTAGCCCTGCTAGTAATTTATAAATATCCGCGTATCTTTTAGGATGTTCTAGCTCTGAAGTGAAAAATTCAAAATGGCGTACCAGTGAGTTTTTTTCCCACATGTGGTTTTGCTCTTTTCTTTGATTTTTCTTTGTGTTCGCCAAAGAATGGCCCACTGTATTATGTAGTTTTTTTTCAAAACATTTCAATACAAGAACTTTTTATTCTTTGTGGATTTTTTTGATGATTTTGTAATACTGCAGAGACGATATTGACATAAAAATGTTGTTTGACTCACGATAAAAGAAATGGACCGTAAAAAATACATCTCACATAAATGTTATGTTTTTTTGGAAATGTGAAAAAAAACATGGTTATTGGAATATAAAATGAACCTTGAATTCATATATATATATATATATATATATATATATATATATATATATATATATATCCACATAAAATGTTATAAGGAGATATAATCTTTTATGTATCGATTTTCAGTATTTACTTCAACAGTGCTCAATACGTGAATAGAGCAAGGTAGTAAGTTATGAAAATATATTTATGGCAATAAAGCTACACAGAAGCCTCTTGATTTTCATCCCCGTAAGGAATCGTCAGACTAAAATGCGATTTTAGCCTCACAATTCCCTACGGGGATGAAACGCGGAAGCCTCCGTGTAGCTTAATTGCCATAAATATATATTTATGACTTACTATATATGTATATATATACATATATATATATAGTATAACTTTTTATTTATAAAAACATCTTTAGCTGCATATGTGCATACACGGTTCAGCTTTCTCATCAGGCCACAGAGAAGATACAGTATCTTCTCTATGGCCTGAGGAAGCTACACTTTGAATGCGGTAGTTCCTGAAACATTCATGCATATATGTAGCCAAAAATATTTGCGTAAATAAAAATGTATACTAAAATACAGCTCTATATGTTATTGAGCACTATCTTATAAACACCGTAGCTTCATAAGATTACAACCATGCGATATATATATATATATATATATATATATATATATATATATATCTTATTATTATTATAATTATTATTATTATTATTATTATTATTATTATTATTATTATTATTATTATTATTATTAATTTTATTATTATTATTATTATTATTATTTCATGTATCGACATAAATTGTTATAAGGAAATATAATTTTTTATGTATCAATTTTCAGTATTTACTTTCAGTAAAAGCACCCGGCAAAACTAACTCCATGCATTTTTGCCTGACGATTCCCACCGGGGACGAAACGCGAAAGCTTCTGTGTAGCTTAATTGCCATAAATGTATTTTCATAACTTACTATATATATATAGTGATTGTATTGATTTTTTCTCTAAATGTTAATCTAATGAAAGTCCGGAGTTTATACAATAGTGCTCAATAAAAAGTAGAGCTGTATTATAGCACAAATTCTAGCTACATATATGCATACATGTTCCAGCTTCAATTTTTTTCGAAATATAGCTTCCACAGGCCACGTTCAAATTTTAAATTCTGAAAGAGAGAAGAAAGCTTAGCTATTTTTGTTTGTTTTTACTTCACTCTACAAGTAAATCAAATATTAAAAATAACATAGATTCGAAGCTCAAATAAGATCCCCTCGACACGGCGATACACTGGCCCATACGAAGAATGTTGCAACTTCTCCAAGTAATGTGACATCAAGTAACAACACTTAACTGGATACTCCATCAGACTAGATGAATTCTTGTATTGGAATTTGGTAAGACCACAAGAATTATATACTATAACATAATTAACTGGTCAATTGGGTAATGGAAAATTAATATTCTTAACTTCTTTACTAACTCAATGTTTGACAGGTAAAAGAGAACTTTAATAAAATATCTATGTATCTAGCAAGCATGAAGGGAAGACGAATTATATCGTTCATGATTAAAAGTTAATAAAGAGAAAAAAAATGCCAGCCGACCGGTTTCGCCCTCTCTTAACAGAGGCTGTATCGAAGGATTTAAAAAAAAAGGGATAAAAAAAAACGGGGTGAAAAGAGAGAGTACAGAAAATAAAATAGCGTTATGTTATATGTACAATGGAGGATGAATCTTAGAGACTGATCACATCTAGTCCCAAAAGGGGAGAGGAAAATTAATGTTCTTCATTTCTTTACTAACTCAATGTTTAAAGGAGAACTTTAATGAAATATCTATGTAACTCATATAGATATCAAGTGTTAGTCCCAGGTCAGGGCCTCTTGATTTCTGAGAACTTCGACTGAAGTAAAATGAAACAAAAAATATATATCCGTAAACCGGCGAAGCACGTGTTCATGGATAATTATATTTTATAAATATATACGCTCCACATATAAGGGCATCACACTGGTGAAAGGGAACTATGTTTTCCCACTAAGCATTTAGATAATGCTCCCCCGTAAAACGATCTTTGAATACGTTCATTTGTCAATATCGAAAGAATAAACACGATTATAACATTTATGTGTGATATATCTTCTGTCATGGGCGAGTTTTCGTGGCTCAGAGGTAAGGGATCCGGACTTTAGTCTAGATTCAGCGACGCCGTAGTTAATGATATATATTAAAGCTTTTAGTCATTTATACATGACTAACAAAAAAAAAATTATATATATATATATATATATATATATATATATATATATATATATATGTTTCCAACATTAATAATATAATGAAATCCAAAACAACCCTAATGTATATAGGCTATCACAAGAAATGTCACACACAAAAACAGCTGTCACTGCTAACAATACAGAAGCATTCTCCTTATTCTATATTTCTAGTGACGGCGGAACTATCCTAACACTAATATGTGGCTGCCAAAAGGGTTGAATTCTTTGGATACTAACTTAACCCGTATATTGCAAACTTAAAACTTGTAAAAACCGCTGTGGATAACAATTAAATAAATATATTATCATAATATTATATATATATATATATATATATATATATATATATATATATATATATATATATAAAGAGAGAGAGAGAGAGAGAGTGGGGGAAGAGGGTAGTGCAGTATTAGTGCAGTTTGAACGAGAGAAAAGTATATATGTAAAGGAGTAAGGCTACCAACATTTGTGAAAAGTTTTTTTTTCCAATATTTATTTATTATTTTGCTATTTTATCATTTTATAATTTTATATAACGCGTTTCAAACGGTGGTCCGCTCTCATCAGATATGTAAATACATTTGAAGAAATGTTTTTCGAAAGACATTTCTGCAAATGGATTTACATATCTGATGAGAGCGGACCACCGCTTGAAACGCGTTATATAAAATTATAAAATATATAAAATGATAAAATGATAAAATAGCAAACTAATAAATAAATGTTGGAAAAAAACTTTTTACAAAAGTTTGGTAGCCTTACTCCTTTACACACACACACACACACACACATATATATATATATATATATATATATATATATATATATATATATATATATATATATATATATATATATATATGTGTGTGTGTGTGTATGGACTGGTTGTGTGAACTTATTGACACCGAACAAGCACCCACATTGCCCACCCCACTCTATCTAAAAAAATGGTCTTACAAAGTAAAAAAAGCAACCTAAACCAGACACCCAACAATAAACATCTTCACCATCTCCTTTGAGGCTCGCACTCACAAATATCCGGGGACTTAGAACCAACATTAACGACGTAGAAACCATTCTCCTGACAAACTCCCCGGATATCCTAGCTCTAAGTGAAACAAACCTTCAATCCTCAATCTTCTCTCACAACTTTGACATGACTGATTACCTCCCACTCTACCCTAAAGACTCTGACAAACATATGTACGAGTTAGGAGTTTATGTTCGGAACACCCTCCAGTGACTAGAGAACATAAGTTAGAATCAGATGACCAAGCCTACATGTGCTTTAGATTGAGCTTACATCACAGCATTAGTTACGTATATTTCATATACCGTTCTCTTTCGACCCAGGACTGTACCCTGCTTAACCCGGTCTGAAAGCATAGATAGAGCACTCTCGCTTGACCCGACTGCCCAAATGCATGTATTTGGGGATTTCAATGCACACCATCGTGACTGGTTGGAATTTTCCAGCTTTACTAATGCAGCTGGTAACTCTACGTTTAATTTCTCCTTAGCTCACTCCCGCTCACAGTCACTTTCCCGACCCACCTCCCTGAGCGTGCGGACCAGCAAGCCTAACTTCTACACCTGTTCTTGCCTCGCTACGCGAGACTTGATCACATTGTAGTAATTATTTTTATCACCTTAAAAACTCGTCCAAAAGCTGATGAGCCGTTGCTCAAAACAACGAGAAACTACGAGAGGCTGATTTTGAATTCCTCAGAGATCACATCAGCGACGCTCCATGGATTAAAACTTTCTCACTCCCTGCTGATCAGTGTGCAAATGAGTTAACCGAATGGGTCAAATCAGGCATTGAAGTTTATGTCCCCATGCGAAAATTCTTCACCAAACCCCACTCTCTTCAATAGTTCACCTCGGAATGTGCAGCTGCTATTGCTAAGAGACAGCAAGCATTCCGTAAATTCGGCCGCCATAAGTCAACTGTGAACAGACAGAAATTTATAGTCAAGAAATTATTGTAAAGTAGTGATAGCTGAAGCATAACCAAAAAATGCATTCAGTCACAGAAACTGGAAAATCTACAATAGTATGGTGAACAATGGACAATCAACAATAGTATGGTGAACAATGGACAAACCCCGCTATAAAACCACAACGGTGTCGTTTACACGGCAACTGATAAGTCTGAACTACTTTCCCAGCGTTTTGCCTTAAACTCCACTTTGGATTCAGCAAACAACCCCCCCCCAATTCCCATTGCGGACTGAAGCCACACTTGATGACCTGACCATCAACCCAACTCATATCAGGGACATCATAAACAACCTTGACACATCCAAAGCTTGTGAGCCTGATCTTATACCAGTAATAGTAATAAGGAAATGCTCTGCTGAACTGGACGCTGTCCTCTCCAAACTCTACAAGAAATGCCTTGCTGAATCTTGCTTCCCTGATAGCTGGAAAATTGCCTCTGTGGTACCAGTCTTCAAGAATTCTGGAGATAGAACTGAACCTCAAAATTACCGCCTAATCAGTCTACCTCCGATCTTTGCTCAAATCTTTGAATCCTTAATCAATCTAGCGATATTCCGGCACTTAGTTAATGCTAAACTTCTTTCTGGTCGTCAGTATGGATTTAGACAAGCACGATTTTCTTGCGGATATCCTAACGGTCATCTCTGAACGCATATATAATAAACTGGACAATGCAGGTGAAGCTAGGGCGGTAGCACTTGATATATCCAAAGCCTTTGACAAGGTCTTACATAAAAGGATTCTCCTAAAAAATTCACTCATATGGTATTACTGGACAATTATTTAATATAATTAGATTCTTCCTAACCAAACGAAAGATCCAGGTTGTCCTCGATGGTCGTTCATCTAAGCAACATGACATACATGCTGGTGTACCCCAGAGATCCATCGTTGGACCTCTACTATTCCTGATTTTCATAAACGACCTCCCTGATGTCATTGAGACTGATATAGGTATATTTGCTGAAGGCACAACGCTCTACTCTTGTCATGTAGGCAAGACGGACGAGCACATATCCGAAACAATGGCTGAATCTTTAGAAAATGACCCACAGTCTGTAGTGGAATGGGGTCATAAATTGATAGTTACTTTTAATGCTGAAAAGACAAAGCTCCTTTCCTTCAATAACTACAAGAAACCTCTTCAACCCCGATTGTCATAGTAAATAACACCCTACCTGAAAGTTTAACATTCAAACTCATCGGCCTAACATCCACAGGTAGCATTAATTGGAATAAATACATTGAAGACATTGCAAAGGCTGTTGCAAAGAAAGTGGGCTCCCTCTACGTTTCTAGTAAACTTCTCACACCTGACATTATCCTATATCTAAACATAACATTTCTGTGAGATATATTTTTACGGTCCGTTTCATTTGTCTTGGATCAAACGCTATTTATGGAGAGAGAGAGAGAAGGAGAAAGAGAGAGGGAGAGGGGGAGAGAGAAAGAATTCGGATAGATTTGTTCATACTACTTTACATTTAAATATAGTATTTATGTATATTTTATCCTAAGAGAACTCGTGTAAGTATAATAAAAACAAAATGCATTTATGGCATGAGAGACGTGATTATCTTCCCTTCAATCTATCACTTTAATACGTGCTGTATTAACTACTTCACTAATTACCCAACCCCTATAATATAACTCTTTAATACGTCTAATGCTCTCCCTCCTCTTACGCTCCTCTCACCCCTCTCGCTCTCCTCTGTCTACCGCTCTCCATCCACCCTCTCTCTCTCTCTCTCTCTCTCTCTGTATATATATATATATATATATATATATATATATATATATATATATATATATATATATATATATATATATATATATATATATATATTCAGTTCCTAAATGTGACTGTGTACGCGTCTGATGAGACCCATCTAGGTCAAAATAATTTATAATGCTGACAGCCCTAATGTGTATTTAGTTTATTTCCTTTGAATTTATTCCTGCTCTGTTAACAACTACATTGAGCTCTCTTACTCGGATTCCCATCGGAACCATTCAACTTTACACACACACATACACTATATATATATATATATATATATATATATATATATATATTCAAACAAACATTGTTAAACATAACAGAATTCTCCTGTTTGATTATACTTTTTCTTTTTGAAAAACTTCTCTAATGATCTTTTTGTGTCAAAATTATTTTAAAAATGAATGTATGTTTTATATGCCATTATTCGTCGAATCATCTTCAGGTGACCAAGTCAATAAACAAAAAGTCGGAAAAAAAGAGAATTTCAAAAGGTAGCAGAGAAACGCGGATGTGAAGTCAGTTAGACGACAGAAGAACGAACCAGTGCAGATTCAGGATAGATATTAACCATTCGAATTAGCACCACAGGCAGAATTGTATTACGTTTAGCATTTTAAAATGTTGTTACTTATTATTAATTGTTAGTTTCTGGATTTTAATAAAGAAATTGAAACAATAAGTCCAAATTATGGTTTGTGATTGATTTTTCCTGTGATGGTCATTGGAATGCAACTATAAAGAATGTATGCTCTGCAGCTTGTAATACATCCACATTGAGCTTGACATTTGAAAGATTTTCAGATATTATAAGGAGTATATACTTAAGTATATATTTTATAAGAACTCACAAATACATACATACATATATATATATATATTTTAAAGAAAGAAAGATGAAGATAAAAAATTGTACAAAATTACATAAAGTTACATAAATTAATACAAATTTTATTACATCGAAAGTTCAGATGCAAGGAGTTACATTAATCCTTAATGTAATTCCTTGCATCTGAGCTTAAGCAGCGAAGAATGATAAACAACAACATCCGTGTTTGATCTCGCAATGAAGCTAGTAGTACTGCTTGTTATTAAATTCACTCAGATATATATATATATATATATATATATATATATATATATATATATATATATATATATATATATATATATACGGAACAAAACTTAGGTTTAGTATACGGAACGTTTATGTTTTTATCTTTTAAGGGAAGTGGGGTCTGATCAACTCTGCTGAAAGCCATGAAATTAAATACTGTCTTGTTTATAAATTCCCGAAACAGTTTTTCATGGTAAACAACTGATGATCCCTTTAATAATGTTAGAAGCAAATTAATATAATAACTGTAAAAGTTAAATTGACTTACATGAGTGATTTTCCACTGAACAACTTGGGACTTAAGGTTTTTTTAAATTTTTTATATAGTTTTAATGGTTGAGAAACTTCCAAGACTATATATATATATATATATATATATATATATATATATATATATATATATATATATATATATCGGGAAGCATTTTTCTTAAATGCCTATTTCGTTAAATATTACAGATGACTTGTGTCTGCGTATTTTTACCTTGATCCATTCTAGATGCTTGATAAGTTTTGACACCCGCGTAATAGCCTAGCATCTAAAAGCTAACATTCTTGTTCCGCTGTCGACTTCGAAAAATTCTTGTAACTGTATTAGAATACGAAACGCACAAACTACAAATATCAAAAGTCTTACTTATAAAAACGAAAAATCTATTTATTAATAAAATTTATTTCGATAACAGTGAAAACATCCTAAAATGCGTTTAATACTAATTTTCTATTAATACCACAACAAATCACACGGTACCTTCCAACACCCATCACTAAGCATTTAAAAATACACGCTCTTCACTCAATACTCACCCCATTAAGATGGTTCCGGGAGGAACCGAAATTACTAAGGTATACAACGAGTACAGCAAATTCATCTGCCAGTTCCAGCCTTAGAAAACTTATCAGGCATCGAGAAAGGATCAAGGAAAAAATACGCAGACACAAGTCATCTGCAATATTTAAGGATCGTGCACGGAATTGGAGTTAATTGTGATTTTTGTTCCGGGGTTCGAATCGTGCGACTGGGTTGAATGTTTATCTCTACACTGATGATTCCGCAAGGATGAAACATATACGTATGTAGATAATATTTAACTAATTATAATATATATATATATATATATATATTTATTTCACCATGAGTTAACCCCCCCCCTTAGTTTCGCATTTTAATTAGTGACTTACTATTTGAGTGATGAATTCTGGGAAGTTAAACTTATCTTAATATTCTTGGAAAGGGTTTATTAATAAATACTATATACATTCCATAAAAAGCACCTATGTAGAAGAATTTTTTTAATAGTTGATTGAATGGACGGTTGACACAATGAGACTAGCTCTATAATGCTCTGCTTAAATGAGTTTCGCACCCTAACGACCTAAACAAACATTGATGTAACTTTAGTAGAAATTAAATTATCTTCAAATAAACGGAAACTTGATAAATAAATTATAGTATATATTAAATATTTTAGGAAATATTACCGAATTAAAATTTTAAAATTGTTCGCTCTAATTTTTTAGGAGATACTAGCTTTGAATGGAAAAAATTCAAAATGGCGGATTAGTTGGATCTCACACGTGTGAGTGTTTTGGCTCTCAATTTTTTGTCTGTTTTTTTGTTTGTTTTCACCCTAAAATGAAACTGATGTATAGTGTGGGTGTTTTTAAGACACTCTAATCCAAGAACTCTTTTATTATTTGTGAACTTTTTTCTGATGATTTTGTAGTGTCGCAGAGACGATAATGCCATACAAATGTTGTTTGGCACAAGACAAATGAAACGGACCGTTAAATATATATCACAGAAATTTAAAATTTTTGGAAATGTGAAAAAAATAAAAATAAAAGTAATAAAACAAACCATGGTTATTGGAATATAATAAAAAAACTGTCATATATATATATATATATATATATATATATATATATATAGTAATTAAGGTAAAGTAAATATCCACAGGATAAAAATCCAAAGAATTTCAACCGGGCTTAGAAAGAGTGCTCAATATCAAATAGAGCTTTTATATATATGATTATTTTTATTTATACAGACATGTACATAATCTTTGGAAAGAAATGTTATCTAAGGGAAAGATAAGATTTTTATTCTGCCTGATGAGATCTCAGTTTCTAACAGCTGTTTATCGATAACATCGACATGCCAGTGTCGCAGATTATGTACATGTCTGTATAAATAAAAATAATCATATATATATATATATATATATATATATATATATATACGTGTGTGTGTGTACGAGAGAACTAGCAGAATCTATAGTTGCAACCTCGTTTTATCTACGTATCTACATCGTTATGCATTAGATAATTTGAATTTATTTGGAATCATCAAACATGGGATGATTTTTAAAGACCTGAATATATTCGAGATGTTCCTACATCTCATCGCTGCAAGCCGGTTTAGTTGGGGTCGGCCCCTTGGTAATTCCCCAAACTTCCTAATCTCTTTTCTCTATCTCTCAGACTTAATGAAACTCACCGAAAGTTAGATCTATTTCGACACGTTTATATTTGGAGAAATCTTCTCGGCTTTTTCATTTTTTATTTTTTTTATTTTTCTTCTCTCTGGGAGATTCTTCTTTCGATGGTGTGTGTGTGTGTGGGGGGGGGCAGACGTGTTATGATGTCACTCGACATTAAAACGATCCTATCTTGCACTTATTCGCAGTTTTTCGTTATTTCAACTCAAAGTTTGGAAAGCTATAACTATCAGCCATTAACAAAGACATTTCTTCTTTTTTTTGTACCGATGAGTCATCAAGGCCAAAAGATACTCGAGGATAAGGGTTACTGAGATCGATGGATTCGCCACTAGCTTCTAAAGCTACATGGAAACCGCATCAACTCGTAACTCTCGCTTCCCTTATTTTGTCCTGTAGTCCTCACATGCCATAAGCGATGTTTATGACAAAGGAGGAAGAATTGCTGTTTTCTGGGCCAGAATCTATCTACCTAACACTTATCGTTGGCTGGTTTTTGACCTGGAAGTTGTATTTCTTTTTTTAGCTCTTTACATCAAGTGGCTCTATGCCTTGTCTGGAGCGATTTCCATTAAAAAAAAAGAACTTAAAAAAAACTGATTTCACAAAGAACTCTTTTATTTTTAATTTATTATTTTTTCGCCAACGAATCACTACTTTAAGCTAAAGACACTCGAAAATAAAGGTTAATGAGATTGATAGATTGACAGTTGAATGATGATGAGTACTATGAAAGGATTGAAAAGCTCCGCTTAAAAGAACAGCCGACCCTAAAACAGCAATTATTCTCCCTCTGTCAGAAATATCGCTAGATTGTGAAGACAAAATAATAACACAAGAGAAAAGCAGGAGAAACGAGGCTGCCCTACTATTTTATCCGTTAGTTTCTTGTGAAATCAGTTGATGCGGTTTCCAGGCGGCTTGAGAAGCTGGTGGCGAATACTGGCGCGCATACTGAATTCTATATAAAACCCCATACACTTTATTATTATCATATTCATTTCTTGTAAGAATTATATTTCAGTGATAAATTACGAGCATTTATTAATAGGGATTTACTTTCCTATCAGCCTGTAGTAGATATTTATCTACCTCCCACTGCGGTAAGATGTGACACAAGGTCGGGAAAGTGGGATTTGAAAAACCAGCGCCCGAGAAGTTTAGCACTCTGGCTTACAAAAAATGCCTGGGCAGCCCCGTCGGCATTCCCCAGTAGGGGCACCTCAGGCGATTAGCAATAAACTAACCCCTTCTCAAAGGGTGAGAAGGCAAAGCCTGGGAGGGTGGACCTCCTAGAACTGCACAGGACAGACCCATAGACCGAAGGCCAAGACAATACCAGTCTATGGGGTGCAGTATCCATCGGAACAGATACTACACTTTGATCTTGACCAAAAGTCCGAGAAAGAGCCTGTAGTATATCTTGGTTGTTTAGATATACTGTACTCAATGATTGAATATATTTTTTTTAATTTCTTAATAATAACAAAATCCCGAATTGCGAAGTAATGTGATAGTTTATACTGTCTCTCTTGCGTTTTGTTCTAACGGAACTATTCGCTTATTAAAATACCTTCGCATATATTAGTTTTGTAAGCCGACAACTATTTACTCGAATAGTCTAAAACCTGTTACTGTCTCACAGCTATGGCCACCCCCATGCCACCGACGCCAACACAGATGATTCTCTTTTCAAGTTGAAGCGGGTGGGTACGGGGGCCGACGTACCGTTGAATACTTACGTACATACGTCAACGCTGACTTGTTCCTCTTCTTTGAAACGCAGGAAGACTATATTTAGAACGGCCTGCTTCTTGGAATTCTTACACCTCTCTTTTATATTTGTTTTCTTTCTTCCATTTACCTAACAAGAAATCGCTGTCAAAAACTGCAAACGAAGTTCTTTTTTAGCCCTCCTTAGTTCCAGACTTCTTCTTTTTTTTTATCTACATTGTAGGTCTTAGAGATTTTTGTTTGTTTTGTTTTTAATGCATCGAATCGTTGTATTTTATTGCTGTTAGACATTTCCTATTTTTAAATCTATAATAATAAAATTGTGTGAACGATTCACGTTTGTCTGCACACAAGTGTCTGTGTGTTTCTCGCTTCTGCGTGTATTTTTATTATTTGATATTAATCGATTATTTATTGATAAAAATGCAATAGCGTAAAATAAAAACAACTTTAAAAAAATCCTATTTTTAAAAAATAATTTAATTATGAAATTACCTCCGCCAGAATGCATTTCGTTTCTTCGCAAACAAGTCAGCCATTTTAATCTGTTGTTAATAGTTCAAACAAAAAATAATTAATTACTTAGTGACCCCTCGACATTTTAAATGAATTTGGAAGCATTTAAACTGTTGAACAGAAAGTTATCACTGGCTTTGATATTCTTAGCAAATCCTCATGTATTGAAAGAAAGATTGACATTGTTGGAAGCTGTATACATTAAATAATTTTATAATTAAACATTCCAGCAACATTACCATAACAAAATTAGTTCTACTTTTATAAAAATGTGGTTCGATTAATAATTTTATGACCAAACGATACCGTAATAATTAAATTTAAAATTAAATTTAAAAAAATCCTATTTAAAAAAAATTAAGGTGCAATTTTACTTATAGGCCGATGCAGTTAATTATTTTCATGTAAAAGCATAATTTTGTACTTACTCAGTCATATTTTATCTCTCACGCCCTCAAAAAGAATTTTAAAATATCAAGCAGAACTTTAATTAGAACGATTTTTCCATTTTCATAAACAACCTGTATTTGTGAGCGAGCCGACATTTTGGGCTGTGAGCGGTCGGTAGAATAGACAAGGGCATTAACTCCGTTTTTATTTTTAGAATTATAAAAAGAAAGAAACACATAAGCAATAGTAATAAAATATATATTTATTAAATAAAAAAATAGAAAATTAAATAATTATTTTTACTTTGTTCACCGGGATACTTTCCACGATATAATTTTCTTGTTTTTTTTTTTTTCATATTTACATGGTAACAGCGACCAAATATGGATAATAAAATATATATGTATTAAATAAAAAAATAGAAAATTAAATAATTATTTTTAATTTGTTCAACGGGATACTTTCCACGACGTGCCTACCTAGGGGACCCAATTTCGCGACACTTATCTGCCCTTAGTTCGCTAACCAGCCACTCCGAAAATGTCAGATTCTACATTTCATATCGCCCTTATGAAAATGGAAAAATCGTTCTAATTAAAGTTCTGCTTGATATTTTTAAATTCTTTTTCGGGGCGTGAGAGATAAAATATGACTGAGTAAGTACAAAATAATGCTTTTACATGAAAATAATTAACTGCATCGGCCTATAAGTAAAATTGCACCAAAATTAATACTAATTTGATCCAGAAAATGTTTAACCCTAACCCTAACCCTAACCTGATGTATTAATAGCATGGTGGCTTGCTTCTCTTTCTAATTTCGTAAAAATAATTGTCAGCTGATTATTTTGAGAAATAAATAAATAAAGCACAGCTCCCAATTTAGGTTGCCTCCCCCCCCCCCCAAAAAAAAATCTCGACCTTTTTCTCAGTAGCCCCTTACATCTACAGTGGAGGCCTGCCTTGTTTGAGATGAACTATGTTAAAATAAAACAAAAAACAATTTAAACAATTTAAATATTTTATAAACAGACATCCTCTTTCTTACCGTAAAATAATTGTCATGTAAATATAATTTAAATAAAAAATAAACGAATGCCACTTTTAAGTCGACGACGATAACAGAATTTAATTTATGTCGTCTTATTTGATTTTGGAACAATTCATTTCGAATTGAGTAAAATCTTAATTTTTGGTCACCAGCAAAATCAGATAACCATCATTTACTTATTTTGTATTTCATCGATTCGACGATCTCATTATTTTAAAATGGGTGTAGAAGGTACGTACAACCGAAGGGGCTCACGTATCATTATACCAACTAATGTACACACTCTGTTAAAAATAACGAGGAAAAGTATGCTTTACCAGTGTTCGTATTAATGTTCATATAAAACTATAAAATTATGTTAGCAATTTAATTTTTCATATATAAATTAGTATTATCATTTCTGATGACCTAAAGAAAAAATCACTTACCGTATTTAGAGTGTAGGATTTCTTTCCGAATTCATTTCAGGCGTCGGGGGTTGTCTGACTTATTATTTGCTTTCTCGCTTCCATTCACTATTTGAAATGGTGTCGTCGGGAGGCTTGAAAAGGGCACGTTTTTTACTCGCTAACTTTTGTGTGACGAGACGGATATAGATTTATTGATACACGAGTAACAATAACATGTGCAGGTTCTGCCACACAGAAGTAGAGAGTGTGAGCCACCTGACATCCAGTTGTAAGGTTCTCCTGGGAGATGGCTAGTATACAATGCGATACAACGGAGTATGTAAATATGTTCACTGGACTATTTGTAAAAGATTGAATATCCAGTGTAGCAGCAAGTCCTGGGAGCATATACCAGAAAGAACAGTTGAAAATAATTTATACACCATCCACTATAACTATGCAATCCCTACAGCTACACATCTAGAAAACGGAGCTGTTAAACTTGACATAGTGATATGGGACAAAAGGGAGAAAGTAGCAACCCTAGTTGAAGTCAGTGCCTCTAATGATGCAGGATTGAACAGAGCAGAAAGAAAAAAGATTACGAAATACCAAGGTCTTATGTACGACATGAAAAGAAACTGGAATCTTAGGAAAATCTCCATCATTATCAGTAAGTATAGGAGCAACAGGACTAATGAAAAAGAATTTCAAAAGCTATCTGGCGAGTATACCCGGTGAACCGAGTGCAAGAGAAATACAAACAATTGCACTTAAAGGGACGGTTAGAATCTTAAAAAGATCTCTAGGCTGGAGTGTCTGGCATCCGGTAGGATGCCTCATCTCCAGCAAAAACGGAAAGATAAGAAAAATATTTAAAAAAATAAAAAATAAATTGTTTGGAACAGATTTCTCAACTATATTTCCTTTTAAAATAGTTTATGGCACCAATAGTAACCTTTACCAAACACACACACAAAAGTTGGTCTGCATGTATAGAAATCTGGCTCAAACTTCAACTATTTTATAAATTGCTATAATGTTAAATTTGCAAACTTGTATCGCTTTCAAAGTGTGTAATTTTTTTGAAGAAATGCTTAAAATCTAATTGGATAATTTCACAGATTTTTTGGTGATTGAACAAAATATACACATTATTGGTTAGAATCTTAAAAAGATCTCTAGACTGGAGTGTCTGAAATAGCCGGTGAATGTCTGGCATCCGGTAGGATGCCCCATCTCCAGCAAAAACGGAAAGATAAGAAAAACAAAAGAAAAAAAGAGTCTTTATTATAGAGTGGAATATTATTATATGTCTATTTACGACTTTTTAATTCTTTTAAAATACATCACGGACATATTTTGGAAACATTAAATATGACTAATCTAAAAGCATTTATTTATAAAAATTCAAACTTCCATTTTAGTTACGGAAGGCCGTAACAAATTATACCTTTGTACGTTTCACCAATGACCCTGAAGGCTGTCTTGATACCGACATGTAAGGTCTTTCATTTTGATTAATTCCTAGATGCTTTCGCAAGGTGCTCTACTTAAAATACTTTAAATTAATAAACATTTCATTGTCGTAAACACAGAACGAACACTTAACATTAACATTTTTGGTAATTTTGATACAAATTTATTTATCGTTTAAATATGACCGTAAAGAAAAGAAAAGAAAGAAGAAATCAATAAGTCAGATCCTCCAAAGAATAGTCCGGAAAAGAAATATAAAAATAGCGCATAAACAACTGGCCTACCACCATAACCAAGAAGGAGAATCCACCATTGTTGGTGTTTCTGAATTCTATTGACTTGCTAAACATTTATCCACGAAATTAAACAATATTCCTGAACGGAACTATTTGCTATATTAAAATCAAAACAGTCATTGAGTTAAAGAAAAATAACAAAGTATAGTTAATTAATAAGGTATCCTTTTGCACGGCAATATGCAAATACATATACATAAGCAGTATTCTGTACGTTATCGTTATTTTCATGGCAGGTGCTCGGCTGAGCTTCAATCTATGCCCCCTCTGTAAAACATTCAGTAAAAAAACTCGTCTAGCTACAACCACTGTCAATAATTTCTCCTTCTCTCTCTCTCTCTCTCTCTCTCTCTCTCTCTCTCTCTCCGTGCCTAAAACTAAACAAAACTTCCATGAACAAAGCTTCTTTCCTAGAGATACCCGTATGTGGAACACAATACCGTGAGGCTACTTCCCAACTGACTACAACATAGTCGTTTTCAAGTCCAATGTAAACAGACTCTTGTTGAACCGTCCTCTTAAATCAGGGGAGGGCAACCTCCGGCCCGCGGGCCACATCCGGCCCGCGAAGGCTTAGCGTCCGGCCCGCCACCCTGCTATGCTTTATTATTGCAATCCGGCCCGCGGACCTCCCAGTAAAACTCGTATCATTTTGTGACATAGACGTAAAAGTAGGTTTCAATTAAGATTTACAGTGGGATAAAAATGTATAAATATCTGCGAGCGATGATGCATGTATATTTCATTTTTCTTTAACTATTAATTTCAAATCCTTGAAAAAAGAAAGAGAGAGGCAAATAGGAAACGAGAGACGAGGAAAGGGCATGAAACATAGAACTTATGTGAGGTGTGTCAAAACGAATGCTGGATCAACTTGCTACTTCCCCCATCATTATTTTTTTATGATTCCAAAATGGCTCTTCGTCGACGCCTTTTATAACATCACATACAGAAGTCTCCTGAGAAAAAATATCAGATTTGTAGAGTGTTCAGTGCAATTTTTGTACAATTTATTCATGTAAACAAAATATAGTAATTCTGAGATTTCGTTTTTCACTCCGGCCCGCGATTTCCTTCCAAAAGTCTCATCTGGCCCTCACTCTGAAAAGGTTGCCCTCCCCTGTCTTAAATAATCAAATTCTGCCCAATTTCCAACATCATTACCAATCATCATGATGTTGTCTCGCCGCCCACCCGACACTCATTAACCGTTATCATCGAGTTGCCTTCGGGCCTCGATAGGTAGTGACGCTTTAGTAATATATATAAAAGAAATTGATAAAAGAAATCCAAAACTCTACTATAAAAATGTATAACATATGTAAATAGTCCATGATAAAATAAATAAATAAATGTATATATATATATGTATATATGAAATATTTTTATAAATATATATTTTTAATTTTAAAACATTTGTAGACAAAGAAAATAACCAAGGGAAAAAAGGGGGGTTATTATAATGGAATCATCTAACTCTATAAAATAGATGTTCTGTAAAATAGTAAATACCCACTTTGAAAGGAACAACACGGGTAAGGAAACTATATTTTAATACTTTAGAAAAACAAATCTGGAGGCAAAACTAAATCAAATATTTGTAAACTTTTTAAATTAAAAAATAATTATTAAATAGGGAGGTGGTGTCTGATCAACACTGCTGGGATGCCATGATAAAGAAATACTGTTTTGTTTTTAAAATCCCGAAACAGTTTTCATGGTAAACAACTGACGATCCCTTATATATAAAAACATATATAAAAATATATTTATATTAGAGTATATTCTTGGAAGTAAACTAAAATAGTGATTGCAGTAGATTGATTGACTTACTAGACTAAAATCTTTCAACAAAATTTTTTTTTTTTTTTCCAGTTTTGAAGGTTAAAAGAACTTCCGAGACTATATATAGTGAATGCTTTTATTCAAACATGTACAAGGTCTGATACACTGGCATGTCGATGTTATCGATCTACAGCTCTCAAGAGCTGAGGTCTCATCAAGCAGATAATTTTTTATGATCCAACCTGGTCGCTGACTTCCAGGAAGAATGAAGTCAAGCAAAGAAGAAGAGGAGAAAGAAATAAAAGTCATGTGACCGATTTTAAAAAATATATTTGCCGTTAGAAATTCATATTTTCATTTTTTTTATCCAACGCTGAGCTGGGGTGGGGGGGGGCGAGGAAAAGAAAAGAAAAAGAAAAAGAAAGAAAAATATATTTGCCGTTAGAAAAGTTTAATTTAGAGCTATTTGTATTTTTATTTTTATCCAACGCTGAGCTAGGGTAGGGGAGGGGGTCGAAGGAAGAGAAAAAGAAAGGGAAAGGGGAGAGGGGTAGAGAGGGGTTAGGGGTGGGTGTCTATAGCCATTTAGGATTTGTCGCGGGCTGAGAATGGTTAATGTAAGATTTGAGTTAAATTCATATTTTTATTTTTATCCAACGCTGGGCTGGAGAAGAGGGAGCCGGATGAGAGGAAACAAGAGAGAAAGAGAAGATAAAGAAAGAGAGAGAAAGAAGGTGTCAAGAGTGTATGTTTGTAGCCATTTAAGAAAGTTGACGTGGGTTGATGTGTCTGCTTCCTGTACATGACATTGTTTTAATCTATTTCAATGCAGACATATAACAGTTTCACGACAAAAAGCCTACAGGGATATTTAGTTTAAATTATTATTAGTGATGAATTTATGACCTTAGTATTAATAAATTATGCTGTTATATTTTGATCAATTTGCATTTAATTTTAATTATTTTGATGGATAGGTAAATGTATTTAAAATAATATTTAGCAGTTTATTAATAAAACATAGTGGTAATTACCTTTATTTTTAGTAAGAGTCATATATGGATTAGTGGCAGTATTATTAGTAGATTTAATTCTAGATAATAATGAGTTAAAATATAGTGGGGATTATTCTTAGTAAGGATCGTATATAAGTTTATGACATTGATATTGATGGATTATACTATTATATTTAGTTTTAATTATTTTGGAGTATAAATAAATGTATTTCGATCATAAATAATAGTTAGTAAGGAATTAATAAAACATATTGGTAATTGCTTTTATTTTTAGTGGAAGTCATATATGGATTAATAGCAGTGGTATAAATACATTTTATTATTCGTTGTAATTGTATTACATACAGCGAACAGTATTTTTCAAATTGGAAAAAAGTGTACCTATAATAAAACAATTAAAAAATCGGTACTCTTTTACTGTGGGACCCGCGCTGACTTTGACCATGACCCTAACCCTAACTCTAGACCCTAACCCTAATCCCCACTTTGACCCTAACGCTAACGACGGGGTCAAAGTTAGCGCGGGTCCTAAAGTGAAAAAGCACCAAAAAATGTAAATGCTATCGAAAAAAAGAAAAGTTTACCTAAACTAAATTCATTATAATGTGTGTGTGTGTTTTTAAATAGTAATTTTTAAATCAATTATTATTTTAATTAAACAATTTGATTCAATAAATTTGTGTTTTAAAACATAATGGCTAATAAGATTAAGAAAATAAAGAAAATCAGAACGTTGTAAGAAAAAAAAATCAGTAAAAGTAACACGGTAAATGCCAGCGTTTTGTTTACATTTGAAATAACGCGCTCGTTCAGAGGGAGGTTACCGGTTCAATGGATTAACGCACGCTGTTCAATCAGTTGTCCGTAGATAAAATAACTACGTAACTCATTTCATATATATATATATATATATATATATATATATATATATATATATATATATATATATATATATATATATATATATATAAAAGAAATAATTATAATTTATAAGTAAGATTATTAGCGAGCAAAATAGCGTAAACACATGTGGAAATCTGAAGAAAACAATCATGAGTGTATATTTGCGAATAGTAATTTATTAGAAGTTGAAAAGCAATTGATTATGTAAATTGAGAAATGCGCATAGTGTTTACGGCGGTTTTTGTAGTAGTATATAATGAAGCTGGCGGACTTAGTAAATAGTGATACTACTCTGATGGAGTTTCGGCTTCAGACAAACAAACAGACAGAAAGACAGACAGACAGACAGATACATAAACTCCATTATTAATAGATTATTATTATTACTATTATTAGTAGTAGTAGTTTGAATTTTACCCGTTTCCAATGATACACACATTCTATTGATGATAAATTTAGTGCAATTCACCCCATGATATTTCTTAATATTTCACCAGTGCCGTGGACTGTATCGTGTCAATCCACCCTTTGATTCCAATTTCTCCCAACCTTTTGCCGGGAATTTCGGAACTGTTCCTAGTGCTCCTATAACTAATTTTCCATATTGCCTTCTGCTCTCACGCAAGTTCCATGTATTCACTTAGTTTTTTTGTAATCTCCCCCAGATACACACTATGGATGCTGGGACGGCAAAATATAGCATTTAGCCGGGTTTTTTTTTGTCGTGTTCACAACTACCATGCCCGGTCTTGAATGTGTTAGTCTGCTTGTATTTCCATGCCTGATCTGTTTGGTTGAAATGTTCGACTATAGGGAAGTCTCTAAAATGTGTTGGCTTTCATGTTTGACCATATAAGTATGGCAAGTACTTTTGGAAAGAGCTTGTAGATTTTATAAATTTTACCATTTCAATTACGAAGACTCGACGGAATTGGATTCTAAATATGGTTTACCAAAATGCCTTTCCTTAGGAGCCTCAAAGGAAATACTTTTCACTGTTTAAAGCATTCATTTTTCTTCTTTTCGTTTTTTTTTTTTCAACTTACTTTTTCATCTGTTTAATGTTTTTATTTCTTCTACCTATTGCTTCTTGTTCTTCTTCTTTTTCTTCTTCTTCTTTTTCTTCTTCTTCTTTTTCTTCTCTTCTTCTTCTTCTTTATATCTTCTTCTTCTTTATTTGTATTTCTTCTATTTTCTTCTCATCCTTTTCTTATGTTCCTTTTATCTATTTAATTATTTTTCTTCTTTTATTTCCTGTTTCAAATTAATTGTTTATTTTCCTCATTTTCATCTTTCTATTTCATCTATTTTTTTCTGTCTTTTTTCTGCTTAATTTATTCCTATGTTTGTATTTTTTTAGATGAGGATGTGATAATGTGTATTATTTGAATTTGTCAGACTATTCTCACTTCGGTTGTTACATTTACAACGTTTCGGCCGATGTAACCACCGACTTTTTTTTTCGAACTTTGGAACCTAATAGTCAAAGATCAATATTTATGTTGAACTCGAGACTCTATACGGAATTTCAAACGGGGTAGATCGTTCTCACCCTGTCAGCTATGACCTGGGAGATTTATTTTATGGAGAAGGGATTGAAACTTCAACATCCAGAAGATTTTCAGTTAGAAATGATTGTTAACCAATACTATTACCTGTCACGTCACATCTTCATCTGTTCTCTTTAATGCATATATCGACGTGCCGTTAACAGCCATATCCGCTCGGCCAACGGAAACTGTCACGTAATTTAGGGAAATTAAGATCTATACGTACCTAGAAGCGGGCACAGATAGAAGACTAGTCGAGAGTGTTCGACGAACGTATTCGGAACTTTGCATTAGAGCTTTTTGACAGTCTATTCTTAACATCCCCGAGAGTGCTCAACTTTAATTTCTTAAAGGGGATTAGTATAATATTTATAAATAAATATTAAATTATTAATACCTACAGACGCTAGCGTTTCAAGCTTATTGCTCTCATCAGTGCAGGAAAGTAATACTTTTGTATCAATTTTATGTAATTTTATGTAATTTTATGCAAATTTTATCTTCATCTTTCCTTCTATCTTCATCTTTCCTTATATATATATATATATATATATATATATATATATATATATAGGATCAAATATAAACCAAAAGTAAAACTTTTAGTAGATGGAACCTATTGTGAAGAGGTTTAGCTCAATATACGAGATAGAGCAATTGTAGAGATAGAAGAAAAAAAGTGATAAATATGCGACGAATGTCCAGATTTATTTCAAATTTCAATTTTTAAAAAAATTTTTTAATAACATTTTTCATATTTTTCAAATATTTGAACTTTGTTTTTTTCGAAAGCCAACTTATCCATCTGTATTTTTCCTCTGATGATAAGATCTTGATCTTTGAAAAGCCTTGGCTTAAGGAAAGAATACACCTTGCATTGAACAATTGAAATTTGAAATAAATCTGGACATTCGTCGCATATTTATCACTTTTTTCTTCTCTCTCTCCCTCTCTCTCTCTCTCTCTCTCTCTCTCTCTCTATATATATATATATATATATATATATATATATATATATATATAAAAAGTATAAAGGTATACTCAAAAAAGAATAAAAGGGAAATACCAGCAGAGTGCTCAATTAAATTAAATTCAGAGCGTAATATTTTTATTTTTAAATACAGATTTTAATCAGACATGGACCAGTGGTTTCTGACAATAAAAGGGTTTTAAATTCCCTATTCCGTCTTCTTCAGCATAGTCTGAAATAGTAAATGATGGAATTTCTTCAAAAAGCATTTATAACCGTTATAAAACGCTCTGGACAAAGAATTTGAAATGAGGGGCCGGCCAGACGCTAGGTCAGAAAAATAACCGTTAAGTAAGAGATTCTATATTTAGAAGTAAAGAACCAGGGAGAAAGAAAAGAAGAAAGAAAGAAAGAAAAGAGAGAAAGAAAGAAAGAAAGAAAGAAAAAAGGAAAGAAGGAAGGGAAAATAAATTAAAATGAAATTAAATTTATAATAATAAAAAAATTTATTAATTAAGAGTAAATAAAAATTATTCATTTATATTTATATTTAGAGCATAGTATAAGGTACGTAACTCTAATTAATTAAATTATCTAAGCAGGGGAGGTAACTATTTATTGTTATATAAAATATATATATATGTATATATATAAATCACGATGGTTTCAATTAATAAATGTCAAATTAAAGTAAAAATATATAAATATAATTAAAAATAAATAAATATATAAATAAAAAATCAATATATAAATAAATAAAATATAAATAAAAAATAAAAAATCAATATATAATTAAAATATCAATATATAAATAAAAAAATCAATATATAAATAAATAAAAAAAACAATATATAAATAAAAATTCGATATATAAATAAAATCAATATATAAATAAAAAATAAAAAAATCAATATATAAATAAATAAATATATAAATAAATAAAAATAAAAAATCAATATATAATCAATATATAAAAAAATTCAAAGAATAAATATATGCATACGCACACGTATGTGCACACACACATATATATATGCATACATATATATATATATATATATATATATATATATACATATATATACACATATATATATACATATATATATACACATACAAATGTATGCAAGTATAATAAAAAATCATTATATAAATAAAAAATCAATAATCAATCAAAAATCAATATATAATATGAAAATTTGAAAAATAAAATTTTAAAATTTAAAAATTTAAAGAAGAAAGAGGGAAAAAATGGAGAAAAAAGAACTGTGATCAGGTTCGTGGAACGAGAAGTATGCAGTAGAAATATATAAGTGTCTGAAAAATGTATGTAGGGCTCTAGGTAGGCTTAAGTCACTCGATCCATCCAATAAATAAGGAGTGCTTGTTTACGATGTATACAGCCTTTAAAAACCTCATCGCGCACATTTAAACATCTGGTGTTTGGGTTCATGATGGCCTTAAAGAAAGATGAAGATAAAAAATTGCATAAAATTACATAAAATTACATAAAATTGATACACATTTTATTACATCGAAAGTTCAGAGGCAAGAAGTTACACTAATCCTTTACCCATGGTTTTTCAAAGATGTTTATTATAAATATCACATTACCGAATGTTCTCCTCTGACGAAAAGAGTTTTATCTTAAAAAAAATATGGTTTAAGGATTAGTGTAACTTCTTGCATCTGAACTTTCGATGGAATAAAATTTGTATCAATTTTATGGAATTTTATGGAATTTTATGCAATTTTTTTATCTTCATCTTCTCTTCTTTAAATTGATTGTTCTACTCAACGTATTGAGCTTTACTTTATCACGATAGATTACTTTAACGATACTTCACTTATCGTTAATTCTATATATATATATATATATATATATATATATATATATATATATATATATATATATATATATATATATATATATATACATATATTTAGAGAGAGAGAGAGGGAGAGAGAGAGAACGAGAGAGAAAGGAAGTTAACAGACGTATTTTGCATTTTGTCTTTTAATCGTTTAAAATTTAACTGGCTTTGCAAACTCACTTTTTCCTGATCAAACAACTTAACCTGAGCTCAAAATGTGACCCAATGGATCACTTTTTTATTGGTGCATAATATCGTCGGTGGGAGCAACTTTACATTTTTATATGCATTATCGGTTCTTCCTGAGTGAGTGACACATCCGATGTTTGTTCAAATACATTCTCTGGCTGGATCTTCGTCAACACGCGCTGTTAGCTCAGCTATATTAAAAAAGCAGAACCGCATGGTTTTAACTGGTTCCATCCAGATGTGCGGATTTTTTATTTTTATTTTTTAGGGTGAAACGGTGAACGCCAGAACAGTAAGGATGGGAGAAAATTGAAAAGGGTATGCAATCGCGGGGGCGAGGGGGATAGAAAGAAGACGGATCCCCTCTCCCTCTCCACAAAAAGTGACTCAAATTGAGAGCGGGAGAAAAGTGTGTGTGTGAGGGGGATGTCTATAAGATAAGAAAGAAGGCAAAGTAAACGAAAGTACTTTTGGCTTCGGTAAAAATGTTACTGCGAAAAATAAAGGTAGGGAGAAGGAAAGAAAGTTTTTTAAAAAGGGACAGGGAAAGAGAAAGGAACAGAGAGAAAGGGTAGTAAAAGAAAGCATTTAAGAAAGAGAAAGAAACAGCGAAAGAAAAAAAGAAAGAGGAGATAGGCGACATTTTAGCAAACGAACGGTTTAACCACCGGACGATTTGGCCTACGGACGATTTGGCCTACGGACGATTAGGATTAATTTTATATATATATATATATATATATATATATATATATATATATATATATATATATATATATATATATATATATATATATACTAGCAGGGTTACCCGGCGTTTCTCGGGTTAGAGTGTAGTATAGCATCATATGCAATATCATATTAAGGAGAGTCAACCTTGATGTTATCAGCTAGATATCTCACTGAGCTCTTCAGATATATGTTAATACTTTTAAACAAACGCTTACCAATAAGTTAATTTAATTGTGTTACATGTTAGAAAAGTGTCATTAACTCCTTTGATTAGGGGGCAGCTAGAGACGCAGAACTACTTCCATTATGTTCACATTCACATTGTGTATGTGGTACACTTCTATTCAAGTCACACGCCTTAGTATGTCTTCGTTTTTAGGGACATAAATGCACACAGAAAATGAGATGTTCTCCTTTATGTATTTAAATATTTTTTGTGTCGTACAAAATTTTATTATCGGTATATAAAGACCATATTTATTTTTAAACATGATGAATTAAAAAGTAAAACACTGAAATAGCAAGCTGACCGGGTTCGAACTTCGAGCAACAGAGCTAAATCGAGGTTAGGATTAAAAGAAAAAAATATGCTATGGAGATTATAACGAGGAAAAGGGAAAAAATTGAATCAAATAGAAACTACATTAAGTCCGAGAAGATTTTCTTTTTGTTTACAAAACAGATGTCGCAAAGACTTAATGTTAATAGTTTCTAGAATCTATAGATGAAAGGGAGAGTGTGACTTACTGAGAATGGAGAATAAGTCAACACTAAAATTAGAGGTACAGTTATTTATAAGATGTTCAGCGATGAAAGACCCGTATGTATTATTCAAAGCATCAGTTGGTAAATAATTTGACATTTTTGTGTGTATGTCGCTAAAACTTATATGTAGCTTAATTGCCATAAATATATTTTCATAGCTTACACATCTGTGCCCGCTTCTAGGTGCATATAGATCTTAAGACTCTGTGAATCAGGTTCGCGCCTCCCGACCATCTGAAATTATTACTTTCCTGCACTGATGAGAGCAATAAGCTTGAAACGCTAGCGTCTGTAAGTATTAATAATTTAATATTTATTTATAAATATTATATATATATATATATATATATATATATATATATATATATATATAGAGAGAGAGAGAGAGAGAGAGAGAGAGAGAGAGAGAGAGAGGGAGAGAGAGATACAGGAATATTCTTACATGTATATAGTAATACACTTAGATAATAAATTGAGAAGAATACACATAGATAGATAGATAGATAGATAGATAGATAGATAGATAGATAGATAGATAGATCGGAATAAACTCTAAGATAAGTAAAGATGGAGAGATAAATCAAGCTATAATAGAAAGATATATAGCATATATTTCTCTATCTCTCTTGATAGTGTGATGAAAGGAAGGAGGAAGACATGCGTGCAGTTAAACTGAGAGCAGATAAAAAAAGGGACGGATGTTACAAAATCGTTAATTCTTTCATCTCTCATCCTCCCCCATCATTCCTCCTCTTTCCCCTTTTTTCCTTCATTTTGAAGGTGTGTTAGATTTTGTGCGCGGATCTTCTAAATATTGACACGAGCTTTGAGAAAGGCGGAAGGCAACACGCAAAGGTGCGCAAACACACAGTAATTGCCCTTAATTACATACCGAATAGTTTACACGCGAACACAGCACACACGTTCGCGCATACGTAGAAATATAACTTCGTTTCAAAAAAGCATCTGTTATTCTATTCCACAATAATCATCTTGCATTCGGTGTTGTTCAGAGCAATACATAATATTGTTATATCCTTTTTCCAGCGATCGTCTCTTGGATCGATTTGCTATCCGGAACCGCCACGTGTTGCACGTGGTCGTTATCTTATTCCCTCCCACGTGGCCGTCATCTCATCCGCTCTCACTTGGCTATCGTCTTATTCTCTCATGCATCTTCGTCATGCTAATCTTATTCTATCCTACGTGGTCGTCATCTTATCAACTCCCATGTGGTCATCGTCTTATTCTTTCCTACGTGGTCGCCATCTTATCCTCTCCCACGTGGTCGTCATCTTTTTTCCTTTTAAGCGGACGTCATCTTATCTTGCAACCCTGGTCGTCATCTTATACTCTCCCAGGTGGTCATCATCATATCCCCTGTTCACGTGGTCGCCATCTTATCTTCTCCCACGTGGTCGTCATCGTATCCCCTTCTAAGTGGACGTCATCTTATCGCCCCTGGTTGTCATCTTATACCCTCACACGTGGTCGTCATCATACCCCCTTTATTTGATCGTCACCTTTCGTGGTCGTTATCCTCTCCTTTGTTGTCTTCATCTTATCCCCTCTCACTTAGTCGTCACCTTATTCACTGGCTCGTTGTCGTCATCTTATGTTATCCGACGTGATTGTCATCTTATCATATCTCACATGGTTGTTATCTTACACCCACCCTCACGTGGTCGTCAATTTATCTTCTCCCTCGTGTTCGTTATCTTATCCTTTCACACGTGTTCATCATCTCATACTTTTCCACATGATCATCATCTTATATTCTCCGTGGTTGTCATATTTTCCTCCCCCACGTGGTAATCATCTTATCATATCCCTCGTGGTTGTCATCTTTTCCTCCCCCATGTGGTCATCATCTTATCATATCCTCCATGGTTGTCATATTTGCCTCCCCCACGTGGTAATCATCTCATCATATTCTCCGTGGGTGTCATATTTGCCTCCCCCACGTGGTCATCATCTTATCATATCCCCCGTGGTTGTCATATTTTCCTCCCCCACGTGGTCATCATCTTATCATATCCAGCGTGGTTGTCATCTAATCCTCCCCCACGTGGTCGTCATCTTATAATATCCCCCGTAGTTGTCATCGTTTTCTTCCCCCACGTGGTCATCATATTATCATATCCCCCGTGGTTGTCATCTTTTCCTCCCCCACGTGGTCATCATATTATCATATCCCCCATAGTTGTCATCGTTTTCGGTACTACTCCAGGGTTTGCGCCTAATTTCCGTGACTGCTCGGCAGCAGCGAACCGACAGCTTACGAAAGCGTCCAATACCTGCTGAGTCGAAAATGAGGCTGTAAACAAAACTGGGAAAAAAACTGACCAATCAGGATGCTGCAAGCAGCCGATACAAATTGGAAGGAGACGCTAAACCAAACTAAAAAAATGAATTTTCAGCAATTGTGTTGAAGCCTAGAATCTCTGGAGCAGGTTATGAATTTCTGCCATCAGAAATCTCTACTGCCCACCATGAATGCAGTGTAGGCGATGCGCCCGACTTTGCCGGTTGCCGGCAAAACAAACAATATCGGACAGATATGCCTGGAGATGCCCCACCCAGACATGCAGGGCTTGGATTTCTTTGCGATCGCGTACTTTTTTTTCGCGGTCAAATTTGGAGATAGCTACCATCCTAAAAATGATCTACCTGTGGTCCCAGGATATGGCGACGAGAAAAAATCTACGAAAAGAATGCGGGGTACTGTGTCCGACCACACAAGTGATGATCTACCAGGATATGGCGACAGGAAAAAATCTACGAAAAGAAAAAAAATGGTTCAAAAATAAAAAAAATAAAAAGTTTATTTATTTCAGCTATGGGTTTGTTCATTTCTTTCATTTTTTTTAATAAAAATATATGCATTTCTTTCTTTTCAATATTCATCGTCTTATATTGTCGTCTGCCACCCTTCCATTTTTTTTTCACGCATTTTGCGGTTTTGTTTATACAGCCTCGTTTTCGTCTCGACAGCGTCGTCTTCAACTCGGCAGGTCTCAGACACTTCCGTGAGCTCTCGGCTCGCTGCTGCCGAGCAGTCACGGAAATTAAGCGCAAACCCTGGAGAAGTACCTCGTTTTCTTCCCCCACGTGGTTATCATCTTATCATATCCCCAGTAGTTGTCATCGTTTTCTTCCCCCACGTGGTCATCATCATATCAAATCCCCGTGGTTGTCATCTAATCCTCCCCACGTGGTCATCATTTTATCATATCCCCCGTGGTTGTCATATTTTCCTCACCCACGTGGTCATCATCTTATCATATCCCCCGTGGTTGTCATCTTTTCCTCCCCACGTGGTCATCATCTTATCATATCTCCCGTGGTTCTCATCTTTTCCTCCCCACGTGGTCATCATCTTATCATATCTCCCGTGGTTCTCATCTTTTCCTACCCCACGTGGTCATCATCCTATCATATCCCCCGTGGTTGTCATCTTATACTCACCCACGTGGTCATCATTTTATCATATCCCCCGTGGTTGTCATCTTTTCCTCCCCCACGTGATCATCATCTTATCATATCCCCCGTGGTTGTCATCTTTTCCTCCTCCACGTGGTCATCATCTTATCATATCCCCCGTGGTTGTCAGTTTTTCCTCCCCCACGTGGTCATCATCCTATCATATCCCCCGTGGTTGTCATATTTGCCTTCCTCACGTGGTCATCATCTTATCATATCCCCCGTGGTTGTCATATTTTCCTCCTCCACGTGGTCATCATCTTATCATATCCCCCGTGGTTGTCAGTTTTTCCTCCCCCACGTGGTCATCATCTTATCATATCCCCCGTGGTTGTCATCTTTTCCTACCCCACGTGGTCATCATCTTACTATATCCTCCGTGGTTGTCATCTTTTCCTCCCCCACGTGGTCATCATTTTATCATATCCCTCGTGGTTGTCATCTTTTCCTCCCCCATGTGGTCATCATCTTATCATATCTCCCGTGGTTGTCATCTTTTACTACCCCACGGGGTCATCATCTTATCATATCTCCCGTGGTACTCATCTAATCCTCCCCCACGTGGTCATCATCTTATCATATTTCTCGTGGTTGTCATCTTTTCCTCCCCCACGTGGTCACCATCTTATCATATCTTCCGTGGTTGTCATCTTTTCCTGCTCAACGTGGTCGTCATCTTATCATATCAGCACGTGGTCATCATCTTATCATATCCCCCCGTGGTTGTCATCTTTTCCTCCTCCACGTGGTCATCATCTTATCATATCCTTACGTGGTCGTCTTCTTATCATATCCCCCCGTGGTTGTCATCTTTTCGTCCCCCATGTGGTCGTCATTTTATCATATCACCACGTGGTCGTCATCTTATCATATCCCTTGTGGTTGTCATCTTTTCCTCCCCCACGTGGTCATCATCTTATCCTATCGCACGTGCTCGTTGTCTTATCTCCTCACTCGTGGTGGGAAATTTCCGTGGGATGAACGGATGAACATGGGCAAACATTAATTTATTGAGATCCTTTAACATTTTTCCATATCCGATTTTACATTCGTAACACCTATATATTCTGTACAACTATATATAAATACCAGTACATTGCGTTCCACTCCAATCACATCAACTTATTATAATATCATCATATTCTTTCTTCAGTGATCGTCTCAATGGTTATATCTAGTATCTGAAAACTTCACGTGGTGAGCCGGATCACAATCTTGGCAATTCCCATTTCGTAGCTGGAAGGAAGAGATAATTGAACACGGACATTGTTTAATATTCATAAGATTACTTTATTTAATTCTACAAACTAATCGATAACAACCGGCTGGCTAACTACATATAAATTCAAAAGAAATTCACATCAAAATTCTAGATTGATCTCAGTCGATCATCTACCATGAAAATAACGATAGAGTAGAGAAAGATAGCAACGTCTATTCTATGAGAAAAGAGCCGCAGGGAAGCGAAGAAGACACGCTCACCAGATTTTGTAGTCGATTTTGTCCTCTGTCATTGCAGGAGAGTGCTCTGAGGGCATTCGCCAGATGTGGCAACAGTACTCCATCTTAGGTCGTATTTGCTTTTTATACAAGTAGAGGATCCTGTAAGGAATGAGATACTTTCTGAGGGATGGGGGATAGAATGGTCCAACCATTTTGTCAGAAACCTTAGAAACAGATCTGGTGTAAGTCTTTTACTTTAGATCTTGGAGGAGCGTCAGTCCCAGAAGCTTATCGTGAGGGGGGTCTCCTCAAGAGAAGCTACATTCATTTCAACTGGGACAAAGTGAGGATCTGAGCGTTGGTTGTGAAAGGAGAGAAGAATCTTGGTTTTAGATGTATTAAAAGAAACCAACCCCTTCTTTCCCTCTTGCACAACATGTTTCAGGTCGGAAGTGAGAGAATCAGAAATATCTTTATCATTAATGCTCTTCGAAGTGCTCCTATAGAAGGGTTGTGTTCTCTGCGTAGATATCAATGAATGATCTTAGAGTATGATTTGGGAGATCATTGATGAATATCAGGAAGAGGGTCGGGCTCAGAACATATCTTTGAATCACGCCAGCGTTTATACAACGACTTCTGACTGTCAACAACTACTTTTTAGAGAGAAAAGATTTGATGATTGAGAAGACATTTCCAAATATTCCATAACTAACAGGCTTGTGAAGCAGACACTTGTGCCAAACTCTATCAAATGAATTTTCCATGAATTAAGCCCGCATCAATAAATTCGCAGATCCTATATTACAGTCAGCACGCCAGCCGTTTCTCTTGCAGGACGAAATCCATATTGCTGATGTTATTTCAGAGTGTTGCCTTCTCTTAAACTAGTTGTACAAGCAAGGCTTGAGAGTTTAGTCTTAGATGAAAAGAAGATCTATTTATTCATATCTCTCCCAAGTATATTAGTGAAAGTGATGTAGTAGCCTCGACAGGAATGGGACCCGGCATGCCAAGCCCACAGTCTGCGCCTGTAACCACCACACTACGCCACTCCTATGTGGTTTCTAATCTACATTTGCTATTTTATTCTATTAGTTTGGCTGTGTGGATATGCATAGTTGTCTCACCCCATCCTCTTCAACTCCCCCTCTCTCTCTCTCTCTCGCTCTCTCTCTCTCTCTCTCTCTCTCTCTCGCTTTGTACTCCCCCCCCCCGTGGCTGTGTGTGTAGTGGTAGTGGAGATATTCGCGTGTTTTACATGTGACCGTGTCAGAATCGTTCAAACTCTCCGACGACAAAATCCTTCGGACCGCACCTGCCAATGGATGCCAATAAATTAGCTGTGACGTGAGTGATTTTGTTGGCGGAACTATGAAAAGAGGGCAACGAATATTTTGATAGGAGTCAAGACGTCGGTGTGGTGGTGGTGGTGGTGGTGGTGGTGTGGGGTCGGGTAATCTTTTGAATGAGACAGTTTCGTTCAGTACGAACCTTTACATGGGGCGAGGAATTCTTAGAGACGAAAAGGGCAGAGTCTGGAGAAAAGGTTGAACTCGGCACGTGTAATTCGTAGTCGCCGATCCGCTTAAGACGAAAGAGAACTTGAGGATATACTGTTTATTTATTCTATTCTACTTATTTGAATAGTCGCTGAAGTACATGGTTTACGCTGGGCTAGAGATTATTATTATTATTATTATTATTATTATTATTATTATTATTATTATTATTATTATTATTATTATTATTATAAGCATAATAATAATAATAATAATAATAATAATAATAATAATAATAATAATAATAATAATAATAATAATAATTAAAAAAAAAGCAAAAACAGCCGCGACTGTGTGGGGAAAGCAGTACACTGGGAACTATGCAAACAACTGGATTTTGAACGTGCAGACAAATAGTACAGACACAAACATAAGACAGTACTGGAAAACGAAAATCACACAATCCTCTGGGAGGTACGAACAGAAAAATTCATCTAAGCAAGAAGGCTAGATGTCATGATAGTTAACAAGAAGAAAAAAATGCCAAATCCTAGATTTTATCTTCCTAGCTTGGTGAAAGTTAAGGTAACCTAAAAACGAAGCAAATACACAGAACTTGCCAGAGAATTGAAAGCGATACCACACAAAATGTCAGTCAATGGTCAAGGAGAATAGAAAGACCGAGGAGGGAGAGCACTAACCAGACCTCCACTGTAGAGAGGACTGGGGTGTTGGGGAGAATTCTTACCACCGAAATAACAGCGAAAACCAATGGTCGTAGCCAGCAAGAAACCAATCGTAAGCCGCTATTACAATAGCGAAAAATTATTTTAAATGATTATCAAAATAGGTAGAGAGTACTGAAAAGCTCGGTAGACTTGTTGTCACTTAGACTCCAGGGAACATTATCAGTTATGGTCAGTGAGCATTCACTGATAATGACGTGTGAAAACTCTTAGTAAGTATGTGGCAGACGCCACAACCGGCCAGGGGATACTTGTTGCGACTCTTTTCTTTCTTTGTTTACTCAGCCCTTCTTCGTTTCTGAGGTAGAGAAGAGGTGGTGATCTCGTGAAAGCACATTGGCCGATGATTCCGGCCAATCAGGAACCAACAGGTTAGCTTGACCACGCGTGCTTTGACTCCCTATAAAACAAGTCACGCACCTTCTTTTCTTTCTCTTTTTTCTTCCGCTTTCCGGCCGAACACACACAGAGGAGATCATCGACCCCCCCACACACACATTACAATTGCCCCAAAGAAAAGACATCAAACACGCTCGCATATACATATTCGTACAAACATGAACTTAAACAAACGGAACTTTTTCACTCCTTAAAAATATGAACACTGTAACTGATAGCCATACAAAATGTCTTAGTTTTATATTAATGTTTTACTCTAATTATTGATTTTATAAAATGCCATTCTTGTGTGTAAGCTTTATTATTCCTTCGCTTTCTTTCTAATATAATCTATATATTAATACGATAGCGTGTGTGTTCGTGTGTCACGCTTCCGGCAAAAAGCTCTGCGCATGCGTGCCGCACCTACATTTTTAAAAGCATTCAATTAGCCTGCGTTTAGGAATATTTACATGTGTTTCCCTCTGGCACAATGGTTAGCGAGGTAGTATTTTTACTTCGGCCCGACTGGTTTATAGTTCGATCCCAACCAATCTCTAAGATTTTTATTCTACATTTCGAGGGGAAGGGGAAGAAATAATACATTTTTTGTGTTGCTTAAAACAACAAACTATTTTTTGTTTTTATGTTGGCGTTTTTAATGCCATTGTCTATTTAATTACGTTGACTGCTTAAAAAGTAGGGTATCAGCCAGTATTATTTTGTTGTTTTGTTTTTGTTGAACGGATGGCATATCAACCTTTTTTAGTAGATATGCGCAGTGTCCATCGTACACGAGTTACTATTTTAAACAATTATTTCACTCTTATCCAGAAGGGTGGGGATGGGGGGCTCATAATTAAGCAAGCGTAACTTACTAACAAATAGAAGGTGCTTTGTTACATTAGGACCCGTATTGAAAACATCATTTCGTGTAATTTACACGGGTTCCGCTAGTTTCAAATATTACAATAATGTTTTCTTTCTTCCCTTTGTTTGTTCTATTCTGTTAATTTTATCCATACGTGGTCGGGCCGCTTCGACTAATCCACACGTGGTCGGGCCATCGAAACAGTGGGAATGACATGCTGCTATAAAGGCATCTCTCCCACAAGCTTTCGTAGAGGGACCCCACCTGGGGTTAACCCTTTGTCCAAGAACTACCCCCGGCCATAAGTAAATAACAATCATCTTTAAAATTACGTATCCTTCAATTCTTTATATAACTTCACTAAATCTTTAATGAATTATTAAAAATAAATATTTGAAGTCCCAGAAAGAAGATAAAGTTTCCCTACACCTTTCTGCCTAACCTTTTCCTTCTCCCTTTCCTCTCTCTCTCTTTCTCTCTCTCCCCCTCTCTCTCTCTCTCTCTCTACATACACACACACATACACACACATAAATACAAACATACCCACACACATAGACACACATACACACACATAAATACAAACATACCCACACACATAGACACACATACACACACATAAATACAAACATACCCACACACATAGACACACATACACACACATACACACACATACACACACACCTACACTACTATTCACCATCGCCTCTAGTTTTTAATCCGCTGATTCTCTCATTCGAACCTGGAGCATGTCATGCACTGTGGGAAAAGCGGCTTGTTACTTTTAACACCTCCCAACCAAGCTTCTCTCTTTTCACCACCAACGCTCGGATCCCTATTTTACCCCAGTCGAAATGGGTGGCTCTCTCCTTGAAGAAGTCTCTTGTGTTGATAAGCTGAAAGGACTGACTTTCACTCCAGATCTAAAATGGACGACATGTATCCAGTGTGTTGTTAAGGTCGCTGAAAAATGGTTGGATCATTCTACCGCTCCAGAAACACCTGACTCCAGATGCATCCTCTACCTGTATCCGAGTTAGATACGTATTAAGATAAAATATCTCTTGCTATATTTGGGATGGTGTCGCACAGAATACTCTTTCTTGCCTGGAGAGAGTACACAATTAACTTCGAAATCTAGTGGGGCGATTTATTCTCCTCCCTACAACCCATTCCTCACAGAATAGACGTTGTTAGTCTCTCTCTGCTCTATCATTATTTCCCTGAAAGGTGCTCGACTGAGCTCCAATCTTTGGTTCCTCCTTGTAAGACATTCACAGCAAGAACTCGTATTGCTATCACAACGGAAAAATAATTTTCTTTCTAAATCCATGTCTTTAGACTAATACGGAATTTTTATGAACAGAGCTTTTTTGCAAGGGATTCTCTCCTGTGGAACACATCACTGCGGGGCTGCTTCCCTACTGATTACAACTTGGTCTTCTTCAAATCAAATGACAACAATTTCTTGTCATAAACCACCCAATAAGGAATGAAACGCAGTTCATACCATTGATAAAGGTTAGTACTCTCATAGTGTTCTTCATCTTTCGTATGATATTCCTTCCGTCCCATTAACCATTATCCTCGAGTAGCTCTTGGCCTTTATAGGTGGTGACCCAATAGTAAAGAAAAACTAGCAGCATTGTTTTAAGTGAAAATAACATGTTTAAGTGACTTACGGACAGACTTTCAGACAAACCAACAATGGCAACAAAAAATGGAGTATTAAAAAAAATTATTCTTGTAGCAGTCTGAAACAGAACCTATTTCTTATGCGTCCACTGTGACCAAGTTGGTCTTATACTAACCAATCGGCTCACACAGCGTATTGATTTCAGCTAGTCCCTTGCGGACTATTTGCACCCCTGTTGAACGGTGGAACGGATCGTCAGAGAGACCCTGGCCGTCAACCTAGAAGGAACTCTTCTTCCCCTCTCTCCTGTCCCCTCATCCACTAGATTTCCGAGCACCGTTCACCGATCAGTAAAAGGACTTCGTTTCCTTCCACTGGACACCAGTCCTACATTTTTCTATGCTATACCCCAACGGTATAGGATACCCAATAAAGATTTGTTTAATGTTAAAAGCAACGTTGAGTTTTTCTTCGTATGACTACCGTCTACCGTGCTTATACTTATAGTGAGGCTACGACTACTAGCCTTAGCTATTATAATCTTTGATCGAGAGTGATTATTAAAAGAATAACCAAACGGCCAATTAAAAATATAAAAAAAGTTTTATTAACAAGAATACAAGAAATGTTTATTTACAGGGAATGCTGGTATGGATTGGATTGATTTCCTCTTGCAGCAAGATGTGGCTTAACGGTAAGAAGGTGGGAGAGAATTGGCACACACACACACCACTGATGGATGTAATTTGGTTCGGTACAAAATAGCCGAGAACGGACTCGTCGACATTCCCGCAGCCAATCAGAAATTAACAAACTTCCTTCCCGAAGGAGGAAGTTATGCCTGGTAATGGTTCACCCCCCCCCCCTGTAGCCGAACCGAACCATATTTCATAAAAGAGAAACGCCTGCTCACCATCAAAAGATCCCCTCTTTACACGTCGTATCCAGTTTCAGCAGACTGTTGGATATTCGTGACTGCAAATTGGTGGATAAGTCAGGAATAGACTGAAGTTTATTTGTACCAAATACGGGTTGACTACAGAAAGGATTGTATAGTCTATTCATGATTCCATGGATGACATTAGGATAGCACTAATTTTTAACCCAACTAGATATACCGGATGACGTCATAAAAATATCGACGTCAGAAATATATTTTTTTACTCTGCGTTTGTGTCACGTTTTTAACCCAACTAGATATAACGGATGACGTCATGAAAATATCGACGTCACAAACATATGTTTTTACTCTGCGTTTGTGTCACGTTTTTAGCCCAAATAGATATAACGGATGACGTCATAAAAATATCGACGTCAGAAATATATTTTTTTACTCTGCGTTTGTGTCACATTATTAACCCAACTAGATATAACGGATGATGTTATGAAAATATCGACGTCACAAATATATTTTTCTTTCTCTGCGTTTGTGTCACGTTTTTAACCCAACTAGATATAACGGATTACGTCATAAAAATATCGATGTCAGAAATATTAGTTCTTACTCTGCGTTTGTGTCACGCTTTTAACCCAACTAGATATAACGGATGACGTCATAAAAATGTCGACGTCAGAAATATATTTTTTTACTCTGCGTTTGTGTCACGTTTTTAACCCAACTAGATATAACGGATGACGTCATAAAAATATCGACGTCAGAAATATATGTTTCTTACTCTGCGTTTGTGTCACGTTTTCAAACCAACTAGATATAACGGATGACGTCATAAAAATATCGACGTCAGAAATATATTTTTCTTACTCATCGATTGTGTCACGTTTTTAACCCAACTAGATATAACGGATGGCGTCATAAAGATATCGACGTCAAAAATATATTTTTTACTCTGCGTTTGTGTCACGCTTTTAACCCAACTAGATATAACGGATGATGTCATGAAAATGTCGACGCCAGAAATATATTTTTCTTTCTCTGCGTTTGTGTCAAGTATTTAACCCAACTAGATATAACGGATGACGTCATAAAAATATCGACGTCAGAAATATTTTTTCTTACTCTGCGTTTGTGTCACGTTTTTAACCCTACTAGATATAATTGATGACGTCATAAAAATATCGACGTCAGAAATATATGTTTTTACTCTGCGTGTGGGTCATGTTGTTAACCCAACTAGATATAACGGATGACGTCATAAAAACTCGACGTCAGAAATATATTTTTTTACTCTGCGTTTGTGTCACGTTTTTAACCCAACTAGATATAACGGATGATGTCATGAAAATGTCGACGTCAGAAATATATTTTTCTTTCTCTGCGTTTTTTTCACGTTTTTAACCCAACTAGATATAACGGATGACGGCATAAAAATATTAACGTCACAAATATATTTTTAACTCTGCGTTTGTGTCGTTTTTAACCAAACTTGGTATAACGGACGACGTCATGAAAATATCGACGTCAGAAATATATTTTTTTATACTGCGTGTATGTTACGTTTTAAACCCAACTAGATATAATTGATGACGTGATAAAAATATCGACGTCGGAAATATTTTTTTTACTCTGCGTTTGTGTCACGCTTTTAACCCAACTAGATATAACGGGTGACGTCATAAAAATATCGACGTCAGAAATATATTTTTTACTCTGCGTTTGTGTCACTCTTTTAACCCAACTAGATATAACGGATGACGTCATAAAAATATCGACGTCAGAAATATATTTTTCTTACTCTGCGTTTGTGTCACGTTTTCAAACCAACTAGATATAACGGATGACGTCATGAATATATCGACGTCAGAAATATATTTTTCTTTCTCTGCGTGTGTCACGTTTTTAACCCAACTAGGTATAACGGATGACGTCATGAAAATGTCGATGTCAGAAATATATGTTTTTACTCTGCGTTTGTGTCACGTTTTTAACCCAACTAGATATAACGGATGACGTCATTAAAATATCGACGTCAGAAATATATTTTTTTACTCTGCGTTTGTGTCACGTTTTTAACCCAACTAGATATAACGATGACGTCATGAAAATATCGATGTCAGAAATATATTTTTCTTGCTATGCGTTTGTGTCACGTTTTTAACCCAACTAGATATAACGGATGACGTCATAAAAATATCGACGTCAGAAATTGTGTCGCGTTATTCACCATAGATTACTTGTTCAGGAGTAAAGCAGAGAGGCTATGCGAGCCGTCGCCAGGTTATAACGCATCTTAAGAAAGCCCGAGTATAATAGGGTTCAATATGCTGAGGAGGTTTCTGTTATTAACTTAGTCTCTTTTTTACTGGTTAGATTATCTGCCTTTGTTGATCTTCACTCAGCAAAAAAAAGGTAGAAAAGTGAATAAGTTCTCTTGAACGTGACAGTTAAACATTAAATGATAAGGTTCTGACATCTCTTTAGGGATCGTGATTGAAGGAGACTCCAGCCGCCCGGCACAGTAAGCAGACTGGGCGTTGAACAGTCGAAGTTTTATATTATACCAACATTAAACAAAAAAACCTGATGGATGACTAATGGAATCTGTTAAAGATATCGTATCCATTTATTTTTAAAGCCTAGACTGAAAATTGAACTTAAACACATTTCCCTATCGCAAAAGAACACTCGCTTATTCATTTTTGTCAATGTCAGGAATATTTTCTTTTGTAAATTTTACCGTGCGAAACGTACTGCCCTGTTTATTTTGAACCAGACAAAAGATCTACATACTTACAAAGAAGAAGAAATATATATATATATATATATATATATATATATGAAGTATTAATATATGGAATAATGGATAAGCATAGACACAGAGTAGTAAAAATAAGGATACAAACACACCACTAAATCAGTACCAAGTTGCATCAAATGATTATTGTCGTATGAATCGACCGAAATATCTTGATTCTGCTTTAGCGATGTGTTTGTGTCCTTTTTACTAGTCTGTTGACATACTTATCCATTATTTCATATACTAATATTCTATTTTGTTGGAAATTTGCATTTCATGTTTTAAACTCGCACTTAATCTCTATATATAGATACAAATGTTTGTGTGTGTATTTTCTACAGAAAAAAAGGTTAGAGAATCTACATCAAATCTAAAAGTGTATTCTCATGTAAAGACAATGTAAATGGTTCCGAATTTATAAGTGAATCCCTAAGGGGCCTATCACGACAGAACTCTCTTAACACTTCAAATATATATTATTTTGATGAAATTTAAATTATATGTATGAGATTTTCTGGAGAAGACAATGGAAGTAGTACAGAGTGTTTACGTTGTTTTCCATGTGCCCCTATCCCTGAGTGACCAATGGGGACGCCCTCCCTTAAAACTCTAAATACGTATATCCGACTTTAATGAAATGTAAACAATATACAGGATGACGCAAATTATAAAGTCTTTATTAAATGTATATTAAATCATATTAAATGAAACTAAATGTAATCAAAGAAGGCAGAGTTAATGGGGTTTGTAAGATTACAACAAATGTTCATTTATACCGCATTCTTCTTCAATCACCAGCTCTGCACGTTTCACCAAATTGTTCACAGCACGCCCAAGTTCATCACAGGAAACTTTATTTACCTCTGAAATGATGCGATCTTTGAGCTCATTAAGATTGTTTGACCGAAACTGATAGAATACGCGGGCCTTCAGCATGCTCCACAAAATAGAAGTCCAGTGGGCTGAGATCAGACGACTTTGGTGGCCACGGTGTTCCGAATTCTCGGCCAATCACACGATGTTCTTGAAATTTTGAAGCCAAAAAAATCTGGAGCCAACAACGAATAATGGGGCGGAGCTCCGTCGTGTTGAAAGACAACATTCCTCAATTTACGCTTTCATGGGGTGTTTTTGTGCTCTCGAATTTTTTATCCATTGTGCCAGAGTAGATTTGTGTGCATTTACCCTATATATAACACTAATTCAGAGAGTTTCCCTAAATTTCACCTTTTCCAACTATACTAGGGGGCTGAATGAGGGGGAGGGTAAAAAGTATATCGTGTTATGAACATAGTGAAAAAAGAAAAAATTAGCGTTCTTCATTCATCTCGAGCAACCTCAATTCTTCCTGCTAGTATGATATATGTCGGATAACAGATTAGTACTATAATCTAGAAATGTTAAAATACATTTTTATATAGATTTATTAAGCAGACTATTAAAACTTTATTAGTTAGATAAATAGTTGTTATATCTCCCAATATGTTCTCCCCCTTATCTCTTCTCCTCTCTTTACTCTTCTCTCGCTGCCCCTCTTGTCCCTCTTTCACATTATCTACACTCTCTTTCCTCTTCCTCTCTCTTTTAAGTATTTACGTCATTCGTCTTCTCCCATTATTTGCCTATCAGTCGCCCTTTATTTACCCCATTCACCCTTTATGACGTCATTCAGTTTGCACAGCGCTTTTTGTGGAGTCATCTATCTTTGTGGCGTCATCCACTGTACACAGGTACAAACAGGCAAGCAAGATCCACAGTTTTCTCGGCCAAGATCAAAGTGTAGTATCTGTTCCGATGGATACTGCAACCCTGTCCTGTGCAGTTCTAGGAGGTCCACCCTCCCAGGCTTTACCTTCTCACTCTTTGAGAAGGGGTTAGTTTATCGCTAATCGCCTGAAGCGCCCCTACCGGGGAATGCCGACGGGGCTGCCCAGAAATGTTTAATGGCCAGAGTGCTCACCTTCTCGAGCGCTGGTTTATCAAATCCCACTTTCCCGACCTTGTGTCACATCTTACCGCTGTGGGAGGTAGATAAATAAAATAGATTAAGTCTTAGACACTCGGCCTTTTGACCAAGATCAAAGTGTAGTATCTGTTCCGATGGATACTACACCCCATAGACTGGTATTGTCTTGGCCTTCGGGGCTTGATTTACGCCGGTCTATGTGTCTGTCCTATGCAGTTCTAGGAGGTCCACCCTCCCAGGATTTGCCTCCCCTCTTTGGGGAGGAGTGAGTTGATTGCTTACTGCCTGAGGCGCCCCTACCGGAGAATGCCGACGGGGCTTCACAGGCAATTTTTAACGACCAGAGTGCTCACCTTCTCGGGCGCTGGCTTTTCAAATCCCACTTTCCGACCTTGTGTCACATACTCCTATTGTGGGTAGGTGTTAAATAACGCCTGCACAACACAGTTTTTGGATTTGATACAAAGTGTAGTATCTGTTGTGTCCTCAATTAGTAGGTAATTTTTTTTTTTAATTTGTTAAATCCAGGTTGCCTCTATTTTGGGACAGCTGGGTATCCCTCATATTCAAAACCGATCATTGTGACTAATTTTGCCATTGTGGAGAAGAAAGTAGGTAGAAGCGCGTTATCCAACAAAAACTTCATATCTCGTCTAAAGGGCGCAGCATATCGTCTGCGATCTTTCTTTCTGCAGCTCACTGGAAATCGTTCGGAAGCAAATAAATAAGTACTATTAATGTTGATTATTACAAAGTTTAAAAGTCGAGCCACGGGCGTACTAAAAATATTTTCCACTTTAAAATTCAACCAAAGAATTTAGAATCATAAAATAATGTATAAAACTAGAAGAATACCCACCCCAGGACAGGGATAATGAATTCTCCGAACAGAACAGTTTTGCACCACTTTTATGTCTCCTTACGAAAATATGATGCTACTAATCCTTATGTCTAGAATCATTATTCCAATTTTGATAAAAGAAACATGATATGATTCTGATTCTAAAATATTTCTTAATACTAGCTCCCCCTGTTCAAGGAGTTGAAATTTAGCGAATCTTACTTAATTAGTGTCTAATGACCATAAATAACATTTAATGCTGATCGGAAATATTAGAATTGTGAAATGGGAGGATATGCCCAAATTATGATGCCTGAAAATTATTTTAAAAGGCTCCAAAGAAACTGAAATTTGAGGAATATTTATTAATTGATGTCTAATATCTATTTTTCAAATTTAAAAAATCGGAGGTATTTGAATTTTGCCACCTTTTGTACAAACCCAAATTAAACTAAATATATCCCGCATTACCCAGATGTATCCAAAAATTCATAAAGATAGGTTAATTAGTTTAGGAGTGAATCAAATCTATAACTATATACACGTACCTAACTTTATATAAACAGGGATATAAGAATGTAAAATTCCAACAAATTTTATTTATCTTCCTCACACAAGGTAAGATGTGACACAAGGTCAGGAAAGTGGGATTTGAAAAGCCAGTGCCCGAGAAGGTGAGCACTCCAGCCGTTTAAAAATTGCCTGGGCAGCCCAGTCGGCATTCCCCGGTAGGGGCGCCTCAGGCAGTAAGCAATAAACTTACTCCTCCCCAAAGAGGGGAGGCAAAGCCTGGGAGGGTGGACCTCCTAGAACTGCACAGGACAGTCCCATTGACCGGCGTAAATCAAGCTCCGAAGGCCAAGACAATACCAGTCTATGGGGTGCAGTATCCATCGGAACAGATACTACACTTTGATCTTAGCCAAACGTCCCTGTTACTTACATTTTATGTTTCTTTGTAGCATCTTATTTTTTACTTTTTTCGTAGCGTCTGTTATTCGAAATTGAAAAATGTTTTTCACTGATGATATGAATCGGACCATGTCTACATATATGGAATACTTGTCTGCTTAATGATTTTCAAAAATGTAAACATCGGTTTATTTTCATGTAGATATTTTAGCAGAATTTAATCATGTTTCTTCAATAGTGTGTCTTTTTACCTGTACTGATATTATCGCCGATTTTTCATTGCGGAAAAGAGTGTGTCTGAGGATTCTCTGTAGGCGGATTATTTGGCACAATGGCTAGAGTGTTCGCTAATGGGCCGGGAGGCCAGGGTTCAATTTTCGGTTCATTAATACCAAGCACAATAAAAATGGTACTTGATGCCCCCTTGCTAAATACTCAGCGTCATAAGGTGAGAATCAAGGGTAAGTGGAGGAATTTGGGGGAAAAGGTGGCGCCCTCCCCTACATATCGGTCTGGTAACTAATGAAAAGGGAGCCTTCGGGTCACCCTCGGCTATGGGCGACCATTTTATTTATTTTTTACTGTAGGCGATTGTTTTTTTATTTATTTTATTCCATTCATTTATTGGGATCTTTTGTTTTCAACTAATGAGTCATCACTTATTAAGGCTAAAAACCACTCGAGGATAAGAGTTAATGAGACTGATTGATTGTCAGTTGAATGATGAAGACTATTATAAGAGGATTGGAGATGATGAATGGAGTGAACAAAATTTACTTATGGGGAAGGTTCATGACAAATATTTGTTGCCATTGGATTTGAACGAGCATGTTGTAGTCTGCATGGAAACAGTCCCATGATAATGCTTTCCGTGGATGGGAAGTTGTTGGAAAGAAACTCTGTTCATGTTCAGGCACACGGATGGGGGAAAAGGAAGTTCTTTGCAATTGTACTAGAAAGATGATTTCTTATAGTGAAGGTCTTACTAAGAGGAATCAAAGATTAGAGCTCGGACGAACACCTTCCATTGAGTAGAGAGAGACTAGCAACGTCTCTTCTATGAGAAAGAGTCTGTAGAGAACAAAAGAGACCACCGAATCTTCAAAGCATCTAATGTCGCTGTTGTGTCGAACGTGAAACTCGAAATTACACCTTCTTGGCCTTTAGGCGAGGATTAACGTATAGTATCTGTTCTGTTCAAAGATGCAAGAATAATATCGTGATGTCTGCATTCTCGCCGGATGTCCGTAGAATGGACATATTTTAAAGCACGCCAGCAATATAGTACATATGAAGGATACAACTGTTGAATTTCCACGGGTCCCGCTAGTAAATACTTAATTCATTATCCAATATTTTATTCATAACTCGTCAACGTTGCCATATGGGAACATGTCCTTATCTCAATAATGGTTTATTGTATAAGCATGGCATTTTAGGGGTTCTCTTCTTGAACAACTCAAATAATATACTTCAATGTAAAAAGCCTAATAAGATCTCTTTCATTCCGCCAACAGTTTTAGATATGTTTCACACTTAAAAGTGTCATTAATAAAGTTCATTCATTATCCCCTCCCCGAAGTTAGACACTGACCTTATGCCACTTGGAGGTATGAGAAGCAGCAGCAACAGCGAATATCGTCTTTAAGTATCGACTCTCGATTGGACAACACTTTCAATCAGCAATTTCTTTAAGCCAACCACGAGCGCGAAAATGTTTCCCAAATTTCACGCGTAATATAAAAACACAAACACAGCTTTCTTCCTCTTTTTCCGTTTTTTTTTCTTCTTTTAAACTTTACACACGTGCGTACGGCATAAATCAGCCTATGCTATTGGGGCCGAATGCCGTCGGCGGACGCGATTAACGACTTCCACAAACTACTGTACGCATAGTGACAGCATATGCAAGCCGTCTACCACACTCTCTCGCACACAAGTTCATGCACACACTACCTTTACTGACAGAAAAGGGGAAAGCTAATATATACACATCTGTAATCCCTATCACATGTATACAGACCGTCACACGAAAACTTACACGGCGCCAGCCTAAACAAACATGGCTAATCAACCACTTCTCAACAACAAAACAACTCTTTTTTACCTAAAACGTTCTTGGACACTTTGAACTCTTATTCATTACCAACTCTTTATTTTTCGTTTTCTTAACAAGTTTTCAAAAACAATAATTAGTTTTGTATAGATAGAATTTGTCATGCTTTTATTTTTATATATTGCTTTATACTTAACCGGTGTCTCACTTCACATTAATCGATCATGTTCCTCACTGTGTTTAAAACTACAACTAAATGTTCGAATAGCAACACTGTCAGTAAGATGACAACTGTAATCTCTGACTGATGCTTCCTTCCTTTTGATAAGAAATCGCTAAACCTGTCATCCGAACACTGCGAATGCTGGCAATGCCAAAATGCACTTATCTAAGAAAAAGTCACCCAACGAGGCTAATACTAAATAAACATCATTAGACTCCTTTAAATCAGTATTGGTTTATGACGGCTCCATAAAAACGTAGAAGCTTCTTTATAACCACAATGTGACCCCCGTAATTGTCATCCGTCTTATCTTGTGACATTAAAGCAGTCGTAGAAAGATATACACGTAACAAAACAAGGGGAGAGTCAGGGGTAATCTCGATTAACCTTTCTTTTCCATTTCCACCCAGACATGTCAATACAACGGTCACACGAATGATGTTACTGGATTTGGCATACACAATCGTTACTTATGTTTGTTCTTGCGCGTGTTGAAAGAGAAAGAAAAAAAAGTAATTTTCTTGATTATCAATGCTAAGTAACTAGCGCTTACCATTCTGAGACGTGCGTTCCCTTAAGCCTGAGATAGGGAATACAGATAGGGTGGTCCCATTAAAATATAGAGACGCTGCCTATTCAATTTCAAAATTGACAGTTGAGCGAAACAGTTTTTTTTTCTCTCTGAATTGAGTGTCAAGTTTGTTTTCTTCGACGATAAAATCTAAACGGGCCGTTCAAAATAAATCACTAATGACGGAACTTGGGTAGAAACAACTGGACAAACTCTTCTATTGAACTACTCATCTTATATATAAAGTATAGCCAGTCTCGTCTCCGTTTGTTTGCGATTAATACATTTTTAATACAAGCTACAAACTATTTCTTTTTTTCGTCAGTCATTTATGAAAAATATTGGCCCATGTTCTTAAAAAAAATTGTATTTCTAATCTATTTTAATATTTAATCCAAGTCGATATTTTATTTTTGATTAACCATATTTAGAAGAGATAAGAGGAACTAACCCTCTCACAGAGTAAGTACTCCTACTGTCACTCATTAACAACCGGAATTTATTTAATAAGAAACATTTTGTATGCATCAATTCTGGATTCGCTTTTCTGTCAGAGACGTTTCGATTAGCTAATATCGATTCATTTGTTATAATTTGACCAATCGTTTGTTAGAAATTAGTGGAAAATTAATTAATTTATTATTATTTACTAACTAGGAGTTCTCACACAGG
>OY744543.1:61514703-61519703 GCA_963556195.1 Sepiola atlantica | reverse complement strand
TAGATATCGTTATCTCGGTCGCGTACGTCCACTCGGACAAATGAACATTTTGCATGACTGTGCACACCCCCACTCTATCTATCTATCTATCTATCTATCTATCTATCTATCTATCTATCTATCTATCTATCTATCTATCTATCTATCTATCTATCCATCTATCTATCTATTATCATCAATCTATCTATCTATCTATCTATCTATCTATCTATCTATCTATCTATCTATCTATCTATCTATCTATCTATCTATCCATCCATCTATCTATCTATCTATCTATCTATCTATCTTTTTCTCTCTCTTTCTTTCTTGAATTGATTGTTTTCGTTCCTTCAATAATGATCAGCTATGATAGGGTTGAAGATCTACCTCCGTTAAGAAGTCATGGTCAATGAGTCCTGTTTATCTACTGACGTCACAGTGGTTAGTTGATGCTAAACAGATAAACAAGACGCTTCGAAGTAAGTGTTTCCTATTTAAAAAGGATACTGATGGTTTGTTCATGTCGTTTTCAAGGTGGAAATCTGATAGTGATTTGAAAGTAAAATTATAATAAAACTCATACAATCCAGATGGTTGACAAACCTGTGTTGATAGAAAAAAACTTAAATAAAAAAAAAAAACATTTGCTTTTTTTCCCTAAAATTTTGAATATTTTTGTACACAATAGCAAGTCTGTATGACATAAAACGTTTGGATTTTCCTGATACTAATTTATTTTTGAACGTATTTAAAATTGAATGTTATGCCTACCCGTTCACTGTCATAAAATATAGACTATTGATTCCGTTAAAACTGGTTTCTTTTTGTATAAAACAGTTTGTTTTTAGGCCCCAAATAACCTTACCATGTTGAGTTTAGACGATAAATCCCTTTACACCAACGTACCCATAATAAATGCATCAGATTCCTCAGAATATATCGCACCAAGTTCAACATTAAACTATCTCTCTCTCTTTACCCCTTAAATTATAAAATTGTGTCATTTGATCACTCAACAACACAACTTTACTTTCAACCATACATTATACACACACCATTTGGTTTATCATGGGCTCCCTCTTCAACAGAATCCTAAACTGTCTTTTCCTTGATTTTTTTAATAAAATGTCCCCTTCAAATCAAAACTCCCACTACTTTAGATATATCGATAACACACTTCTTATCTGCCCACATAGCATTAGCCTCGCCTACATTGTCGAAAAATCCAACAAGATTGAACAAACCATTCCCTTCACATCTGAACTTAAAACAAACTAAGAAAAATAATTTGATAATTTAGAGTATTGATTTACTCCTCTCCAGGAGTTAGGCACAAGGCCAGTTTTTATCTCACTTCCACAAGTAAGATGTGAGCCAAGGTCGGGACGAGAAAGTGGGGTTTAAAAATTGCCTGGGCAGCCCCGTTGGCATTCCCCGATAGGGGCGCCTCAGGGCGCCTCAGGCAGTAAGCAATAAACCTACTCCTCCCCAAAGAGGGGAGGACCTCCCAGAACTTCACAGGACAGACCCATTGACGGGCGTAAATCAAGACCCGAAGGCCAGGACAATACCAGTATGGGGTGCAGTATCCATCGGAACAGATACTACACTTTGATCTTAGCCAAAAGAGTAGGGGGAGATTCAACGGACGATCTTTATATACAAATTTAACCATATATATTTTTTAATCTTATATTTTTTTTACTATTTAAATGAATTACATTTTTCTTTTCATTATAAGCAATTGATTTGCTTAGTTGTGTTTATCGTGTCCGTGAAAATTGAATAAATAACTTCTTTAAAATTAAAAAAAACTAATTCTATACCTAATTTTTAAGGTGTAAGTAAAACATTAAAAGTTTGAGTATTATTGTAGATTAACACTCTCAGCTAAATCCCACAGGTCCCCCAAAAATGAGATTCTACTTTTCAGGCGATTACGTTTCAACATCCTGAAAAACTTGGCGAAAAGAAAAAATATATAATTTAGAATTTAGTATGGGGGATCAGTTAGTTTCACATATAAAAATAACGTAAAATGATCTCCCATTGTCGGGCTATTCTATTGTTTTAGGGCACGTATCAAACAAATTCATATTGTGTATGTTTTGTGCGATGAGTTTTTAAAATGTGGGGGTTTGTTCAGAAGATGATTAAGTATGAAGATGTTCAAAGAGACATAACAAACAATTAATAATAAGACTTCTTTCCTGTCATGGTTGATGGAATAAGAACAACCTACCCTCGTGGATAAATATGGCACAATGCGTAATATTCGTAATCCTTATGCCAGACTTGTTTCAAACACGGTAATTCTCTGCGTTTTGGGATCGCTGAGTGCACCTGGGCCTCAGTCATATTTGGAGAACTGAAGGTCGGTGTCAAACAAATTCAATGATAGGTGCATGTGATGGGATCAGGGGTCAGGCAGTCGTCGTTCGAGAAAATTAGTTATGAAACTCAAAAATAAACATTTGACAAGGCGTACACTGATTATGTCTGTATTCCCTCTTTCTCTCTTTCTCTCTCCCTTTGTCTCTATCCTTCTCTCTCACTTTCCCCCTTCTCTTTCTCTATCTAATGAGAGACTGTTTTTTTTTTTAATTCTGACAGAGATGGACGCGTTTTGTTGCGCTCTCTGTAAAGTTATAAAAATGTGCTTCGGAAGAAAATAACTATATTTTTATATTAAAAGTATAATGGTTTATTCCATTATTTTTACGTAAGGTTCTTTTGCAGCACGATGGTCCCCAGCCAGCCAGCCAGCCAGCCAGCCAGCCAGCCAGCCAGCCAGCCAGCCAGTCCCAGAAGTAGACGGCAGTGACTATCGTCAAGACGATGATTGCTCACTGGCGATGACAAGACGAGACATTGCACATACGTGCACATGTTGCAACAGATCACCCTAATGTCCCAAAGCAGACAATATTGCCACATTGGTTCAAGTCCCCAGCTGTTCAGGGAAACGATGGTATCAAATGGTGCTACATAAAGAGTTCGGTTCGAAATTCAGTAAAGATAGCCGAGACGCACCTAGAGAAGGTCAAAAGTTGCATCAGTCGAAACATTGTGCGAATAACATTCAGGATGAGAATAGTAGTCCGAATAATCCAAATAATCACAATTTATATAATAATGCGCTCAGGTAATTTCATGTCCGTACGAACGTTATCACCTTTCACGTCTTTATTAAAAATGGGATCGTCCAATCACCCAAAATGCAAAGCAAAGAAGTATTTTTTCGCTGTTGTGACCAACATGAAGCTCAAATTAAAATACGCTTTATTTGCCTTCAGTGTAGGATCAAAGTGTGGCATCTGTTCTGCCCAAAGATGGTACAATAATATCGCGGGGTCTGCGTTTGCGCTGGACGTCCATAGAATCGAAATATGTTACAAACCCCTACAAGAGTTTTGGATATAGACCTCCATAACCAGAGATATTCTGAAACTACATTTACCGGAGTAACTAGATAAGTATGTTTCAGTTTGAGCAAAGGTGTTACAATAATATCGTGGGATATGTGTTCGCACTGAACGTACAAACTCCTACAAGGATATAACTGTGAAATCTCCAGAGGTCCCGCTAGTAATAATAATTCAACATAATTTCACTATCTATATAATGAAATGAACTCGATTTTCCCGTCTGCTTTCAGACACAATAGCTTTTTAAACACAAGCGCTATATAGAATTCCAATATTATCACGCTTTATGCTAATAATTGATGCGCGGTTTCCGAAATTATCAGTCCGTTACATTCGATTTCATAATTTAATACATTAATTCCGGCATACTTTACTCTCACAAAATAGTAATACATACAGGAAGTCGGAGTAACTTTTATTCACACGCAAAAATCTATTACTATCTGACATCAGAAATAGGATACTTTTCCTAGCTAAGTTCGTCATTGTTTCATTTTTTTTAATACTGTGCAATTGTTTTTCACTAACTAAATACGGGTCGCTCCCTAGAGCCTACTCTTCCTACTTTTACGGCGTTTTGATTGGCTGGCTACGATCATATTCTGGAATAATCGAATATAATTGACGAACACTAAACAAAAAGCAAATGAAATTAAAATATGGCGTTTCCTATTCCTCCAGTCAGTAATACCCTTTCATTTACAAAAATAAGGTTTTACTACAATAATTATCTTTTTACAAAAATATTACCTTTAACAAATTCTTTATTTCTTTATATATAAACCCAGTTTAATCATTTATATAGAGTCGTTATAACTGTATTCGAGGAATAAAGGAATAGCACATTGTATGTCACAATTTCGTTCGAAGTTAACTATTAGATTTTTTGTTAACGAAAATACATCAAACGTTTGTTATTTTTCAAAATAGAATTAACGTTGATGGATGTTCCCCGATTAATATAAGGTATTTATTGCTGTTATTTTTCGGTTTAGGATTTCTCGACTGTTAACTATTTTGAACTTTTACAATTTACTAGGTTATTCCTATTTATCTGCCTCCCTCCGAGAGGAGAGTTAGAAGCAATGTCGGTTTTTAATGTGATGAAAATCAATCTCCCCAAAAGGGGCACTCCGGATTGTGACAAAAATAAAATTTGTCACAGTCTAGAAGTATGTCTCCTTCAATCACCGAGGAGAGAAAAGATTAAGTATAGTATGAGAACCGATACTACACTTTAACGTTAATTCTATTTTGAAAAGAAAATAATAAAAATAAAACTTTCCGTTCGAAATCAACTATTAGATATTCTCTTAATTCCGAAAATACATCAAACGTTTGTTATTTTTCTAAATAGAATTAACGTTGATAGATTTTCCCCGGTTGATATGAAGTATTTGATTTTGTTGTTTTTCGGTCCACGATTTCTCGACTGTTAACTATTCTGCACTTTTACCATTTACTATGATGTTCCTATTGACTTGCTTTCCCACGATAGCAGAGTTAGACACAATGTCGGTTTTTAATATGGGGGAAATCCATTTCCCCATAAAGGGGCATTCCGGATTGTGAGATAATTACAAATTTCCG
>OY744543.1:61507203-61509703 GCA_963556195.1 Sepiola atlantica | reverse complement strand
ATGTGTTTGGTTTTTCTTAGTAATTTTTTTGATCAATTATTTTTTAAATTGAATAATTTGATTTAATAAATTTGTGCCTTAAAACATAATTTCTAATAATATTAAAAAACAAATTAAAGTAAATATATAATTTTTAAGCGACGATAAATTTCAAAGAATCTGTTGTTAATATGCTATTAATAAAATAACGCGCCCCTGTCTTGTATGTGCCTCTCTCTCTCTTTCTCTCTTCCTCTCTTTTTTGAAATAGAACTTTCTGTGCGTTCGAAATAGAACATTATACTTAATAATCAGAGGGCGGGTAAGACATACGCTACATTACCCCCCCCCTCCTAAAAGGGGAGGAGGTATTGCCTAGGAGGATGGTATAATGACAACAGAACAAATACTACACTACACCCCCCGCCTTAAAAAAAAGTAAATGAGAAGGTAATCCCTGGGAGCGTAGTATCGTAACCACAGAACAGATACTACATCCCCTCCCAAAAGAAGGAGGTAATGCCTGGGAAGGTAGTATCATGACAACAAAACAGATGCTATACTACCTTCACACCTCTAAAAAAGGAAGAGGTAATGCCTGGAAAGATGGTATCATGACAACAGAACAGATACTACACTACCTTCACATCTCTCAAAAAAGAGGGAGGTAATGCCTTGGAGGTTGGTATAATGACAACAGAAAATATACTACACTACCTCCGCACCTCTCAAAAAAGGAGGAGGTAATTTCTGGGAGAATGGTATCATGACAACAAAACAGATACTACACTACCTCCACACCTCCCAAAGCAGGAGGACGTAATGCCTGGGAGGATGGTATCATGACAACAGAGCAGATACTACACTACACTATGCCCCTGAATTAAACATTTAAAGATAGTACATTTTATCTTAAATAGTATATACTATACTATTTCATAATAAGTACAATAGTCTTAAATAGTATAGTTTTGACTTCAGAAAGACAGACAGACAGACAGACAGACAGACACATAATCTCCATTATTAATAGATTTCATTCGTTTTATTGATTTGAAGAATATTTAGCTGCCAATTATGTTTATGGTAAGAAGACAGAGGGTATTTATTGTTTTAAAAATAATTAAATTGCAAAAATTTTAAATAATTAAAGAAAGCAGAGACATATTCTTTTTATTTATTTAAAAATATATTTAGCGTAAAATAACAATTATTTTTTCTTTTACCAATGAGTCGCACCATCTGTCGCCAGAGCTCCGGGCAGATATTGGTTTCATACAAAAAAGTAACTATATACTTTTATTGCAACATAATACTCGACAAATAATTGTTGGATAGGTGAACGGCTTGGACTGAGATTGCTTTATAAATTCTTGTTAGGCGAGCATCACATTCTTTCCAGTGAGGCATCCACAGTACATAATAGAAACAAGTTTTAGAGTAAGATAATATACTAGCCATGAAAATAAGACATATAACAGCATTTTTTGTGTTTCGAGTCTTCATTTGTGAATAAACATGCGGAAGAAGGGGCTTTATGAAATGCCAGGAGAATTCACCAACTTAAGAAACACAACTAAGTGTTTCTTTTCTGTTTTATGCAATGTGGCATCGTCAACGAATATATTGGCTCTATGACACATGATTCTAAGACGCATCGTCACGCCTAACAATCCGAGTAACTTTACAGACGTTCGCATGTAGTCCTCACAAAAAAAAAACACATATGGGTTAACACATTAGATACACGGTCCGCCATGATTATTTCAAGATAAACCTATCAGACTAATAATCGCTTGGACTAACATTGCTTTATGAATTCTTGTTAGACGATGATCACGCTCTTTTCAGAACGACTTCGAAACCTTTTTTGCTTTTTTGTTAATCGTGTGCATATAATGTATATCTGAAATAAAAATGAAAATGAAATAAGATGTATATCAAAATGTTTATCAAAATAAAATATACGATTTCCGCTCTCGAATGGCACATAAAATAGAAGAAATGCTTAAGTATCAACAAAGTTAAACAAACAAAAGAAAAAAATATAGGTACTTACTGTATATTTGCTAGCAAACATAATTAAAAAATATACGATTTCCGATTTCGAATGCCACAAGAATTGCTTAAGTATCAACAAAAACAAATATAGTTATTTATGGCGAGCCCTGTACGTCCACTACCACAATATCTGGTTTTCGCAACATAAAATAACACAGTGTCTATAAAAAACATATATTACAGCTTCGCATGCTCTCCATGGTAGTCAATGCACTTTGTTAATCTTTCAGAGACTAAGCGGCATACTTTGACGCACATCACCAACTGTACTTGAGCAATGGCAGCTTGAATGTGTTCTTTAAGTTCAACAATGCTATAAAACATGTACGATTTCCGCTTTCAAATAACACGTGAAATAGAAGAAATACTTAAGTATCAACAAAGTTACAAAAAAATATATATAGTTACTTAAGGCGGGCATTGTACAACAACTGGTCCACTTGAACGATCACCCATTTAG
>OY744543.1:61142203-61502203 GCA_963556195.1 Sepiola atlantica | reverse complement strand
AAGCCTTTGCGGGCCGGATATGGCCAGCTGGCCGGAGGTTGCCCGCCCCTGGTTTAGTCTCTAGATAACACAGTGTTACGTTTGCGCTCACCGACGCGTGTATAAACCATTATACATCCGTTGTCAAGAACCCGGGTTCTGGATCGTCTGTTGGCAAAATCGCTCAGACGCCGAAGTTAATTAAGAAAAAAAAAGGTGTATTTAAAAGAGAGGAACAGTCACACAAAAAATCAGAGAGACAGTTACTAGCGCAAATCGAGAGAGAAATACTGACGGATAGATAGATGGATAGCTTGTCTCGCTACATCTAGCTACATTGTGTGCCCCCCCCCCTATTGGGGAAGGTACCTTAGACACATCTCCTCTGCTTAGCGTGTCGCCAGGTAATATGGAAAATCTCCGTCCGGTTATTTTCTTTCGACGACTTCCGTTATTGAGTCACCTCTGACCCTTAGGTGCCACTCAAGCTTTTCAATTCAAACAACGGTTTTCATTATGTTAAATCCTTAAATAAGTCTGGTCATCGCTGGCAAAATCCACAGTTATGAAAGCAACTGTGGTTCTCTGTAGTACTACGGTGGTCCAATTTCTGAACTGAGCAAAATATATCTGGTCGGCATCTTGTAGTAGTACACAGTTTTAGTCTTGAATTCTTTTGTTGGCACGCTGTATGTTGTTGCTCAATGAGTAGTGACGTCTCTCCGTTTCGTCCTCTCTTTTTTCTTGTTACAGCTATCTTCGTCTTCTTAATAAAAGCGGTTGTAAAAGTTATTTAAAACGACAGCACAATATCATTGGGGTTTAACATAGCTTTCGTTTTTTTTTTCTTCTTTCCAAGTATACCGTATACATACCTACTGCCCATCCCCATAAGAGGATTGGGGCAGCTATCCCAAACAGTACCGCTTTATGTCTGTCTGTCTGTCTGTCTGTCTGTCTGTCTGTATGTATGTATGTATGTATGTATGTATGTATGTATGTATGTATATGTGTGTGTGTCTCTCTCTCATTCTCTTTCTCTATCAGTCTCTCTCTCTCTATCTCTCTCTGTCTCTCTCTCTCTGTCTATCTATATATCTCTATATCTATCTATCAATCTATCTATCTATCTATCTATCTATCTATCTATCTATCTATCTCTCATTTATGGTCCAGACGATATAAAAAGATTTGATCACCTTATCTGCTACTTATCACTTCAGATTTCGTCCATGACGCAATATCCTGACTCTGTTTTTTTAACTTCTAATGCGATTTTTTTTACTTAAACCAATCTTATGATAAATTCCGTTTTTAATATTTTTACACACCTGAATTTAAAGATTACTGCAGCTCTGCGATAGACGGTGAATGTCATATATATTAATTTCATACATACATAAAAGTTTCGATTCTTGTCTAAGTTAGCCATGATGATGACGGCTGTGAGCCAGAAACACGTGTCCATGGATTACTTTTATGTACGTATGCATTTAATAAAAATATATATTAACGAAAAATACGTCCTATAAAGTTAAGGGCGACTAATAATTTTACATAGAAACAATAAGTATTTAGGTGATAAAAAATCGTACATATTTATATATATTTATATATATATATATATAAACAATATTTAGTTACATTCCAAAGGTCAATGCCATGCTCTGTTGTTACATGTGCTTTCAAATGTGCTTTCAATTGGAATAGGCTGATATACATGAAGAAAAAAAGGTATGTGCTAAAACATATTTTTGCACACCTATATATATATATATATATATATATATATATATATATATACAGGGTGAGCCAAAAGTAGGTGGACAGCATTTGGAATAGGTTTATGTATCAGTTATATTAATGCATTATTTATTATAACTTTGTTATAACTATGTTATTTGTGTTATTAATGTGTTGTATAATTAAACTTGTATAATTGTGTTGTAATTTTAATTTAATCTGTTTTCTTTTTTTTTCAGATTGTTAAGAGAACCCATAATGTCAGATAATTTAAATACAGATGCAAGAAGATGGATGTTAAAAGAGTATTGGAAATCGCAAAAGATTGAAACCGTAAGGAGAAAGTGGGTTGAAACATTTGGTACTCCAGCCCCAAAAAGACAAACCATTTACCGTATCCGTGACAAATTCGATGCCACTGGCTCAACCATTAATGCTCCTAAAACTGGTCGACCCAAAACAGTCTGCACAGAGGATAATCGGCAATATGTTGCCAATGCATTAGTTCAAAGTCCAAAAAAAATCCACCAGAAGAGCTTCTATGGAATTGAGCATATCACAAACCTCTATTAGGCGAATAATAAAGCAAATTGGGTTGAAACCCTATCGACCTCGACTAATTCATGACTTATTGGAGGATGATCCAGATAGGCGATTGCAATTTAGTGAAATTATGCTGAACAAAATTGAAGAAAATCCAGGATAACATTGTGTGGAGTGATGAAACTTCTTTTAAATTATCCGGTCATATCAATAGACATAATTGTGTTTACTGGTATAGTGAGAACATGTATTTAACATTAGAACAGCAGCTAAATCAGCCTGGTGTCAATGTTTGGGTGGTATTTCAAGTTCTGGTGTTTTGGGAGCATTTTTTTGGACGGAACACTCACAGGAGATAAGTATCTCGAAATTCTAAGGAATCACGTTGTTCCCCAGTTACAGAAACAACCTAATTTACATGACTTTTATTTTCAACAAGATGGGGCCCCTCCACATTATTCCAAAGGAGTTCGTGAGTATCTTGATGGAACATTTTCATTGAAATGGATTGGTCGCAGAGGCCCAATCGATTGGCCGGTACGTTCGCCAGACTTGACCCCGATGGACTTTTTCTTTTGGGGAGTACTCAAGGGAAAAGTTCATAGTAAAAATCCAAGAAGTGTCGGTGATTTAAGAAATTACATAAGAGATGCATTTCAAGAAATTAATGCCCAGAGTGATTTGTGCGAAAATGTTTGTCGAAGCGTAAGAGGCAGACTTCAAAGCTGTGTAAATCAAGAAGGAAAACAGTTTGAACACTTGCGCTGATAAATAACATTTAATTTTCATTAATATAATTGTTTTATTACATGTAATTGTACGTATAAGTGATCTCTAAATAAATGTTTTTTTACTGTCCACCTACTTTTGGCTCACCCTATATATATATATATATATATATATATATATATATATATATATATATATATATATATATATATATACTAGTGTACTCTCTCTCTCTCTCTCTCTCTCTCTCTCTCTCTCTCTCTCTCTCTCTCTGTGTGAAAAATGACGGAAACAATTATGCCTGGCTCGTGTCCGCAGTAATATTTATATAAAATAATAGAATTACATTAGTAATATAGATTTTCATATATAAATTATTATAATAATTTCTGATGACCTACAGAGAAATAAAATTAATATTAACTTTTTATTTAGAACGAGAGATTTCTTTCCGAATTTCTCTCAGACATTAGGGTTTATCTGACATGTTATTTGTTTCTCGCTTGCCGTCTCCACTTGAAATGGTTTCGCCCGTAGACTAGACATAACAAACGAACGTACGCCGAGTGCGTGCTTGCGGAAGGCCAACTAACTGCAAGCCTATACATTTGTCAATAGCCGTTCGACACCTCGGCTATCGCGTTTTAAACGCAGACATCCAATAACGAGACCAAAAAAAAAAAAAAACTTGTGAAAGAACTTTAAGTCGGGGCTGTTCTAACAGCTTATAAAGAGATCATGACATTTCTATAGGGTTGTGCTGAATGAGTTCTTTCTTATCGAACACATGGATATAACACACACACACACACACATATATATATATATATATATATATATATATATATATATATATAGTCTAAAGAAGCTTTGAGTTATTTTAAACAAAAAGACAAAAAAAAAAAGGAAAATGCAGTTTAAATTCACAGAGAAACTAACTAAATCCAAAATATTGCAGACTTAACATTCGTTAGAAATATAATATATATATAATAGTAAGTAAATAAAATAAAAAAAGGGGATTAAGTATCTAACAGTGAAACAAAAACAGGAGACCTTAACGTAAGCATCTAATATTAACACGGGAATCATCAGCTGTTTACCATGTAACTGTTTCGGAGATTTAAAAACAGGACAGTTATAATATGCATGGCTCTCCAATGGTACAGATCAAACTAGCATTTCTCCAATAATCAAGCGTCGAAATAATTCAGCTTAAAATTTCACTTATATATACATAAATAAATAATAATAATAATAATAATCAAATAATAATAATAATAATATACTACCCTTAAAACTACCGTGTGATATGGTAATTTGCATATCAAATAAAATTCATTATAACAATAGTAATAATAGTAATAATAATAGTAATAATAATAATACTATCTAAACACTACACCAAAGAACCATTCTGCGATATGGTAGCTAGAAATAAAATTATATAGGAATTAAAGTTGCATATAAAATATAGATATATAGTCATTTACAGACAGACTGTTTCGCCCCTCAGTGTGGCTAGACATTGTAGACAACAGTCGGCACTTCTTACCGCGTAGTTGTCATCTGGCAGCTGCTGAGAGTAAGCGAAATCTTAAAAAACCCCCAAAAAACCCCAAGAAACTCTGAAGATGGAGTATATCTCCGAAATTAATAAGATAAATGTAAAAAAAAAGAAATAAATATATCTTGCCTTGAAAAGGGCTTTTATTCTCAATTTATAATACAGGGTGGGCAAAAATAAGGGTCCTATTTTTAAAAATTCATAACTTTTTTATTTATTGATTTTTTTTTTTTTTTAGAATAAGTAAAGGACCCCTTCCGAAGCAAGCATGAGCCGTATTAGCCCTAAGGAACGTACCCTCATTTAGAAAACATTATTTTTGCTTAAAAAACTCAAAACAGTGTAAAAAACAATACTTTAGTTTTTGTAAGTTTTAAGAAGTGTTTTTCGGCTAAAATTTGTTTTGTTTATTTCAAAAAATTTCGGAAGGGTCAGTCTATACACACATAAAGTTTGGTGAGTTTAACTTTTATTTTGTGGAAGTTATTCAAATTCAAGTTATTCAAATTTAAAGATAAAACCCTTATTTTGGCCCACCCTGTACTTATCTTTCGATGCTTATAAAAAAAAAATGAACAACCAATATTTTAAAATACCAGCGTGCCCGGCGCATTTCCGTTCAACACAAGAACCGCGAATTACACCACATGCGGACATTACGTCAAACCGAACACAAGGACGTTTTATCGATAAACAAAACTAAAAAGTTTGTTTATTTTTATAAAAAAACAAAAAAAACAAGAAACTCTGAAGATGTAGTATATCTCTGAAATTAATAAGATAAATGTCAAAAAAAGAAATAAATATATCTTGCCTTGAAAAGGGCTTTTATTCTCAATTTATTAAAAGATTATATATATATATATATATATATATATATATATATATATATATATATATATATATATATATATATATATATATATATATATATATGATGAATCAGCTGTGCTACTTATAAGCATCCACAAGTGAAAATTACAAAATCAGATTGAAAACCAAATTACGAGATGCGAGAGTTTTTCAATAAATAAAACATTTTTTTTAATATTAATCATATATTTCGACATATAAGCGTGGGCTACACCGGATCCGACTTTTTAAAATTCACTCCTTTACCATCAAGAGATCTCGTAAAAAAAAGAAAAAATGTATGTATACACGGAGGATGACATGTTTATGACAAAATATATGATTGGTATTTAAAAAATAAATGTTTCATTTATTGAAAAAAACCTCGCATCTCGTAATTTCGTTTTTAATCTGATTTTGTAATTTTCATTTGGGGATGCTTATGAGTAGCATAACTGATTTATTAAAACATCACGTATCAGCGTGGAGCTTCACCTTATCGGACTTTTGAAAACTCACTCTATTACCATCAAGAGATCTCGTGATTTCTCGGCGGCGTCGCTGATCGAGAGATCTCGACAATGTAAAAAAGGAAACAAGAAAAAAATGTCTGTATATACTGAAGATCACATTTTATGTCGAAATATGTGATCACTATAAAAAATAAATGTTTAATTTATTGAAAAAAATCTCGCATCTCGTAATATCGTTTTCAATCGTATTTTGTAATATATATATATATATATATATATATATATATATATATATATTAAAGAGGGTGTATTCATAGGAGACAAGCACTACTTATAATCCGGACTTACCAGTACACATAAAGAACTACCAATAATAACCTCTGTCTAATACATAATTCAATAATAGCCCCACAAAATACCTACTTCTATCCCGGAACATCCTCCCAACAACCACCCCCACATAAACATATTCATTGGCCCATCTATCTATACCAAAACTTAAAACCAGTAAATTATACTACGAAAATATGAAAGCGAGACTTTAAATGTTTAATCACTCCAAAATAAGACTTTAAGTTAAAATTTAAACCAATTCTAATCTTGTAATCTAAGGGAAGTAACTCTACAAAATTCTTAATGATTCTGTATTCGAAATTTAATATTTATAACTATATATATATATATACATACTGAGTTTTTCCACGTGTGAGTGATTTTTTCTTTGTTTTTGCCCACAATGATCCAATGTGCGGTGTAAGATTTTTCCAAGACTTTTCAATTTGAGACCTTTCCTTCTTTGTGGAGTTTTTTCTGGCGAACTTGTAGTGTGCAGAGCTGATATTGACATAATAATGTTAGTTGGCCCACTTCAAGAGAAAGGAGGCGTAAATACACATCTCACATGAATGTTATGTTTTTTGAAAATATGAAAAAATTAGAAATTTAAAATAATGGGTGAGAGAGAATGTTAGAAGTATGTTGCAAAGAAAATAATGACGTTTAAACGTTACTATACAGCAAAAAGGTTTGAATTACGTTTTTTGTTTATAATAATTTAAATTTCACAATCACAGATCATAAAATCAAGATTTTAGAACCGTTTAATAACTTATCTGTTTTTAATTTTTGTTTATCTTTTGGTGAAGAGGAGTTTATATATATATATATATATATATATATATATATATATATATATATATATATATAATTTTTTTTTAACCATACATTACAGATTCCAGAGATGTACCATGGCTTCATTGACTGTTCCATTTTTCGATCTGTCTCCATTCCGTAAAACACTGATGATTATAAAAGGGTTTTATAGTCCTTTATCTAAACAGTAAAGGCCTTCCCGTGTCAATGAAACCATGTCACATCTCTGGAATCTGTAATGTATACTTTTTAAATGAATAATTTGTATTTTAGCTATCACATATTTACGATCGTTTATTTCTTTTCAAAATACTCCGACACTATGTGCAAATACCATCGCCAACCCACAGTGCCTAGCGTGTCGACTATGGCCAAAAAACCCTGAATGACAGTCATCAATAAGGTGAACGGAAACCAGGGAGTGGTTCCTTCTCCAGGAGTGATTATAAACCCTGATGGTGATGGTGATGGTGAAGATATATATAAATTAGAATAATATGTCCCCTTCGGTTGCATGTGTTTGCTAGTATATATAATGTAAGTGTTCAGTTTGTTAATGAATAATCGATCCTCACAGTTTCTTGTTGACTTACGCTGCACCACTCCCCAAAAGACGAGGTAATGCCCGGAAGAATTATCTCATGACAAACAGAACAGATACTACACTACCCTCTCAAATGAAAAGGTAATGCCTGGGAAAATGGTATCATGACTAAGGAAAAGATACTACATTGCACCCCCCAAAAGGAGTAGTGTGGGAGGATGTTATCATAATGAACTAGCATACACTACACCATCGTCATCCCTCAAGGAGGAGGTAATGCTTAAGAGGATGACCTCGTGACCACCGAACAGATACTACACTAGCTCCTCCGCCCCCAAAAAGAAGGTAATTCCGAGGAGGCCGGTGGCATAATGAACGATCATATACTACATTATTTGAATAACCACGAGGAGGAGGTAATGCCTGGGAGGATAGTCTGATGTCAACAGAATAAATACTACACTATCCCATCTGAAATTAGCATTGAAAGGTAGTACAATAGTACAATTGATAAAAGTGATAGTATAGTTTCGGCTTCAGACAGACAAATACCAAATTTTCATAAGCAAATGATAAAAAGAACAATAATAGTCGTAGTAATTGTTGTAAATGTATATTATATTATTTAACAACTAAATTCGTAAACAATATATAAATAAATAATAATAGATGTCGTACTAATAGCGATAATAACTATAAAACAATATACAACAACAACAACAACAACAACAATAATAATAATAATAATAATAATAATAATAATAATAATAATAATAATAATAATAATAATAATAATAATAATAATAATAATAATAATATTGGAACTATACAAAGGACGGCAATTATCCAAACAGCTACAATCTTAAGAAAAATCATCGAATGCGGAAACCAACCCGCATAAGCTACGAAGGGTCACACGGAATCTACTACAGGAAGAAAACAAAACCACAGAAAGAACACATCACAAACAAAGGAACAGAAAATGCAAGAAACATCACTCCCCCTCCCCCCAATAAATTACAGCGGACTCAACTGACACGACACTAAAATGAACCAATGAACAGAAATAGAAAGAAACACCATCAGCTCCCCGCATCCCGCATCCCCCCAAACAAAATGGTACCAGTCTAGGCTGACACCACACAAAATATTTGCATAGGGTCAAGGAGGATTAGGGGACCGAGGAGGGACAGCACAAACCAGACCTCCACTGGAAGTGCAGAGACTGCTAGGACCTTGGAGAGGCTTATTGCCACCCAAAATCCGAGAGAAGACCAATGGTCCTTACCAGCGAAAATCAATGGTAAACGGCTGTTGTGATACTGCAAGTTTATTTTCGGTGGCTATCAAAAAGAGGTGGAGAATACTGGAAATCTGGGGAGACTTGTTGTCACTCAGACTCCAGGGAATACCACCGGTTGTCGATGAGCAATCACTGATGACCTGTGTGAGAACTCCTAGTGAGTAAATAATAATAATAATAATAATAATAATAATAATAATAATAATAATAATAATAATAATAATAATAATAATAATAACAACAACTTAGGGGAAGAAATGGACCGGAAAGTAAAGACGAGTAATGGAATGCTATTACAGAAGCATCCGCGCAGAAAGAGGCTGACTAGATCGCATGAAGAACATATGGAAGATATTTACTCATTTTCACGCAGCGAAACAGAGAATTGTACACCAATGAAGACATATCCTTAAGAGACGATGGTTCTCAGAGCTAGAACTAATGGAAATAAACGAAAAGGTAAATTAAAAAATAGAACAAGAAATGAAAATTCACAGGTAGAAGTCGGGCACAACAATATAAACACTGAAGCTTTAGAAACAACTGAGCACGAGTCTACAGAACTTACTGGGGAAGAAGTATCAACGGAAATTTTGCGCATCAAAGAAATTATGAACGCGGACAAGATGGAACTACCATCTCTAAGGAACGAATAATGTAAGAAAATAAAATCCGAAACGAAAGAGGATAGCACACTCCTCTTATACATATCAAGAGACAATATTACAGACTTTAAAAAAATTTCATTCTTGCTGGGGCTATATTTTTACTTATTAAACTTAAAAAGAAACAAAAGCTGTGAGTGTGGCTAAAGAAATCGGAAAACGATGGAAGAGGAGAAATACGGATGACAACGATGAAGAAAGGCCAAGCAAGAAACATAAAGAACTAAAGCAAAAGGAGCTAGCAAAAGAAAAAAAAGACTGAGAAGATACAGATACAAGTCTTAAAGGCACTGAAAGTACAAAAACTTTGCGAATAATGCAAGCCAGTTTTACCAAAACGTAAACACAAATATAGAATAAGAACAATCGAACACGGCAGAAAGCAGACACTTCTGGGGCAATATATGAGGAAAACAACAAAACCACAACAGAAATGTCTGAAAAAGCTCAAGAAAAGGAACAAAAGCCGGAATAAATCAAGACAACCTGAAACAAGGTTAAGAAAAATGGCAAACTGAAAAACACCTGCTCACGACGGTAGACATGTATTCTGGGTTAAGAAATTTTCAACCGTACATAGAAGACTAAAAAATTCTATGAAAAAATAATTTAGTTGTGCGTCAGAATGAGTTTTGATATCTTTCCTGTTTATAAATTCTCAGTGCGAGGAATAGTATTAAAAAAGTGTTTCTATATTTAAAAATCGTATTAATTATTTTGAAGATCTCAATTAGGTCAGCCCTCTCGTAAAGTAGATATTTGAAGGTTAGTACTTTATAAGAAAAACATTTATTTATTAGTAGTGCCACTTATATTTAAGGCCCGGGACTTATTGAGTGGTATATTATATCATTTTATTTTTTTAAGTAAATAATTTCCCTAATGGACTGAATACTTCGAGTATGTGGTTCCATGTTGATGTAAGTAAGTGATTATTTGTGAGCACGTGTTTTGTCTCTAGACACTTGCAATAGGCGGAACTTACTGATCCTCTTTCAAAGGGCAGGAACATTTTATGACTTTCAGGCATGTTTCAATGAAATAGTTCAGATAACTCTTTGAACTGCTAGTAACCCCGCCATATTGGATGGCTGCATTTGGACACTTATAGACGCAGATGTGTGTGGAGAGGAAAGAGAAAAAGTAAAGATGGAATAAGAAATACTATCATCATCATCATCATCATCATCATCATCATCATCATCATCATCATCATCATCATCATCATCATCAAATTAGCTGTACCTACCCGGCGCTGCATGGGAGTCTGTTTCGCTGTTTTCTTTTTGTTTTAAATCGCATAAATACGTTAGAGTTTAACTTTATAAATAATAAGAGGCTAAGAGCCACATTACCAAATCAGCGAGCAGACCAAGAGAGAGAGAGAGAGAGAGAACGGGAGTTAAATTATGTTTTTGTTTTAGATTTTAAAAAGAGTGTTAGTATTTTACGCTATAGTATTTTCGATTAATAATAAATTTAAAAGAAAATAATGTGTAAGTAATGTAGTCACGAGAAACATAGATACAAGAAGTGATCACACTATTTTATTAATATTAATTCAATATTTCGTCCTAAATAAAATGGAAATATGTTATGTCAGTGATGAGTCTAATTATTTCTATAAAAATGTTTCCAATTTAACGATGTTTCCAATTTAACGAAGTATTCTACAAACAAAAATTTGGACTCCCCATGGGCAACCCCCTCAGCGGTGTATTGGCCTGCCTCTTTTTAGAATTCTTAGAATCCGGTCCTTTCAAATATAGACTACCCCCTAACATCGAATACTTTAGATACATAGATGATATTTTAATTTTCCTCCCCACAGACATACAAATCAATCATGTTAAAGATAAACTCAACACAGTAGAACCCTCCATAAAATTCACCCATGAGACTGAAATAAACGGCTCTATTCCCTTCCTTGATACTCTTATAATTAAGTCCAACAACAAACTAGAATTTAAGGTACACCACAAAAACACTCACAAAAATGACTACATACATTTCTACTCCCACCATCATAGCAAGATCAAAACAGGTATAATTATAGGCTTCTTCCTACGCGCCCTTAGAATATGTAGCCCCCTACACATAGATGAAGAAATAAAGTACATTTTTAATTCCCTAAAAACATTGCAATACCCCACACATTTTATATTAAATGCCAAGAAAAAAGCCTTCCAAATATTCTCCAGAAACACCACACAAAAAAATCAAACTCCTAACACCTCTCTCATAGACAGACCCCTTCTCCTACCCACGCATTCCAATAACACATCCATATGCAACACGCTTAACAAACTAGGCATTCCAACAGTACAAACCACATCTCAATCAATAAAACAAACTTTAAACACATCCAGACATTTCCAAAAAACACCCACATCCCATGCCGGCTTATATACTGTCCCTTGCAATGATTGCCATCAATTTTACGTGGGAGAAACACAACGTGAATTAAAGAAACGATTAAATGAACACAAAAGGGACATACAAAACAACAACCCTCTTAGTGCACTTTTCTCCCATGCACTAGAACATGGTCATGCGTTCAAATTTGAACAAGCCAAAATCATTAAATACATCCACAACAAATCGAGGCGAAGATTATTGGAAACTGCCCTCATCACCTCCTCCACCACCATCAAGCAACGTAATGGTTTCTTTAACCTATCACCCTTAATAAGCAAGATCATCCTCACAGAACAAAGACTCTTGCCTGATCATAGATAATTTTTATTTTCATCTCTAACCTTTATGACACTCTTCCATTTACTCACACCGTTCCTTTTTCTCCTTGAATCTTCACTTTCTCCTTACTTTTTCCGTGTTTTCCCTCACATTTTTAACACTGCAGTCCAAATAAACTTTCTCATGTTCCAAATATTTCAAATATTCCATACCCACCCTTTCAATCACCGCCCTCCTCCACCCCTCCAATCCCTCACTCATTGCTATCATTTTCCAAATATTTCAAATATTTCAAACCCTATCACAACAAATCCTCCCTCTCCCCCTCTCAACTATTTTCTCCCATACCCCTTCTTATATTCCCTCATTTTCTCAAAACGCTCTCTAAGACCATAACTTTCGCCCATCCACCAAAATCACAGCCCCCCTCCCTCTCTACCCATCCTCCTTTCCCTGCATACACCCCCCATACACAAACATTCCAACTTACTTTTCCCCTTCAATCTTAACCGCAGCCATCTGGTCAAACACCTCCCTCCCCCCTCTTCCTCCACTCCCTCTCTGCCATCCACTTTACCCCTGCTCATCCCCCACCTCTTTCTCTCACCACCAGCCACAGTAGTCCTTGCTCACCCCATCCCTCCATTTTTTCCCCACTTATTTTCTTCAACATTCATTTTTATTTTCCAACAAGTACGGACGTCCACCCAGTAGTGGCCATTATTTCATTTTATTTTTCCTCCCAATATGTCTACCCTACATGTATCTGTACTTGCATGACATTTTTTCTCTATATTATCATCCTGATGAAGTCTTATAAATAAAGACGAAACGTTGATGTACACATAAAAAACATCCATTTTTTGGTTTTCCTTTTTCATTTTCCCATATATATATATATATATATATATATATATATATATATATATATATATATATATATACATAAAGCGTCCAAACGAGAGTGACACGTGACTTCACATTTCCGAAACAAATGACAACAGAAGCGGAAAAAGACAGATGGCTAAGTCTTTCTGTGCTTGAAACCGACGGTACGAATGTTGCACTAATTTTTCTGTACCAATATATATATATATATATATATATATATATATATATATATATATATATATATAAGTTTTTTAAAAGGTTGAAGGCAATGCGAAGTTCCGGATCGCTAGAAGCTGTGAAGAACAAAAACAAAACAAAACCTAAATAAGTCGGATATAGATCGAAAAGGTTTGTTTATTTTTCTAGACAGCAAGGGTGTGAGTTTGTAATATCCGGATTATCAAGAATCAATTTGATATATTTCGATATTTGATTTTATATTTGATATATATATATATATATATATATATATATATATATATATATATCGGCCAAGTAGTGTGAGTAACAACATTTGCTTAAAAAATAACCACGCTTGATTCTATACGAAAAACTTTCATGACACGATATTCTTCAATTCTTATTCCTTAAATCGATATCTCAGATTGAGAGAAATCTGTTCGCTTGTTTATATGTCAACGACATTGTTTAGATAAATAAGCACCGTCAAATCATTCAACAGAAACCAGGCAAAGTTGTCAGACTAGAAATGTCAACGGAATTTAAAAACAAGTCAAGATCATTAAATGGATAGAATGTATTTTAATTATTATTCCATTAAAAACGATTTTACTTACGTCGTTTCGAGCTACTATTCGATAATGTTTGACATGAAACAAAACAAAAAAAAAACAAAAAAACACTACCGAAAAGGGTACTTTTTAGTTCAACACCGTTTTACCGTAATTTAATTTTTTGAGTAAAAATTCACTATATTCTATAAACTACGAAATATGAGTTTTATCTTTTTTTTATGTGATATATTTTGCGGTGATTTATTCTTCGGAGATACGTCCTTGACAATCGGTAGCTTTGTCAGGCTGAGGTATGGTTCTGTTCACTCTTAACCTCGAATGTACCTTCTGAGTATTGATTTACTCCTCCTCAGGAGTTAGGCACAAGGCCAGTTTTTATCTTACTCCCACAAGTAAGATGTGACCCAAGGTCGGGTCGGGAAAGTGGGGGTTGAAAAGCCAGCGCCCGAGAAGGTGAGCACGCTGACCATTAAAAATTGCCTGGGCAGCCCCGTCGGCATTCTCCGGTAGGGGCGCCTCAGGCAGTAAGCAATAAACTTACTCCTCCCTAAAGAGGGGAGGCGAAGCCTGGGAGGGTGGACCTCCTAGAAATGCACAGGACAGACCCATAGACCGGCGTAAATCAAGCCCCGTAGGCCAAGACAATACCAGTCTATGGGGTGCAGTATCCATCGGAACAGATACTACACTTTGATCTTAGCCAAAAGGCCCTTCTGAGTAGGTGATAGTTTATTGCTAATCGCCTGATGCGCCAATACCGGGAAATGCTGACGGGGCTGCTCGGGTATTTTTTGTAGGCCAGAGTGCGCTTATCTTATCTGACCTTGTGTCCAACCTCCTGGCAAGGAGGTAAATAATTTATTCATCTGAGAGTGGGAACTTATTTTTCTGGGCGAGTTTTGCCAAATTATACTAGAGTGGATATAGCCAACATTTTATCGAAATATTAACATAATAAAACATTACTAATTATAGAAGTAATTAATCTCTATAATAAAGTAAAGTAAAATTAATCTCTATAATAAAGTAAAGTAAAATGTTCCCCTATTTCATTGACCATTATAGATTTCAAACTAAAACCTTCATATTCTAATCCGGTCTGCAAAACCACTTAAACCAATTCCTGATGAATGGTTCCAGAAAATATTCGTTCGTTTCGTTCCCTTTCAACATTTCTTACATTTTTTTTGTTCGAGTAAGCTGTTTTTCCCAAACACATTCCTTTACAGAAGAGGTCGCAGGCATTTTCACTCTCACGCTAATATATACTCCCACCGGGCACAGAATCTCTGGGGACTGTTGTTCATGGGATTATGTTTTTACATAAACACCGTTTGTGTTTCATTTTTTACGCTTATTTTCTCTTTAACCTACTATGCATTTTCAATTTAATAATAACCGCTCCCTTCAAGTCCGCGCGTTCTAATTTCTATTCAGAATTCTTTCTTTTACATTCCACTTTCATGGAATATAAGAATAGCAGTTTTATAATACTAATATAGTCTCTTTAGTATTAATACTTATCCATATTAATTTTTTTTATTTACATTGATTTCGTATTTTTAAAATCATACAATTTATGGAGAAAAAATAATTACCGAGTTGCCCCGGAGAAATGAAGCTACTTGTTCAGATTACCCCTTTTTCCTCTTTAGAACTCGATTTTATTCGAGAATACCAGATTACGCTTCAGATTCTATTTCCGAACTGTTAACAAAAACTGTCGGCTAAGGCTTTTTCTAAGCTTATTTATTGTTTTGCTTCATTTATTTAATTAGTTTTTTATAATTATTCTACGTCGATTACGGATATTATTTTTTTTTTAAGTAAAGCGATACATACATTTGTTTGATCATAAGATAGTATACTTTTATAGAATCATTCCAGTAAGAAAAAGATACGGCTTCTTATTTTATTTAGTTTGTTTACGTTCAGACATCTTCTTTAAAAGATAAATAGATAAATGGATAAATTTAAAAAAAGGCTTCGGGATCTTTTTTTAATGGCTATTGATATGCACCTAAACAAGCGATACATGAATGTGCTTGATCATTACAAAGTGTACTTTTATAGAATCACTCCCGTCAAAATAAAAGGCACAGCTCCTTTTATTTACTTTTTAACGTTCAACCTCCTGCTTTAAATAAATAAATAAATAAACAAAAAAAAAAAAGGCTTTTTTATGCTTATAGATATGCACCTCAACAAGGTCAGAGGTTGGATCGGCCGAAACGTTGTGAATATAATAACTAAGATTAGAATAGTAGTCACAATAATGAAAATAGTAGAAAATTTAAACAATTACTTTATTTTTCGATTGCTTTTTATTTCATTTTTCTGGTTAAATTGACTTTTAATGGTCCGACTTCCCCAAAATACTAACATTAAGTCCGGATTGGCAATTAAATCTTCCTTTAAGTTTGACCGGGTGGTAAGCCCCCCCCCCTCCTAAATGTTTTACATTGACATTGTGGGGTCGGTCTTCGCGCCGGACAACCATGAGCAGCAAATACTTTAGTAGTTTAAGATTGGGTCCGGGAATTTCTTGAGTTTATCTACTTTCCCGGGAAACGCCGGGTCGCGGGTTAGCTAGTTGATGAATAATTACTAAAATATTAAATTGAAATAAGACATTTTTCTGATCTTTGATAATTTCGTAAAATGTTTGTAATTTTGTTAATATTTGACCGGACCATTTAGCATAATGGTTAGAGTACTCGCTAATGGGACAGGGGGCTGGGGTTCAATCTATGGCCGAGTAATACCCTAAGACTCAAAAAATGCTAAACACTCTGAATTATAAGGTGAGGATCAAGTGTAAATAGGACAATCTAGGGAAAGGAGTGGTACCTCCTCCTCATTCATCTCAGTGTATTAGCCAATGAAAACGGGTTGACCTCGACTATGGTCGTTCCATTAATATTTTCATGTAAATATTTCAAATTATCTGTTTGTAGTTCTAGTTGTAGGTATCCTTCGTTTTCTTGCATAACTGTTATCGTCTAACAGCTTATCTATTTTTTAAAACTATATCTACAAATAGAGACAACTAACCCTAACCCTAACCCTAAATTCCCAACCTATTTTCGGGAGCAAGAAGCTGAAAAACGGAACCTTTTCTCCGAAATTCCTTCCGATGGATAGTTTATTCAGATGTTCCGATTCTGTAAAATTTTGTTTTATCTTTATTTCTTTGTTTTCTAGGCTGCCGGTACCAGCAGAAACCAGTTTGAAAGAAAGAGAGTATAAATAAATAAATAGATGAAACTAAAATTGGCAGTCGACCAAAAGTCTTGAAATACGCGAACCAACAGTGTCGTCTTCCAAGACAACTCCGCAAATCCGAATTATGATAAGGTTGAAAGGCACGAAAACAGCAACGACTGTGGGTCGGTGTGGCTCGTTGGAACCTTCGACTAGTGTATTATACGCGTTGGGAAGAAGATAGAGGAGGTTGAAGGGGGCGGCAGCGATGATGGTGTATTTTGGAATTGTTGTTTTAATATTTGTTGCAGCGTTCTTTGCAGAGATTCTAGAAATGACATTGCAGTATTAGCGTTTGGACTTGAAACTCCTAAATCCTTAAATGCCTTCATCCGAACACACGTGCGCCCCCGCATTACTTGTAGGTATTTATCTACTCCCCACAGAGTAAAATGTGACACAAGGTCGGAAAGTGGGGTTTTGATAAGTCAGCACTCTAGAGGAAGAGCACCTATTACCTTTTAAATTCGCCTGGGCAGCCCCGTCGGCATTCCCCGGTAGGGGCGCCTCAGACAGTAAGCAATAAACTTACTCCTCCCCAAAGAGGGGAGGTAAAGCCTGGGAGGGTGGACCTCCTAGAACTGCACAGGACAAACCCATAGACAGGCGTAAATCAAGCCCCGAAGGCCAGGACAATACCTGTATATGGGTGCAGTATCCATCGGAACAGATACTACACTTTGATCTTCGCCACACAGACACGCCGAATTTTCACAATGTCAATTTATTTATCTTGCCACCACTCTCTCCCGGTCGGGTCGTTGGTTGCATTGATATTCTTACATTTCTATTTACATTTCTCTTCTATGTAAGCGATGGCGTTTGTGTACGCCACCACTGTCGAACACCAAATTAAACAACTTGACTCTAACTATTTCAAGCATATCTCCCTCTCGCTCCCTTGCTCTCTTTCGCTCACGTGATCTTGCTTAATCAATCAGCGTATCTGGCATCCCTCAAGCCTCTGCTTCTCTATCTAACGATTAAACAAGGATACTGATGTATAATATAGTGGTAAAACCGAACCATAAACGCTTGTTGCATTCTTTATATGTATGTCACGTGGCTGAAGAGGTTAATATCCCGTTTACTTTTGTGTGAATAAAACGTGAATCTGTTGCCTAATATATATATATATATATATATATATAGAGAGAGAGAGAGAGAGAGAGAGAGTTGAGAATGCGGACACTACAACTCTGTCCGCAATGTCGGTCAGCTTCGAATTTCGGAAGCTATTTTAATCTCGAAATTTCATCCAACTTTGAATAACAGATATGAGTTGTCTTTCCCTTTCATCCTCTGATTCTTACATTTTTACACTCCCACCCTCAACCTCCTTGCCTTTGCCTCTTCCATTTATTTGCCCAGCACCATCCACCTACACCTCAATGCCTTTAATCCTGTGTTTAATGTTTACATAGTTACATATTAATAAGTAAAACATTATAATAATAGACATAAATATAAACAAGAATGGAGTAATATACACTTTATGTATATGTATGTAGGCCTTGTATATATATATATATATATATATAATGTATATATATGTATATATGTGTATGTATATATGTCTGTATGCGTGTGTATATGTATGTGTATATATTTATAATCCCTAAATTAAAGTTTACAATTTAATAAAATAAAAAATAAAAAATAAAAAATAAATAAATAAATAAATAAATAAATAAATAATAATAACAAAAAAAATAAATGAATAAATAAATTAAATAAATAAATTTAAATAAATTAATTCTAGGAATATTATACCTTTAAAATAAATATGTATTTAGAAATTTACACTTTATATGTATATATGTGTGTATATTTTTAATCTCTTAATCCCCCCCATCCCTTTTCCAACGGTTTCTTCCTACTCTCATGATTTTAATTCTTTCCACAATTGATTTTAATTTTTCAAGTTTTAATTCTAACCATATTCTGCTTTCAAAGTTACCTCCCTTTGACCGTTCGTATTCCCATAACGGCCCAAATTTAAAATTAGAATTGAATAAATAAAGAAAAAGTTAATAAATCAAATACAATAAAAATAATAAAATTATAATAATTAGTATATAAATAAACAAATATTAATAAGATGATAACTTTAGCTGAATAATTATATAATTAAATTATAATAGGAATAACATTTTCTGCGTATCTACTCTTAATTCTCTGCGGTATTTTGTCAACAGTTGATTCCAGTTGATTCCATCAGTGCATCTCGTTCGTTTTTTCGACCACTCGGTCTTTAATTTTTGGTCTTTTGATAATGAATATCTTTCGAACATTTAAGATTACCTTATTCCGGAACTTTTATTTGCCTGACAGTAACCTCTTTTTTATTTACTGTTCCGGTATTTAATCTATTTTACGTGAAATATTAATAAATTGATTTGAGATTCCATTCTTGTTTTCTCTTCTCGTTTGTTTGAGTTCACCTTCTCCACCTTCCGGTACCTATATCACATTGCTCCAGCCTCAGATTACAAACCTACACTTATATTTACTAGCAATGCTTCAAGCAAACTACAATCTCCTTTTATATATATATATATATATATATATATATATAGAGAGAGAGAGAGAGAGAGAGAGAGAGAGGAGAGAGAGAGAAATAGAGATAGATAGATAGATAGATAGATAGATAGATAGATAGATAGATAGATAGATAGATAGATAGATAGATAGATAGATAGATGTACAGTATAATCTCTTAAACGAATAAACGAATAAACAGATCATTATGAATTTTGGAATAAATATTCTTAAAAATACCGTAAGTAACATGGGTATATCATTTTTTGTGTGTAAATCTTAACATTTATTTAGAGCATATACATAATTTCTTTGAAAATGTTATTTTCATTAACCGATCGTTATGAATTTTGGAATGTATATTCCCGGTAACCCGGTGAGTAACATGTGTACATTATTATTTTTTGTAAACTTTACTATTTAGACGATGTGCAGCCGAAATGCAAACCCACAGACCCCCACCCCGCCATACTTTTTATCTCGTAAACTAATGAACGGATCATTATGAATTTTGGAATACATATTCTAGAAAATATAGTGAGTAACATGTACACATTATTCTTTTGTAAGTTTTAGGGTTGCATATATATAAAGTTTAATTTTTAATTTTTAATATATTTTACGAACTGATTATTATGAATTTAGGAATATATATTCTCGGTAATACGATAACTAACATGGGAAAATAATCTTTTTGTAAACGTTACGATTCATCCTGATATCCTTATATCTTGTGTCTGTTTTCCAAATTTTATAACCACCAGTTAATTAGTTTATGAGTGGATCCAATATATATAAATGTATATACAAATATACACACACTCAACTACATATTAATAAAGATTAAATATGCTGTTAGCAATGTGTTTAAACAAAATACTAAATTTGAATTTTGAGTCAGGTTCATTTCATATTCCAATAACCATGTTTTTATATTTATTTTTTAATTTTATTTTTTCAGATTTCCCAAAAAAACATAACATTTATGTGAGATGTATTTTTAACGGTCCGTTTCATTTGCCGTGAGTCAACAAACATTTTTATGTCAATATCGTACATGCAACACTGCAAAATAATCAGAAAAATTCACAAAGAGTAAAAAGTCGTTGGATTAAAATGTATGTAATAAAGACCTGACTTATATATGCTCTGTTGTTACTGATTGACAATCATCGAGCTGAATCTTTTAAAGAGACTGCAAAATAAAAATGCACTGATAGTATATGCTGATACATATATTGTCATAAATAATTATATATATATATACATATATATATGTATATATGTATAATTATTTATGACAATATATGTATCAGCATATACTATCAATGTCTGATATACATATATTGTCATAAATAATTATATATATACATATATATATGTATATATATATAATTACTTTATGACAATATATATATCAGCATATACTATCAGTGCCTGATATACATATATTGTCATAAATAATTATATATATATGTATATATATATATATATATATAATTATTTATGACAATATATGTATCAGCATATACTATCAATGTCTGATATACATATATTGTCATAAATAATTATATATATATATATATACATATATATGTGTATATATATATAATTATTTTATGACAATATATATATCAGCATATACTATCAGTGCCTGATATACATATATTGTCATAAATAATTATATATATATGTATATATATATATGTATATATATAATTATTTATGACAATATATGTATCAGCATATACTACTAATGTCTGATATACATATATTGTCATGAATAATTATATATATATATATATATACATATATGTATATATATAATTATTTATGACAATATATATATCAGCATATACTATCAGTGCCTGATATACATATATTGTCATAAATAATTATATATATATATATGTATATATATATATATATATATATATAATTATTTATGACAATATATGTATCAGCATATACTATCAATGTCTGATATACATATATTGTCATAAATAATTATATATATATATGTATATATATATGTATATATATATGTATATATATAATTATTTATGACAATATATGTATATCAGACATTGATAGTATATGCTGATACATATATTGTCATAAATAATTATATATATATATATACATATATATATATAATTATTTATGACAATATATATATATCAGCATATACTATCAGTGCCTGATATACATATATTGCCATAAATAATTATATATATATATATATATATATATATATATATATATATATATATATATATATATATATGTATATATATAATTATTTATGACAATATATATATCAGCATATACTATCAGTGCCTGATATACATATATTGTCATAAATAATTATATATATATATATATATATATATATATATATATATATATATATATATATATATATATGTATATATATAATTATTTATGACAATATATGTATCAGCATATACTATCAGTGCCTTTTTATTTTGCATACACCTTCTCGTCGTTGTACCGCCCGACGACAAGGTGTATTCTCGCACATTGTTTCTTTTGAATGCATTTGGGAGTAATTCTTTGCTGTTTTGCTTAGTAGCAATAATACTACAAAAATCTTACGAGCTACTTTTTTAAGATATTTTTTAAAAATGTTTATGTTTTTCTTCTGTCCTCTTCTTAAGTGACCTCAATTAAGGCAACACCACATTGTGTATTGTCAGTTGTTGAAACTCTTACTCCAGGTACTTAATTCCCCTGATGATCTGCCAAGCAAGGACCTGCTTGGTAGTGAAACACGTGTAGGAAAAACTCTGTAATTCGGAGATATATATATATATATATATATATATATATATATATATATATATATATATATATATATATATATATATATATATATTATCTCCTTCCTACAGCGGTAAGATGTGACACAAGGTTGGAAAATGGGATTAAAAAAGCTCTAGAGAAAGAGCACTCTGGCCTACAATAAATGCCTGGGCAGCCCCGTCGGCATTTCCCGGTAGGGGCGTCTCACGCGATTAGCAATAAACTACCTTTTCAAGGGATTAGAAGGCAAGACCTGGGAGGGCAGACATCCTAGAACTGCACAGGACAATATCCTAAAAACGGCGGAATCAAGGCCCGAAGGGCAAGACGGCACCGGTCTACGGGGTGTAGCATCCATCGGAACAGATACTACACTCTCGGCGAAAAGGCCGAATAATAAACTATTTATATTCATATCTTTCTTAATGTATGACGTATATCTTTCTTAATTCTAAACCTATTTCATTACGCTAATTTTAGTACGTACGTGTGTGCGTGAATTGTGTGTCTATGTGTATGTGTGTGGGGGGGTGTATGTGTGTGTGTGCCTATTAACGGAAACGAACTCGTTTCTGGTATTGCGTGAGGCCAGTCGCTCAGCAGGAATCATGAACAACAGAAGATATATGTTACTATTATGTGTCTGTGTTTTAGATTATTATATTCTATGGTAAGTTCTAATCTGTTGTTGATTTGTGGGTTGAGCTATGCATATTACTTATTACAATGACTGAAAAATCCCTCTACAATAAATTTGTAAAAATAACTATTGTGTTTATATTAGAATTTTCAGAATTGTTGTTCAGGAAATATGTCTGTTATGTCATCTTGTCTAAAACTAATTTCGCACACAACTAATAAATGGCATGCATGCAAATAGTTTTAAAATCGGTACCCCGTTAAAATATGATTCCACGTGTTATCCATGCGGGGTTACTTGCCTTTTTTTTGAGGGCAAGATATCAGAAGGCTGGTGTCATGTGGTGACCGTGATGTTGTAAGCAGGTTTTATTTATTTACCTCCCACAAGGTAAAATGTGACACAAGGTCGGAAAGTGGGATTAGATAAGTCAGCACCCTAGAGGAAGAGCACTTATGACCTTTAAAAATTGCCTGTGCAGCCCCGTCGGCATTCCCAGTTAGGGGCGCCTCAGGCGATTAGCAATGGGCGAGAATGCAAAGCCTGGGACGGTGGACCTCCTAGAACTGCACAGGACGAACCCATAGACCGGCGTAAATCAAGCCCCGAAGGCCAAGACGATACAGGTCTATGGGGTGCAGTATCTACACTTTGATCTTGGATGTTGTAAGTAGGTAAAGTTATTTATCTACCTCCCACAGCGGTAAGATGTGACACAAGGTCGGAAAGTGGGATTTGATAAGTCAGTACCCTAGAGGAAGAGCACTTTGACCTTTAAAAATTGCCTGGGCAGCTCCGTCAGCATTCCCCGGTAGGAGCGCCTCAGGCGATTAGCAATAAACTAACCCCTTCTCAAAGGATGAGAAGGCAAAGCGTGGGTGGGTGGACCTCCTAGAACTGCACAGGACAACCCCACAAACCGGCGGAATCAAGACCCGAAGGCCAAGACGACACCGGTCTATGGGGTGCAGTATTCATCGGAACAGATACTACACTTTTATCTTGGATTCTGTAAGCAGTTACAAAATTGAAGCTATTCCCTCGACACTTATCTACTGGTAGGGACGGTACAAGCAACTTTTAATCGCATTGGGGAGGTGCTATTTATGATTTTGATAAATAAATTCTTGTAGGGATACTCATCCAATATCGGACTAGTCCACTTTGCAGGTGATCTTTAATTTAAAAAAAAATGTGTGACATTAAATAACACAGAAAAGGGGTTGATATATCGTAAAATAGGCAATCGTTAAAACCCACCAGTTTTGCAGTAAAACCGTAGAAAGTCTCGTTCTGAGTTTGACAACGATGTCAGGTGCCATATTGGAAAGACGGAAGAGAGGAAGCTTTATTGAACTTGGGTAATATTTGGCCATCTGTTTTTTTTTTTCGAACTCCATATTACTTCTAAAGAAATAAACAGAAACCTTCATGAAGTTGGGTCAATGCGCGTTGATTTGATCTCATTAATTGCTAACATGAAGTCATTTGGGCACGCTGCAGGCGTCTGTCACATGCTGGTTTATAATGTCATGTGATATCAGAGACTGTCGAAAAATAACTGCTAAAAAACACCATTCTATATACATGTCTTCGCGAATGTCTACGAATATATATATATATATATATATATATATATATATATATATATAGCAATAGATGAAGTGAAAGAATAAAATAAGGTGCGAATCAAATTTTATTACAATTCAATGTTCAGGCAAAGTTATTTTAAAGTCGTTAACTCATCAGTTCTTGGGGACTCTGAATTTGGACATTATAATATTCAACACCAAGTGAGTTTTCTGAACTTTTCATTGTTTTCTCTATCGTTTTTTTTATCGTTTTATTAATTTGCATACACCTTTAATACAATTTCCACTGTTATCTACTGCATTGATAGCAAACGAATTTCCCGCCTGGATACCTTTTGTCGTTTTTGGACCACCATTCACCAATTGGATTAATTTTTAATCAACCTCTTTGATATCTTGCCTGGAGCTACTTTAGACTTGTTGACTTGAATGAACTGTATAGTTTTACTAAAAAGTATTTTTAGAGCCGATATATTTAATGTTTTATATACCTTTATGTATTTTTATATATATTTGTTTATATATTTTTTCAAAGTTTAATTTTTATTACCTGCAGTAATGTCATTGCGGTAATGGTCCTCTGAGGAGAAGATTTTCTTTGAAAACTCATAAGTTAAGGACTTTAAAGAACTTTGCCTGAACATTGAATTGTAATAAAATTTGATTCGAACCTTATTTTATTCTTTAACTTGATCTATTGCTATTAATGCTCTATCCAGTATATTGAGCTTTATTTTTATCCGGATGTTCACTAATTAAAGATGCCTCTTACATCTTTTGTTGTATTAACCTTATATATATATATATATATATATATATATATATATATATATATATATATATATATATATATATATATATATATATATATATGAGAAGAATGTTGTAGTTCGCTTGGAGCATTATGTATAGTGTAAGAATAATATTTTGGAGGCGATAACAATGCGTTGTTAAAGTGACACATATACGACACGTGGAATCGATTCCACGTGTCGTATATGTGTCACTTTAACAACGCATTGTTATCACCTCCAAAATATTATTCTTATATATATATATATATATATATATATATATATATATATATATATATATATATATATTATATAATATTTGTTTTGTTTATTATCTATGTACGTAACGCTTCGTCCTTTATAATCGGGACTCATCAGCATAGAGATATGACTATTCACTACTGGTCATTCGATTCGAAACCCCGGATTCCGAGTATTTTTACAACTCAAATCCCGACGTCTAGCACCACTCGGTCAACGCTGAATAGCGAATGAACAGTGATAATTTTAACACTTTATCCGGCGGCTGTGTGTATTTAGGCCGCATATTTTAATTTCGGCAAACATTATTAAATAACATGGAGTGTTTTTGCTCAATAAGACTTTTTTTTTTTTTTTCAAATTTCCGATTGGTCCATTTATTGCTGTATGTAAGTTCTATGGGTTTCTTGTTCCATTTTATTTCCCTTTTTTAGGGTACTTTCGATTTGATTCGGCAAATCATCTTCATATATATATATATATATATATATATATATATATATATATATATATTATTGATTCATTCCAATGACCATGCATTAACCATTCTGAAGTCATAATTTTCATGAGATCCCGCATTTTTTTTCATTTTTTCTTTTTTCTTTTACAATTATTTCAACATGATTTACATTTTATTATTTACATTTTATTATTTACATCTTATATATAAACACAATTTGTTCAATCTTTCACGTGTTTCGTGGTATATATGTAGAAAAATTACAGTTCAAAAACCTTTCTGACAATCTTCAGAGAATATTAGAATGTGTATTGAAAATTGTAGCAACATCTGATGACGTCAAAAACCAGGAGAAGAAACTGAAGGAAAAAGGAGAAGATATTTAAAATTGACAAATTCCTATAAATGAAGCGACAGGTAACGTTGAATAAACAAAGACAGATGCATATTTCAATGAGTGATTTTTATTTCAATGCATGACTTTTAATTTTTTTCTAGAAAATTTGTACTCAACCATCGCCATCCTTTTTCAGAATTAAATTTTCTAGTTAGCAATGGCAGGGATGAAATGTTAGCAGCTAAATAGATTTCTGCGGACCGATGGTAAATATTGCCTCCAGGCAGATACTTCACATGTGAAATCTCTCGGCCTGTATATGTATCAATGCATAAAAGAATCTTTAAGCCATGCCCCATATATTCGGTTGACAACTAAGGCTCCCGCTGTTTTTTTAATTTAAAAAGTTGGTGCTATTTTACTTATAGGCCGATCAAGTTAATTGTGTTCATGTAAAAGCATTATTTTGTACTTACTCAGTCATATTTTATCTCTCACGCCCCGAAAAAGAATTTTAAAATATCAAGCAGAACTTTAATTAGAACGATTTTTCCATTTCCATAAGGGTTATATGAAATGGCGAGTCTGCGATTTTCGGAGTGGCCGGTTAGTGGCCGGTTAGCTAACTAAGGGCAGATAAGTGTCCCCTTGTCTATTCTACCGACCGCTCACAGCCCAAAATGTCGGCTCGGGCACAAATACAGGTTGAACATCGAAATGGAAAAATCGTTCTAATTAAAGTTCTGCTTGATATTTTAAAATTCTTTTTCGGGGCGTGAGAGATAAAATATGACTGAGTAAGTACAAAATAATGCTTTTACATGAACACAATTAACTTGATCGGCCTATAAGTAAGATAGCACCAAAAAGTTTAATATAAATAAAACAACTAATTAATCAATAATGTATTTTCTCTTGTTGTTTACGACTTCTTCCCGACGTTCAACAAGATTTTCAAAAAAGACCCTCCCCCCTCCCCAACAAAAGCAAAATACAGGTACCACACAAGAAGAGCCGTTGCTAGTCATTCTCTACTCTATCGTAATTGTCATGGTAGGTGCTCGACTGAGCTCCAATCTCTGTTTCTGTAAAACATTCACAGCAAAAACTTGTCGAGCTACAACAACTGAAAAGTCATAGTAATTTGGAATACATGAAATAAAACTCACGTAAAGAAAAAGGCACGAACAGAAAAGCTTTGCACCACTTTTATGCTCCCTTACGAAGATTAAAATCAACATATGATGCTACTAAACCTTATGTATAGAATCCTCATTCTACTTTTTGATTAGAATCCATTACATGATTTTAATTGTAAAATACGTCTGAAATGGAGTCTTAAGAAGAAATTGTAATTAAGGGAATCTTTCTTAATTGGTGTTTAATAGATCGAATTTAATGCAACTCTGAAATGTTGGAATTTTTAAATTGGAAGTTGTGCTCCTTCGCATTCCTCCTAAAACTCTTTGAAATACTAAAAAAAACCTTAAATTTGGGGAATATTTATGAATTGATATATATTATCTATTGTTAAAATTTCACAAAAATCGGCGGTATCTAGATTTTTCACAAAAGGGCTTCCACCCCACCCCTCTGTTTGTCCCCTTTGCATGAAACTAAATTAAACTAAATATAGCTCACATTTGAACCTTTGATATCTAGCAAGTAAATTACGCTATTATTCTTATTTCTCAGAAAAACAAAGAATATGTTCAATTAGTTTCATCAGTGGGTGCAATTAAATCCGAAAAAAACGACATTTTATAATAAAAAAGTGATGATATTATTCTTTTATAATATATATTTTATAATATATATTTTATAATATATATTTTATAATATATATTTTATAATATATTTTATAATATATATTTTGTGTCGAGAACTAATTGCCCGCCGTTTTTTAAATTATTTTTAATCTATTGTTTTTTTAAATTTTGGATCTATTTTTTGAAGAATCCTATTTGTGAATCATTTTATAATCTATTTTGTTTTTGTTTTTTGTTTGCTTTTTCGAGTTAATTTTATTAAAATGTAAAGTTTTAAAAAAATTAACATTTTCGACAGTTTTTTCTTTCTGCCTTGATTGTATTTTATTAATTTGTTTACTTTTTCGATTTCTATCAACGAGGTATTAAAAATCTTGTTGAACTTTAGGAAGCTGTAAACAAAAAGCGAGAATACATTATTGATTAATTAGTTGTTATTTTCATTAAGCATAAAAAAGATTATATAATAAATATTAATGCATAATGTTGGGATTGGTAAAGGGTTAATGCTGGGTACAAGAGTTAGGGAAAAGAAACTAAAAATACTATAAAACTAAAGGCCAAATCAAAATGAGAATATAATTAAATTAATTAAAGTGTAAAAGATATAAGTTAAAAATATAAAAGAAAAATTAAAATTTTTAATTTAAAATAAATTACATTAAATTATTGTCGAATGTTAAAATAAATTAAGAAAAATAAAGGAAGTACTATTTCAATATGGAAAAGGAGGTCCAGGTAAGAGTATTTAAAAATGTGATTTCTACCAACGAGGCATTGAAAATCTTGTTGAACGTTGGGAAGAAATTGTAAACAAAAAGGGGGAATACATTATTGATTAATTAGTTGTTATTAAACCTTTTGAAATCAAATTTCAAAAACGGCGCGAACACAGTTTCAAACCCAATATAGTAATCTACAGCAAGCTGTTTCGTCATTTCAGCACTCATCAGTGTGGCTAGACGTAGTAAGCTCAGTAACCTCGAGATTCGAAACCAGAACGTCAGATCACCTCAAACGGGCACCAGCGGTGTTGGGTGTCGTACCATCTGACTTAACAAACCTACAACTTACAGCTGGGGAAATTATATCGCTTAAATGATTTTTTGTTTGTTTGTCTGTTATTATACTGGTAACTGAGAGAACTCAATTCTCTTTTCTTAGAAATAAAAAGGTTTAACAATACTCGTTATAGGCGAATGTATTGCGGGTGTACGCATAACGCGTGAATGTGTTCTTTTTTTAAGCGATAAAAACTACTGTTAAAAATAGAATTCTAATTAATTGTGCATCCTTATCGTTTGCGATTAAACTTGTTCTCTTCTTTTCGTCTTCTTGACGCTCAGTTTTTTCTAGCTTGCTGTTTTGTTAACATTCCAATTGAATGTCTCTCCTACGCGAAACAACACCGCCAACAAATGGGAATATATCTATTATTCCACACTTAACTAGAAGAATACCCACCCCCCCGAGCAGAACGGTTTTCCACCATTTTTGACTTCCCCTTACGAAGATCAAAATCAAAATATAACGATACTAAACTTTACATTCAAATTTACATAATTGTGATTCTAGAAAACGTCTCAAATTTAAGGCTTAAGCTTAAGGTTGGCTTAAGTAAGAATTGAAATTCAGGGAATATTGCGTAATTGGTGTCTAATGACTATGTATAAAATTCAATACAAATCTGAAATATCACATTTTTTAAATCACATGATTGTGATTCTAGAAAATGTCTCAAATTTAAGTAGGGGTGGGACGTAATGGGTGAAAATTTCAGATTCATGCGAGTAGTATTTTTTTGTGTTCATTTATACACAAATAACACTAAACAATCAAACATTTTGAAATATTTGCAAAATTCAGAAGGTGCAGGCCAAAAGGATTTTGGCTAATTTGGGCTATTTTTCACTAGTTCTTTGCTATTTTACATTCATGAAAACCCTTTCACAGCCTGAAAATGGTCCTAAATTAAAGTACTATATCAGATTTAACCATCTATATCCATTCATAGCTTTTGAGGATGTTTTAAGACCTGCAATATTGCATGAAACCCTAACGGCTGTTTTTGGCCTGCACCTTCTGAATTTTGCAAAATTTTGAAATGAATCTGAAATTTTCACCCATTACGTCCCACCCCTAATTTAAGGCTTAAGCTTAAGCTTGGCTTAAGTAGAAATTGAAATTCAAGGAATATTGCGTAATTAGTGTCTAATGACTATGGATAAAATTCAATGCAAATCTGAAATATTTAATTTTTTAAATGGGAGGTTGCGCCCCTGTTATGCCTTTCCTCTTAAGAATACTAAAAAAAACTGAATTTTGGGGAATACTCATTATTTGATGTCTAATAACTATTGTTAAAATTTCACAAAAATTGGATGTACCTGAATGTTTACGTAGGACTTCCACGCCCTCTTTGTCTCCTTTGTCTTAAACTAAATTAAACTAAATATAGCCCTTGACGCCTAACAGCTGTGCTCCACAATTCTTAATGATCGGCTAATTAATGTACATACTAATATATAAACATATAAACATACCTAACTTTATATAGAGATGTGATTTCATCAATGTTTGTTTTTCTGAAGATTTTCCTTATTTACTTGAATCACGAAAAACGCATGTTAAAATATTCCTTAACTTGCATTGAGTTATGTTTGAACTATGTTTTAAAAATTTTCTAATTAGCTGTAATTTATAATTAATAGAATAAAACAATAATTTCTATATCATAATAATAATAATAATAATAATAATAATAATAATAATAATAATAATAATAATAATAATAATAATGGACTTATTATTTTTAGTTATTCAAGAAGAATGTCTTAACATATATGTCACAGTTTATGAATTTTCGAATCAATCAAAATCAAATTAGAATAAAAGTTTGTAGTGGTTGTGACCTAATGGCTCACAGGTACGTCTAGTATATATATATATATATATATATATATATATATATATATATATTATACAAGAAATCTCGATTTTTCCCTATACAAGCAAACATTATAGAACACAAAACACATATAATTCCAACATGATCAGGCTTCACTACAATAACTGATGCGTGTTTCTGGAATATATCACTCATTTTTATCTGATTACATAATTCCCTAAACTATATCCTACTAAACTTACTCCCACAGAAGAAACATACTTAGAAGAGGTAGGACTAAGTTTTACTATCACAACATAATCTACTAACACTCAACCATCAATCACCGGGATATCTACTTCATTGGATATTTGCACCGTCATTGTTTCATTTCTTCATTCCATTATTTAACCTTCAGTCCATGTTCACTTACCTAATTAAATACGAATCGCTCTCTTCAAATTACGTTTTCCTTCTTAGAAACCTATTTTAGTTTGATGGAATACAATTGCAGAACGATTAAAAATTATTTTCACAAAATAAAGCATGGCGTCATCTAATCCACCATTAACAAAACATCCCGGCAATAATACTCATACATTTAAATATAGAAAATTCCGACTAATAACAACAGATCGTACCGAATAACATCGCTAAAAGTAAGTATCTTCTTTCATTTCAAATTCGCTACCTCAAATTCAATTACAATCTCCCTCGCTTACTTACCCTATTCGAGGAATAAAAGAATATCAGTTTGCTTTTATTCTAATAATCTAGATTACAGTTTGCAGGAATAACAAAAAAACATCATCTTCTCTAACTCTTTCTTTTCGTTTCATGTTTCTATGTAAACACCATACACTTAAATATATTATAAACATGTTTACATATAAAACCACGTCATTTTCTTTAATTATTATTAACATTAAATAACTTACGTTGGTTTTAGCGTTCCAAATTCCATTCGGAAATAAACAAATCGTATAGACTAACGTCTCGTTATATTAAAAAAAATAATAATTTAGGACGCTAAAAACAATGTAATTTTAAAAACTATTTTTTACATTTACATCACATTCTAGGCTTCTTTGTTTACATTTGAAAACTACAAATCGAAATGATTTATATTAATGAATAATGTTGGGATTGGAGAAGGGTTAAAGCTGTGTATAATGGTTAGGGAAATAGAAACTAAAAAACTAAAAAGCTAAAGATTTAAATACAGATGAAAGTATAATTAAATTAATTAAAGTGTAAATGATTAAAGTTAAAAGCATAAAAAATATAAACATGTAAAGGTAAACTAAAGTTAAAAGTTTAAATATTTAAAACAAATTTAAATTTAAAACTTAAATTAAAAAATGTTAATTTAAAAAGTCCAAATTTTTTTAATTAATTAAATTAAATTATTGTCGAATGTTCAATCTCGAATTATTTTCGAATGTTTAAATAGATGAATAAACATAAAGGAAGTATTATCTCGATTTGAAGAGGAGGTGTAAACAAAAAGAAAGGCCTAGTAACAGTATTTAAGATATGGCTATGTTTAGAGGGGTTATTTAGTCTCACGACGTTAGGGAGATCAATATACAGGGGTTAAAGTTGGGGTTAGGATAATTAGATTTAAGTGTGTAAAAAGGAAATATTTAGCATACAGTTAATTAAACTGCAGTGAATATGTTATAAATGAGATGAAAGGGGCATGTAGTGGAAACATAGAGGCTGTCGTTTGAAAATATTAACTCTTCAAATTCTATACATTGAGCTTTGATAAAGAAGATAAGATTTGGAGGATAACATTTTGGGGGAATATGTTTGTAGTTGAAGATTGGTATCAAGCTTAAAGTGTTAGGAAACCATCCATGTGAAGATATAAATCTAAGGATGCAATATAAGTACTAACCCTAACCCTCAATATTAAGAGAAGACCAGAAGGCGGAAATGTTTCAGGTAATTGAAGTTAGTTGTTGTAATATTGGTCTGTTGTTAGTTAAGAAAGGCTATTTGGATGGGGAGGGGTATCAGTAAGGGGCTATAAAATTGATATATTCAAATTTTCTTTTATGTCTACATGCCAAAAGAAATTCGCTTTTAGAATTTATGATGTTTTTACTCTTGACAGTTTCTAAAGTACATAGTTGGCGAAATCCAGTTCTTGGTGTATAGAACCTAGATTTTTTCAATATTGACCAATATAGGGAGTGATAAATGTTTTCACGTTTAATATTTTTGATTAAATTAGTTAGGGAAGTCTCTGCAATTTGGTATTTATTACTTTTAAAAGAATAGATATGTTTTTTACATGGAAAGCACTGGCTATATATAGTATAAAGATATACTCATGGCAAGTAAACTATACAGAACGTTTGTGTTTCATTTCCGAGGGATATCATCCGACTAAATGCATGGATGTACAAAAACAGTCGGTAAATTCAAGTGGGTTGGAATAAGGATGATTTCCGCGGAGTCTTTCGGGTGTTATGGGTGGTTCATAATTACACTCGCTTCAGCTTTAAGCGAATGGACCGGAAGTGAATGGCTACAAAAAAATTCAAGTGACACTAAATGAGGAAAAGTTCCAGCTTTTTTATATGTTTTAAATAGCATAATTCTTGCAACCTAGGAGCTAATTGAACCATAATAAGCTTCTTTGTCGAAATGAGGTATGGTTCACCTAGGTCCTAGGAGTGCACAAGCAGGCATTAACTCCACCTTCGGGAGTGAGGTGGATTATTTGCAGACTCTCTGAGGCATCCCTACCGGGCAACGGAGACAGCTCCGTTCATAGGTATTTTGTACCCAACCAGAGCCCCTCACCCCTCCCCCACCTTGGAGAAGCTGGTTTGATCCATGTTCCAGTCTAGTCCTACGATATAAATACATCTTTTCGTGTGGCTTTTGCATATCTTAAGAAGGTATCATTCGTACCGAAAGGTCATATAAAGTGAATAAAGTCTAGTTCACATAAGACAAAATCCAAAGAAAGGAATGCAACTATATAAACTGAGAAATATGTGATTAAAATTGCCCTAAAACTTCAAGTTTGAAATTGTGACTCCCATGAAACGCCAGCTATCTTATAAAATCAGGAACTGGCAGTGAAATTAAAACGCCAAATTATTATTCAAAATAGGACAATAACTTAATACTATACTGATCATGTGTCTGCAATTGACGTTTTAAAGTTTACTAATTTGCACATTGCTTTGCAAAAGGACATCTCATTAATTAACTATTCTTTCTTGTTTTCTAATTCAATAATTGGTTTAATTTAATCATAACAAATAGTTCTATTTTTATATCGTTGATAGAAACTTTGGCTGAAAAAAGTCTTTCGGTCTTTTACAATAAGTTTACTTCTGGGGTTGCGATTCTTGGTTTCCCGGGTAACGCTGGAACACGGGTCCCGATAGTAACATAGACAATTAGGACGCCAACCTTGAGACCAGAAACAATCAGGAGTGAATACTTTGCGTAACGCCTTTGTATCCCATACTGTTTAAAAGCCAATGGTGATGTCTCAGATACGTAATTATATTTAACCCTAACCCTAACCCTAACCCTCGGTAAAAATGATGGGGGGGGGGGGGGAATTATGTTCCGCCAGTGTTCGCACAAATATTCATATAAGATTATAGAATTGCGTTAGTAATTTAATTTTTCATATATAAATTATTATTATTATTATTATTATTATTATTATTATTATTATTATTATTATTATTATTATTATTTGTACTCACTAGGAGTGCTCACACAGATCATCGTCAGTGATTGTTTACCGACAACAACCAGTGGTATTTCCTGGAGTCTGAGAGACAACAAGCCTTCCCAGATTTCCAGTATTCTTCACCTCTTTTCGATAATCACCGCAAATAAACTTGCGGTATCACAACAGCCTCTTACCATTGATTTCTCACTGGTAAGGACCATTGGTCTTCTCTGGGATTTGGGTGGCAATAATCCTCCCCAAGATCCCAGCATTCTCCGCACTTTTCCAGTGGAGGTCTGGTTTGTGCTGTCCCTCCTCGGTCTTCTCATCCTCCTCGACCCTCTACAAATATTTTGTCTGGTGTCAGCCTAGGCCGGCACCATTTTTTTTATTTATTTATTTTTTTTTTTATTTTTTTTTTTGGGGGGGAGGGAGGTGGGGGGAGGTGGGGGAGAGAAGGGGAGAGCTTATGGTGTTTCTTGTAATTTCTGTTCCTTGGTTCATTTTTGTGTGGTGATAGCTGAAACCGGTGTAATTGATTGGGAGGGGGGATTATAAAGTGATGTTTCGTGCAGTTTCTGTTCCTTGGTTCGTGTTGTGTTGTACTTCGTGTGGTTTTGCTTTCTCCTTGTTGTAAATTCCTTGTGACTGATTACCCTTTGTAGCTTATGCGGATTGGTTTCCGCATTCGAGGATTTTCCTTAAGATTGCAGCTGTTTTGATCATTGTCGTCCTTTGTATGGTTTCGATGGTCCCTTTGATTCCCAGCCTTTTCTCCAGTTTTTTTCGGAATGTTCCTAGTGCTCCTACGCTTATTGGCATTATACTAACTTTCTTCGTGCTCCATATTCCTTTCAGTTCTCTGGCTAGTTCTGCGTATTTACTTTGTTTTTCCGTGTCTTTGATCTTCACTCTGTGTCTGCTAGAACGGCGAAGTCTACGATTTTAAAAGATGTTTCCTTCTTGTCTATTATAATAACATCAGGTCTCCTTGCTTGTATAAGTTTGTCTGTTTGTATATCCATATCCAAGAGGATTTTGTGCTTTTCGTTTTCCAGTACTGTTTCTGGTTTATGTTTGTACCATTTGCCTGCGTATTCGAAATTCAATTGTTTGCACAGTTCCTAGTGTATTACTTTCCCCACACAGTCATGTCTGTTCTTGTATTCTTTTTGAGCAAGTTTGCTACATTCACTTATTATATGATTTACTGTTCTGTCTCTTTGACTACACAGTCTGCATTTACTGTTTTCTTGGGTTTTATCTATTTTAGCTTTAATGTAGTTTGTCCTAATCGCATTGTTCTGTGCAGCCATCAGTAAAGATTCGGTTTCTCTGTTCAAGTTTCATTTTCTTAGTTATTTCCAGCTATTTTCGTTGGTTTCTTCTCTTGTGAGTCTTATGAAGCGTCCATGTAGTTGTTTTTCTTCCCACTTTTTTTTCTTGTCTGTTTGTGTCCAGTTTCGATGCTTCTTGCGTTGTTCGTTGGGACGGTGTCTCTTGCTGCGGTGATCAGCCTTTCTGTGCTCTGGGTTATGTATTTCTCCAGCTCTTTTTTAGTGTTGTCCACACAGTCTTCTATACTTACCAGTTCTCTTCCCCCTTCGTTTCTCTTCACGTAGAGTCTTTTGGATGTAGTGCGTTATTCATGGTCATTAATTTTTTAGTCCTCTGGTCAAGGTGTCTGAGTTCTTCTTTAGTCCAGTTTATGAATGGTCCTGAATATTTTATTAGTGATACTGCACAAGTATTTATTTCTTTGATTAGGTTTCTGCTATATAATTTTGTTTCTGAGAGCTTTCTTGTTCTTGTTCTTGTACTTGGTCTTGTTGTTGTTGTTGTTGTTGTTCTTCTTCTTCTTCTTCTTCTTATTATTATTATTATTATTATTATTATTATGATGATGATGATGATGATGATGATGATGATGATGATGATGATGATGATGATGATGATGATGATGATATCCGATAACCTAAAGAAGTAGAATAAAACACCTACCGTTGATTTATTATTTAGAGTAGGTGATTTCTTTCCGAATTCATTTCAGACGGCGGGGTTGACTGGCTTGTTATTTGCTTTCTCACTTTGAAATGGTTTCGTCTGAAGGCTAGAAACAAGCACGCTTTTTACTCGCTTACTTTTGTGTGACAGTACGAATATATTATATTTATTTGTACAAGAAATATTTATTATAAAAAATAAATACGCCTTGGTCTTTATTATAGAGTGGGGGATAAATATTGGCGCCAACTCTCGATTGCCAAGGTCTTAGTCAATTGAGATTCATCCGCTGCCTTTTTTTACATGGTTAGACGCAATTTTCCAAGCTATTTGCAATTAGTTTCAATGCTTTGCTTCATTATTTCCAGCGGCCAAACAACGGTTGGCGTAACTAAAATAGTTTTCCGCATTAAGAAGTAACACACAATATACAAAAAAATTACTTGGAAAGAATATGAAATGCCAATGCATTTCGCAGACAGGATCTTTTTTTTTACCGGTGAATCCGAACTGAAGATACGGAAGAACTCAAGGCTGAATCGTTTAAGCTCTCAGATTTCGGACATTCCGAAAACGTTCGCCCTGTATGCCGTTTTTATCAAACCGTCTGCCGGGGCGATCAATCTAACTTTTAATCTATTTACAGCTAATAGTTCATTATGGTCAAACCATGTTGAAATACTAGTTCTCGTTAAGCAACGGTGAACCTGATTAGTACTTAGATGGGTGACCTGCCTCCTCCGAAGATTCCACCCATAGAATTGTTAATGACATTTAAGATCCTTTCTGTAATCTAATTATGCCTCACTTGTCCACCTAGATTCAATCACGATTGACCAACAGTTTTCATTTTATAGCCGTTCGATGCTAAGCCCACTTGATCATACGCTTATTTGAGGGTGTGTCATCACTTGCAGGCATGAACATCTATTTTGTTTATGCATGTATGCGACTGACTGAGTAGTTTTCTAATGTGTAAATATTGTAAGGGGAAGAGGGAGCGACTTGAATTATGCTAGCCGATGTTGGGAAAATAAAATTGGACATGTTTAAAATGTCTCTACCACCCACCCTGCAGTTAAAACCTTGAGAAGAGCGACATCGATTCCTGCCCCTGATAGCTAAACTTCTGACTATCTTTCGGGCAATTTTATTTTTATAGTTATGCTATGCGCTTCAGCATAGAAACACAAATTTATTTGTTTAGACTGTTTAATTTTTATTTAAAATTTATTGATACAGCTCTTCCTTGTATTGCGAATTTTTGCTTAATTAATTTATACATATATATTCATATTTTTATATATATTCATATTTTTATATATATTCATATTTTTATATATATTCATATTTTTATATATATTCATATTTTTATATAACTTTTTTATGAACAACAAAGGATTGCGTTATACTAGAGTTCTTTACTAATGTTAATGTTATGTAAACTTAATGAAGAGAAAAATGTCCATAATTTCATTAAAAAAAGTTTTTATTGCCATACAATTGTTTCTGCCCTCCTCAAACACATGCATATTATTAATATACAAAGTATGCAAAATTATACAAAAGTATCGACAATTTTCATATCGAGAGAGGCTGCATCAGTGCCCAAGATGTGCACTCGTCCGGCTGGAAAAGGTACCGTACAATTCAATATTCATTTATTTTTTATTTATTATTTATTTATTATTTATTTATTATTTATTTATTATTTATTATTTCTATTTTTTATTTTTTATTTATTTGTTTATTTATTATTTTTATTTTCTTATTTTTTACTTTTTATTTTTTATTTATTTTTTATTCATTTTCATTTATTTTTTATTTATTATTTCTATTTTTTATTTATTATTTATTTTTTATTTATTATTTATTTTTTTATTTATTGTTTATTTATTATTTATTATTTCTATTTTTTATTTATTTTTTATTTTATTATTTATTATTTTTTATTTTTTTTTTATTTTTTATTTATTATTTATTTTTTATTTATTATTTATTTATTATTTATTATTTATTTATTATTTATGATTTCTATTTTTTATTTATCATTTATTTTTTATTTATTATTTATTTATTATTCATTATTTCTATTTTTTAATTTATTATTTATTATTTTTTATTTTTTAACTTTTTATTCATTATTTATTTCTTATTTATTATTTATTATTATTTAATATTTATTTTTTATTTATTATTTATTTTTTATTTTTTATTTATTATTTATTTATTATTTATTATTTCTATTTTTCATTTATTTTTTTTTATTATTATTTATTATTTTTTATTTATTATTTATTTTTTATCTTTTATTTGTTATTTATTTTTTATTTATTATTTATTTATTATTTATTATTTCTATTTTTTATGTATTTTTTATTTTTTCATTTTTTATTTATTATTTATTTATCATTTATTATTTCTATTTTTTATTAATCTTTTATTATTTATTCATCATTTATTATTGCTATTTTTTATTTATTTTTTATTTATTATTAATTATCTTTTTATTTTTTTATTTTTTAAAAATTTATTTATTATTTATTATTTCTATTTTTTATTTTTCATTTGTATTTCGCAATTCCTCAATAATATTTTTCCAAAAGAAACTATTGTTTGAGAAAAAATTTCTGTTAACCCTTTATTCATCTGAATGTCAAAATTGTCCGTAACCTCGGGCGTCTAGCTTATCGGCGTGTTGAATATTTTAGCGTTAAACATCGACAAAAACAAATTTTTGAATTCACTTAATATGTGATAAACATTTAAACTAACCGGATTTGTTTGGGTTTAAAGCCTTATTTTCTTCTCCCCCCCCCCCAAAAAAAAAATGTTTTAGTTCTTTATTTTGACTTCTCTCTTCATCTTTTTTTACTTTTTGTGTGCATTTTTTGTTTTGTTATCTAGCGATCTCCCTATTCCATAAACAACCTCATTTCCGGTCGAAATATAAACAATAATTTTATGGAAATACAACTAAGTTATTCAAATTTATTAAAACTATTATTTTTAACTTACTCACATGCAAAAAATATATACATATAAAGCTATGTAACATAATATTTCTTTATTGTATTTCTTAATGTTTTATTTTCTATTTTCTAAAACGTAGATGTTTTTTCATGTGTCCTAGTGTATTTTTACGATTTATTCCTTTTACTCCATAGATCATATGCAGTCCCTTTCATCACATCCGCTTCAATAGATATTAAATTCCTATTTTTCTTCGATTTTTTAGTTAATTTTATTTTGTTTGTTAACGAAAATATCTTTAATCTAGGAATAAACATTTACTTATATATAGATGTGACAAGCATCCGCCGGCCCCACGAGAGTCAGGAAGACTCCGATAGTGTACTAGTATGCATTTAGTGAAAATGCTATACTGAGAGAGAGCCCTACGAAATGGAGCGAGAGTATGAAACTAGTGTGAACTTTGCTTAAAATTGGAATTGTCGGTGCAACAAACAAGGTGCCTATGAGTCTGTGAAAATCTTTTACGCTCAATTACGTAGGAGGATCCAGGGAAATTGACCAGCTCTGCTTGAGAACAAGAAATGCATTTTTGCCGTTTCGTTTTATTTTGTTATCATTTTTCGCTGATAAGTCTAAAAAGAAACCCTCTCCGATAAACAGAGTTAGAAGGATTTAATTAGTTGTGACCAGACAAAGAGAACTGAAGTGTCTTAACGCGTCGTGGGCGAGCTAGGGTGAGAGAGAGAGAATGAAGGGGACGAGAGACAGAGATATCAGCTACAAGCTTTTCAATAAAAGAGGAGGGGCTTTCGCCCACGAGACACAGAGATCCGGACAGAACCGCAAACAGGCACACACGAGAGAGACTCTGCTCCCCGGCCATTGTTCGCTCGTCGTAAAAAAGAACGCGTGCCTGCCCGACTTAGAGAAATTATTTCCGCGGTCAATTAACAGCCACGACAGAGAAATAGTAAGGAATCATGGAAGTGTAATTTAGAATCTTCCTATTTTGTTTTTTACTTTTCTTCCAGAGAAAACACACAGAGTGAACTTTATGAGTAGTGAACGGACTTATTTTGTATCCAACCAAGTGTAAATTGATATCGTAATTTCTTTCGTTGAATAATTATTTTTCCTAAGGAAAACGCAAAAACCCAGACCGAGTTGAATGTCATTATTCATTTTTTTTTTGTTCTGCTTGAACGACCCTTCTTCTGCAGAGATAACCGGTTACTGTCCGCCCTATGATTTCTCGCTGTTATAAACAGTCAGGACGTGGGGAGTGTGTTAGCAACTAGACGAGAACCCTCGACATCGGCGGCCTTCATCCAGGCAACAAGTTCAGCAGATCAACGCCCAGTGACCGATAGATCTCGGGGACGGCCAGACCGGTGACGTCATCACATCGTCCGACGTGTGGAGGGGGTTGGGGTACGTATATATATATATATATATATATATATATATATATATATATATATATCAATGTTATTTTGTTATAGAAATCGATATGATAACAGCTAGATACAAGTTCAGTTTTAATGTGGAGAAAATTCAGCTCCCCAAAAAAGGGGCACTCTAATAAAATTTGCCTCAGTCTAGAATTTCTCCTTCGCTGACAGAGGACACAGACGACGAAGTTTAATATCAGAACAGGTACTACACTTTGTTCCTAACCAAAAGGAAAATGGCTGAAAAATGTTATTTGCGAAAAAAAAACAAGTAAATTTAACCGGTTAGACTAAACTCGTGTTTAATTAAAACTGATTTATGTCGACGCGAGGAAAGATACGGGAAACTTGAGAGCATCTTTTTATCTTGTCTATGCTTCTACGTTTCTTTGTTCGTATATATTTACCTTGTACCGTCTTCCCCTCGACACATTTATCACTCGATCTTGTACCGTAGGTGGGAGTGTTAGTGTAAAAGAGTTTATCAGACCATTTGCTGACATCTGGCCAATCTATCCGCTAAGTAATTTATCGCGCGACATCAATTTGGTCGACCAAACGATATCGTTAACATAAAATCATTATCAATATTGAAATATTAACGTTCATGTAAATCAGGGGCGACCAACCTTTCAGAGTGAGGGCCAGATGAGACTTTTGGAAGGAGATCGCGGGCCGGAGTGAAAAACGAAATCTCAGAATTACTATATTTTGTTTACATAAATAAATTGTAGAAAAATTGCATTGACCACTCTACAAATCTGATATTTTTTCTCAGGAGACTTCTGTATGTAACGTTATAAAAGATGCCGACAAAGAGCCATTTTGGAATCATAAAAAATAATGACGGTGGGGTGGGGGGAAGTAGCAAGTTGATCCAGCATTCGTTTTGACACAGCTCACATAGGTTCTATGTTTCATGCCCTTTCCTCGTCTCTCTTTCCTCTTTGTCTCTCTCTTTCTCTTTTTCTATTTTTATCTCAGGCCAAGGATTTGAAATTAAGAGTTAAAGAAAAATGAAATATACATGTATCATCGCTCGCTGATATTTATACATTTTCATCCCACTGTAAATCTTAATCGAAACCTACTTTTACGTCTATGTCACAAAATGATATGAGTTTTACTGGGAGGTCCAATATAATAACGCATAGCAGGGTGGCGGCCCGGACGCTAAGCCTTCGCGGGCCACATCCGGCCCGCGGGTCGGAAGTTGCCCGCCCCTGATGTAAATTGTGCTATAACACATCACTGAATAAGTCCAGAGCCTAACTAATAAAACAATAACTTTTAGGTAGAATTCGACTTTATTCATCAACATAGTCTCTGTCTAGGGTGATAAACTAATTCCAACGCTTCACTAACAATTCAATGCTATTTTGTAGAACAGTTTGTCTTTAGCCTAAAAATACGCCTCAGTTTCCGGTATCACTTCTTCATTAACGCAAAATCTCTTTAATTGTAGCATGCTTTTGGGGTCTGCAAACAGCCAATAGTCATTGGGGACCAGATTTGGAGAATAGGGTGGGTGCGGAAGCAATTTGTAGGTTTTTCCATCGTTGTGATCGACTTGTGGCACGGTGCATTGTTTTTGTAAAAGAGCACGTTTTTTTTCATTTGTGGGGTTCTTCCTTGAAACGCACCAATAATACTACATAATATATATATATATATATATATATATATATATATATATATATTGATGGTTCTTTCTTTTTCAAGGTATGCGCATCCCAAAATATTAACCAAAACCTTTCCTGTTGATGTTAACGTCTTTGGCTGCTTTGGGCGGCTTTTATCTGCTGTTGTCCACTCAGCTGACTGCTGCTATGAGTCCAGAGTGAAGAGGTCGATCTATGTTTCATCAGTTGCCACATATTGATGCAAAAACTCATTTTGTTGTTGCGTTGAATCAGTTGCCAACAACGCTCTGACTCGTCGATGCGTTGTTGTTTTTGATCGACTGTGAGCAAACGCGACACCCACTTTGAACACAGCTTTCTCATTGACAATTTTCTATGCAAAATGATGAATACACTGCATTTTGATCTCTCCAACTCCTATGCTATCTCACACTATTTCAATTTACGATCGTCTAAAAAAAGTTTGTGAACTTTCTAAATGTTTTCAAGGACAACTGCCGGATTTTGGGCGACCTGAGAATTCGGCATCATTTGTGTTTGTACGACCTCGGTTAAAATCAGCATGCAATTTCTTAACCGTTATTTTCGATGAAACAGAGTCCGAATAACACTTTTCATGGTATCGCCTTGTTTGAACAGTATTTTTCCCATCAGAAAGCAATGCTTCATCAACACACGAAGTTCAGATTTTTCCATTGTTGTGCAATTTAGCGACAATAGATTCACTTAAATAACCGTAATTTGTAAACTAATAATCCGATTGGGCTCAAATTTGAATACTTGCGATTTGAAGGTTAGTACTTTATAAAATCATATGGATTGTTTAATGGTGCCATCTGTATGTCAAGCCCGAGACTTGTTGAGTTATGTGTTATTTGATGTTTAATGAAGAGGACCGAAATTTAAAGAGTATGTATATTTTAAAATTTCCAGTTTGAAAAGGTTTCTTTCCGTCTTTCTTTATTTTTTATAACTTCAACAATTTAGACGTTATTTTATTATTGATATGAATATTAGTGCGAACACTCGCGAAACATCATTTTTTTTATTGAAGTAGCATATAATTTATTGTAAACGGGTAACTTCATCTTTTAACACTTTTGTACATTCGTAGCATATCATTTATTGTAAACGGGTAACTTCATCTTTTAACACTTTTGTACACTCGTAGCATATCATTTATTGTAAACGTGTAACTTCATCTTTTAACACTTTTGTACACTCGTAGCATATAATTTATTGTAAACGGGTAACTTCATCTTTTACACTTTTGTACACTCGTAGCATATCATTTATTGTAAACGGGTAACTTCATCTTTTAACACTTTTGTACACTCGTAGCATATCATTTATTGTAAACGGGTAACTTCATCTTTTAACACTTTTGTACACTCGTAGCATATAATTTATTGTAAACGGGTAACTTCATCTTTTAACACTTTTATACACTCGTAGCATATCATTTATTGTAAACGGGTAACTTCATCTTTTAACACTTTTGTACACTCGTAGCATATCATTTATTGTAAACGGGTAACTTCATCTTTTAACACTTTTGTACACTCGTAGCATATCATTTATTGTAAACGGGTAACTTCATCTTTTAACACTTTTGTACACTCGTAGCATATCATTTATTGTAAACGGGTAACTTCATCTTTAAACACTTTTGTACACTCGTAGCATATCATTTATTGTAAACGGGTAACTTCATCTTTTAACACTTTTGTACACTCGTAGCATATAATTTATTGTAAACGGGTAACTTCATCTTTTAACACTTTTGTACACTCGTAGCATATCATTTATTGTAAACGGGTAACTTCATCTTTTAACACTTTTGTACACTCGTAACATATCATTTATTGTAAACGGGTACCTTCATCTTTTAACACTTTCGTACACTCGTAGCATATCATTTATTGTAAACGGGTAACTTCATCTTTTAACACTTTTGTACACTCGTAGCATATAATTTATTGTAAACTGGTAACTTCATCTTTTAACACTTTTGTACACTCGTAGCATATCATTTATTGTAAACGGGTAACTTCATCTTTTAACACTTTCGTACACTCGTAGCATATCATTTATTGTAAACTGGTAACTTCATCTTTTAACACTTTTGTACACTCGTAGCATATCATTTATTGTAAACGGGTAACTTCATCTTTTAACACTTTTGTACACTCGTAGCATATCATTTATTGTAAACGAGTAACTTCATCTTTTAACACTTTTGTACACTCGTAGCATATCATTTATTGTAAACGGGTAACTTCATCTTTTAACACTTTTGTACACTCGTAGCATATCATTTATTGTAAACGGGTAACTTCATCTTTTAACACTTTGTACACTCGTAGCATATAATTTATTGTAAACGGGTAACTTCATCTTTTAACACTTTTGTACACTCGTAGCATATAATTTATTGTAAACGGGTAACTTCATCTTTTAACACTTTTGTACACTCGTAGCATATCATTTATTGTGAACGGGTAACTTCATCTTTTAACATTTTGTACACTCGTAGCATATCATTTATTGTAAACGGGTAACTTCATCTTTTAACACTTTTGTACACTCGTAGCATATCATTTATTGTAAACGGGTAACTTCATCTTTTAACACTTTTGTACACTCGTAGCATATCATTTATTGTAAACGGGTAACTTCATCTTTTAACACTTTTGTACACTCGTAGCATATAATTTATTGTAAACGGGTAACTTCATCTTTTACCACTTTTGTACACTCGTAGCATATCATTTATTGTAAACGGGTAACTTCATCTTTTAACACTTTTGTACACTCGTAGCATATCATTTATTGTAAACGGGTAACTTCATCTTTTAACACTTTTGTACACTCGTAGCATATCATTTATTGTAAAAGGGTAACTTCATCTTTTAACACTTTTGTACACTCGTAGCATATCATTTATTGTAAACGGGTAACTTCATCTTTTAACACTTTTGTACACTCGTAGAATATCATTTATTGTAAACGGGTAACTTCATCTTTTAACACTTTTGTACACTCGTAGCATATCATTAATTGTAAACGAGTAACTTCATCTTTTAACACTTTTGTACACTCGTAGCATATTATTTATTGTAAACGGGTAACTTCATCTTTTACCACTTTTGTACACTCGTAGCATATCATTAATTGTAAACGAGTAACTTCATCTTTTAACACTTTTGTACACTCGTAGCATATTATTTATTGTAAACGGGTAACTTCATCTTTTAACACTTTTTTACACTCGTAGCATATCATTTATTGTAAACGAGTAACTTCATCTTTTAACACTTTTGTACACTCGTAGCATATAATTTATTGTAAACGGGTAACTTCATCTTTTAACACTTTTGTACACTCGTAGCATATCATTAATTGTAAACGAGTAACTTCATCTTTTAACACTTTTGTACACTCGTAGCATATTATTTATTGTAAACGGGTAACTTCATCTTTTAACACTTTTGTACACTCGTAGCATATAATTTATTGTAAACGTGTAACTTCATCTTTTAACACTTTTGTACACTCGTAGCATATCATTAATTGTAAACGAGTAACTTCATCTTTTAACACTTTTGTACACTCGTAGCATATCATTAATTGTAAACGGGTAACTTCATCTTTTAACACTTTTGTACACTCGTAGCATATCATTAATTGTAAACGAGTAACTGCATCTTTTAACACTTTTGTACACTCGTAGCATATTATTTATTGTAAACGGGTAACTTCATCTTTTAACACTTTTGTACACTCGTAGCATATAATTTATTGTAAACGTGTAACTTCATCTTTTAACACTTTTGTACACTCGTAGCATATCATTAATTGTAAACGAGTAACTTCATCTTTTAACACTTTTGTACACTCGTAGCATATCATTTATTGTAAACGGGTAACTTCATCTTTTAACACTTTTGTACACTCGTAGCATATAATTTATTGTGAACAGGTAACTTCATCTTTTAACACTTTTGTACACTCGTAGCATATCATTTATTGTAAACGGGTAACTTCATCTTTTAACACTTTTGTACACTCGTAGCATATTATTTATTGTAAACGGGTAACTTCATCTTTTAACACTTTTGTACACTCGTAGCATATCATTTATTGTAAACGTGTAACTTCATCTTTTAACACTTTTGTACACTCGTAGCATATCATTTATTGTAAACGGGTAACTTCATCTTTTAACACTTTTGTACACTCGTAGCATATCATTTATTGTAAACGGGTAACTTCATATTTTAACACTTTTGTACACTCGTAGCATATCATTTATTGTAAACGGGTAACTTCATCTTTTAACACTTTTGTACACTCGTAGCATATCATTTATTGTAAACGGGTAACTTCATCTTTTAACACTTTTGTACACTCGTAGCATATCATTTATTGTAAACGGGTAACTTCATCTTTAAACACTTTTGTACACTCGTAGCATATCATTTATTGTAAACGTGTAACTTCATCTTTTAACACTTTTGTACACTCGTAGCATATCATTTATTGTAAACGGGTAACTTCATCTTTTAACACTTTTGTACACTCGTAGCATATCATTTATTGTAAACGGGTAACTTCATATTTTAACACTTTTGTACACTCGTAGCATATCATTTATTGTAAACGGGTAACTTCATCTTTTAACACTTTTGTACACTCGTAGCATATTATTTATTGTAAACGGGTAACTTCATCTTTTAACACTTTTGTACACTCGTAGCATATCATTTATTGTAAACGTGTAACTTCATCTTTTAACACTTTTGTACACTCGTAGCATATCATTTATTGTAAACGGGTAACTTCATCTTTTAACACTTTTGTACACTCGTAGCATATCATTTATTGTAAACGAGTAACTTCATCTTTTAACACTTTTGTACACTCGTAGCATATCATTTATTGTAAACGTGTAACTTCATCTTTTAACACTTTTGTACACTCGTAGCATATAATTTATTGTAAACGTGTAACTTCATCTTTTAACACTTTTGTACACTCGTAGCATATTATTTATTGTAAACGGGTAACTTCATCTTTTAACACTTTTGTACACTCGTAGCATATCATTTATTGTAAACGGGTAACTTCATCTTTTAACACTTTTGTACACTCGTAGCATATCATTTATTGTAAACGTGTAACTTCATCTTTTACCACTATTTACACTCGTAGCATATCATTTATTGTAAACGTGTAACTTCATCTTTTACCACTATTTACAATCGTAGCATATCATTTATTGTAAACGGGTAACTTCATCTTTTAACACTTTTGTACACTCGTAGCATATCATTTATTGTAAACGTGTAACTTCATCTTTTACCACTATTTACAATCGTAGCATATCATTTATTGTAAACGGGTAACTTCATCTTTTAACACTTTTGTACACTCGTAGCATATCATTTATTGTAAACGTGTAACTTCATCTTTTACCACTATTTACAATCGTAGCATATCATTTATTGTAAACGGGTAACTTCATCTTTTAACACTTTTGTACACTCGTAGCATATCATTTATTGTAAACGTGTAACTTCATCTTTTACCACTATTTACAATCGTAGCATATCATTTATTGTAAACGGGTAACTTCATCTTTTAACACTTTTGTACACTCGTAGCATATCATTTATTGAAAACGGGTAACTTCATCTTTTAACACTTTTGTACACTCGTAGCATATCATTTATTGTAAACGGGTAACTTCATCTTTTAACACTTTTGTACACTCGTAGCATATCATTTATTGAAAACGTGTAACTTCATCTTTTACCACTATTTACAATCGTAGCATATCATTTATTGTAAACGGGTAACTTCATATTTTAACACTTTTGTACACTCGTAGCATATCATTTATTGTAAACGGGTAACTTCATCTTTTAACACTTTTGTACACTCGTAGCATATCATTTATTGTAAACGGGTAACTTCATCTTTTAACACTTTTGTACACTCGTAGCATATCATTTATTGTAAACGGGTAACTTCATCTTTTAACACTTTTGTACACTCGTAGCATATCATTTATTGTAAACGGGTAACTTCATCTTCTAACACTTTTGTACACTCGTAGCATATCATTTATTGTAAACGGGTAACTTCATATTTTAACACTTTTGTACACTCGTAGCATATCATTTATTGTAAACGGGTAACTTCATTGTTTAACACTTTTGTACACTCGTAGCATATTATTTATTGTAAACGGGTAACTTCATCTTTTAACACTTTTGTACACTCGTAGCATATCATTTATTGTAAACGTGTAACTTCATCTTTTAACACTTTTGTACACTCGTAGCATATCATTTATTGTAAACGGGTAACTTCATCTTTTAACACTTTTGTACACTCGTAGCATATCATTTATTGTAAACGAGAAACTTCATCTTTTAACACTTTTGTACACTCGTAGCATATCATTTATTGTAAACGTGTAACTTCATCTTTTAACACTTTTGTACACTCGTAGCATATCATTTATTGTAAACGTGTAACTTCATCTTTTAACACTTTTGTACACTCGTAGCATATAATTTATTGTAAACGGGTAACTTCATCTTTTAACACTTTTGTACACTCGTAGCATATCATTTATTGTAAACGTGTAACTTCATCTTTTAACACTTTTGTACACTCGTAGCATATCATTTATTGTAAACGGGTAACTTCATCTTTTACCACTATTTACAATCGTAGCATATCATTTATTGTAAACGGGTAACTTCATCTTTTAACACTTTTGTACACTCGTAGCATATCATTTATTGTAAACGTGTAACTTCATCTTTTACCACTATTTACAATCGTAGCATATCATTTATTTTAAACGGGTAACTTCATCTTTTAACACTTTTGTACACTCGTAGCATATCATTTATTGTAAACGTGTAACTTCATCTTTTACCACAATTTACAATCGTAGCATATCATTTATTGTAAACGGGTAACTTCATCTTTTAACAATTTTGTACACTCGTAGCATATCATTTATTGTAAACGTGTAACTTCATCGTTTACCACTATTTACAATCGTAGCATATCATTTATTGTAAACGGGTAACTTCATCTTTTAACACTTTTGTACACTCGTAGCATATCATTTATTGTAAACGTGTAACTTCATCTTTTACCACTTTTGTACACTCGTAGCATATCATTTATTGTAAACGGGTAACTTCATCTTTTAACACTTTTGTACACTCGTAGCATATCATTTATTGTAAACGGGTAACTTCATATTTTAACACTTTTGTACACTCGTAGCATATCATTTATTGTAAACGTGTAACTTCATCTTTTACCACTATTTACAATCGTAGCATATCATTTATTGTAAACGGGTAACTTCATCTTTTAACACTTTTGTACACTCGTAGCATATCATTCATTGTAAACGTGTAACTTCATCTTTTACCACTATTTACAATCGTAGCATATCATTTATTGTAAACGGGTAACTTCATCTTTTAACACTTTTGTACACTCGTAGCATATCATTTATTGTAAACGTGTAACTTCATCTTTTACCACTATTTACAATCGTAGCATATCATTTATTGTAAACGGGTAACTTCATCTTTTAACACTTTTGTACACTCGTAGCATATCATTTATTGTAAACGTGTAACTTCATCTTTTACCACTATTTACAATAGTAGCATATCATTTATTGTAAACGGGTAACTTCATCTTTTACCACTTTTGTACACTCGTAGCATATCATTTATTGTAAACGTGTAACTTCATCTTTTAACACTTTTGTATACTCGTAGCATATAATTTATTGTAAACTGGTAACTTCATCTTTTAACACTTTTGTACACTCGTAGCATATCATTTATTGTAAACGGGTAACTTCATCTTTTAACACTTTTGTACACTCGTAGCATATAATTTATTGTAAACGGGTAACTTCATCTTTTAACACTTTTGTACACTCGTAGCATATCATTTATTGTAAACGGGTAACTTCATATTTTAACACTTTTGTACACTCGTAGCATATAATTTATTGTAAACGGGTAACTTCATCTTTTAACACTTTTGAACACTCGTAGCATATCATTTATTGTAAACGGGTAACTTCATCTTTTAACACTTTTGTATACTCGTAGCATATCATTTATTGTAAACGGGTAACTTCATCTTTTACCACTTTTTACACTCGTAGCATATCATTTATTGTAAACGGGTAACTTCATCTTTTAACACTTTTGAACACTCGTAGCATATAATTTATTGTAAACGGGTAACTTCATCTTTTAACACTTTTGTACACTCGTAGCATATCATTTATTGTAAACGGGTAACTTCATCTGTTAACACTTTTGTACACTCGTAGCATATAATTTATTGTAAACGGGTAACTTCATCTTTTAACACTTTTGTACACTCGTAGCATATCATTTATTGTAAACGGGTAACTTCATCTTTTAACACTTTTGTACACTCGTAGCATATCATTTATTGTAAACGGGTAACTTCATTTTTTAACACTTTTGTACACTCGTAGCATATAATTTATTGTAAACGGGTAACTTCATCTGTTAACACTTTTGTATACTCGTAGCATATCATTTATTGTAAACGGGTAACTTCATCTTTTAACACTTTTGTACACTCGTAGCATATTATTTATTGTAAACGGGTAACTTCATCTTTTAACACTTTTGTACACTCGTAGCATATAATTTATTGTAAACGGGTAACTTCATCTTTTAACACTTTTGTACACTCGTAGCATATCATTTATTGTAAACGGGTAACTTCATCTTTTAACACTTTTGTACACTCGTAGCATATCATTTATTGTAAACGGGTAACTTCATCTTTTAACACTTTTGTACACTCGTAGCATATCATTTATTGTAAACGTGTAACTTCATCTTTTAACACTTTTGTATACTCGTAGCATATCATTTATTGTAAACGGGTAACTTCATCTTTTAACACTTTTGTACACTCGTAGCATATCATTTATTGTAAACGGGTAACTTCATCTTTTAACACTTTTGTACACTCGTAGCATATTATTTATTGTAAACGGGTAACTTCATCTTTTAACACTTTTGTACACTCGTAGCATATAATTTATTGTAAACGGGTAACTTCATCTTTTAACACTTTTGTACACTCGTAGCATATAATTTATTGTAAACGGGTAACTTCATCTTTTAACACTTTTGTACACTCGTAGCATATCATTTATTGTAAACGGGTAACTTCATCTTTTAACACTTTTGTACACTCGTAGCATATCATTTATTGTAAACGTGTAACTTCATCTTTTAACACTTTTGTATACTCGTAGCATATCATTTATTGTAAACGGGTAACTTCATCTTTTAACACTTTTGTATACTCGTAGCATATCATTTATTGTAAACGGGTAACTTCATCTTTTAACCCGCTCATTAAATAAAATATTGTGGACTTCAAATTATAAAGGCTGAAACTCTATTTTAAAAAGCTCAACTTTAAATTAAAATTAACTCGATTCAAAAATTTTAAAAGGCACAATTTAAAATTAGAAAATGGCGCGTTTCTTGAAGTAACCAAACGATATGGATCTGTCCCTACGGGTTTTCTCACTGGAAACTTTCCTACATTTTTTTTCTATAAGACATTTTCCGACAGTGAAAAAAATCCCAAAACTCACAATGAGGGTTTTATAAAACGTCCACACATGAAAGTTAATCAGTACATAGAAAATGCTGCCAAGACTGCCGTAAATAAGGTAAGTTCATTCTAGCGGGCTAGAAAACATCTCACACATTCCAGTATCCTATATGACTATCAGGCCACTATTCGCTCGTGTATGGAGTATTGCTGTCACATATGTGCTGGTGCACCAAATACTAGCCCCTCTCTCTCTCCCTTAGACAGGGCGCAAAAAGAATATCAAACCTAATAGGTCCCCCACTGGTTACCAAGCAACAACCCCTATCGCATCGCCGCAGTGTTGCATCCTTGTGCCAGTTTTACAAGTACTTCCATTAAATGTGCTCTGATAAACTTATTGCATTTGTACCTTCTCAACGTAAATACACCCGAACCATCCGACTAGCAGCAAAATCCCACCCCTTATCTATAAAAGTCCCTAGATGCTGGAAAATTTATTACACGAATAACTTCTTTTATCGCACTGCTTGCCTTTAGAATTTCCTCTCTGCTGCCTGTTTCACAGACTGTACCAACATGCAGACATTTAAATGTAATGTGAACAAACATTTTGCTGCCCAACTTCCCACCCAGGTTGACTCCTATAAATTTTACTCCTATCAAAGTAGCCCCTTAATATGCCCAGTTTGGGGTGAACATATGTAAAAAAAAATAATGAAAATAATAATAAATTGAGTACAACTCAGGTGTATTCCGAATAAAATATCAGTTATAACCCTCAAAGATCTTCGGATTTCATGAGGCAACCACTTGTCAGGGTATTTAGATGTCATTGGTCTTGTAAATCGTCCATTTCTCAGTTGTCTTTGATAATTAAAAGAATTCATCCTTTTGAATTTGAAGTTGGAATTTTTTTATTTGAAGTGTTACTCTTTTAATTTGAAGTTGCTTCTTTTTAATTTAAAGTTTAGCTTCTTCAATTAGAAATGTATATTTCTTAATTTAAAATTGATCTTTTTGTAACTTGAAGTTGAAATTTTTTAATTTGGAGTTTAATTTTAATATGATGTCGGCATTTTTTTCATTTAGTGTTAAAAATCGAACATTTTAATTGATCATTTTTTTAATTTTGAGTTGAAATTTGAAATTTGATGTTGATTTTGAACTTTAATCTTCGTACTTAAATAGCTTAGCCCTAGAAAATCCAACGCCTTCCCAACTATTTTGTTGTTTCCAACTTTTTTATCTTAAATACTAGCACGATCACTCCTGACGCATCAACGAGATTCCTGACTTGTTGACTTAACGTAAGAAAATAAAGAGAACAAAATTGTAAAAAGATAAAAGAAACTGAATATGGTGGAAACTGAGTAACGCGAAGGAGTAACTTTAGGGGTCAGACACACCCTTTCCAACTGAAAAGGGAGAAACTTTTAACGACCTCCCTCCCAAACAAGTATACATTCTCTATCAATCTTACCTTCTTCTTCTTCTCCTTCTTCTTCTTCTTCTTCTTCTTCTTCGTCTTCTTCGTCTTCTTCTTCTTTTTCTTCTTACAGACACTCTATATCACACCCTTCCTATCACTTTCTAGTATATATATATTTTTTTAAATTTTATATAGGAAGCAGATTTTTGTCGTCTGAGTCTAAAAATATTTCTTGCTCAAACGATCGCGAAAATGGTCGGAAAATACAGACAAGCATGAATGCATATATATATATATATATATATATATATATATATATATATATATATATATATATATATATATATATATTAGAAAGGAAGGATGAGAGTAATCCGACGTAATGGGAAATAGAAAAGGAAAAATAAGAGATAGTTGTTTATATATTCATCAACGTTTCGTCTTTATTGTAAGACTTCCTTAGGGTGATAATTTGAAGAAAAATGTCGTGCAAGTACATAGAGAGAGAGAGAGAGAGAGAGAGACAGAGAGACAGAGACAGAGACAGAGACAGATATATATATATATATATATATATATATATATATATATATATATATATATATATATATATATATATTAGAAAACCCACCCCAGGATGTGAAATAGTTTGCACCACTTTCGTCCCTTTATAAAAATGACAATCAATATATGATGAAACTAAACCTTATGTCTAGAATTTTATTCCAATTTTTATAAAAATCCATTTCATGATTTAGATCTTAGAAAATGACTAAAATTCAATTCTTAAGCTGAAAGGGTGTTCAGATGAAATCGATATTCAAGGAATCTTGCTTGATTGGTGTCACATAATGACTATGGATAAAATTCAATGCAAATCTGAAATATTTGAATTTTCGAATAGAAGATTGTGGCCATATTATGTACCTTAAATCTTTTCTAAATACTCACAGAAACTGAAATTTGGGAGATATTTATTGCTTTATGTATATTTATTATTAAAATTTAACAAAAATCCAAGATATTTATTGCTTTATGTATATTTATTATTAAAATTTAACAAAAATCCAAGGTATTTAAATTTTCACGAAGGGCTTCCAGACCCATTTCGCCTCTTTTGTATTGAACTAAATAACTAAATATAGCCTACATTACGATCCCTCACACTTAGAAGTCGTGTTCCAAAATTCATAATGATCAGTTAATTAGTTTAGGAGTTAATCATGTGCATATACATATATAAACATATACATTTACCTAACATGATGTGAGTATATATACATGTACCGAGTACACCTTGCAGTGAACAATCGAAGTTGAAATAGATTTGTCATTCGTACATATATATATCTCTCTTCTTTCATTTATCTTTACATGTATATATATATATATATATATATATATATATATATATATATATATATATATATATATATATATATATATATATATACATACATACATGTAAAGATAAATGAAAGAAGAGAGATATATATGTACGAATGACAAATCTATTTCAACTATATATATATTCTCTCATCCTTAGACATCTTTTTTCTCCCTTTATCTCTCTATCTCTATATATCTGTCTATCTATCTTATCTCTCACTCTCATAGATAAGAATATCAAGAATATAATTTACAACGAGACATATGGATTAAAGATTAGGACTCTATTTCGAATAATTCCCGGGATAATTCATCGTCTTTTTTAGGGCGATTATGCTTTCTCTCTCTCTCTCTCTCTCTCTCTCTCTCTCTCTCTCTCTATATATATATATATATATATATATATATATATATATATATATATATATATATATATATATATATATATATATATACATAAAAGAGAATTAAAGAGGAAGAAGGAAGTAGGAGACTGAGGAGGATAGAGGGATATATATATATATATATATATATATATATGTATATATATATGTATATATATATATGTATATATATATATATATGTATATATATATGTATATATATACATATATATATATACATATATATACACATATATATATATACATATATATATACATATATATATACATATATATATATACATATATATACATATATATATATATACATATATACATATATATACGTATATACATATATATATATATATATATATATATATATATATATACATATATATATATATATATCCCTCTATCCTCCTCAGTCTCCTACTTCCTTCTTCCTCTTTAATTCTCCTTTCGTTTTGTCCTTCACCCTAATATCTAGCATGCTTAGTTGTTCCACCGTTTAAATAAAACTCTTCTTTTTTTAGGCCTTCTTCAATTTGTTACACTTTAAGGGATTCGGATTCGGGTCGTGTAAAAAGTTTCAAGTTATCCCAATAAAGCAGGCGATTCACTATAAACACCGTATAAACACTATAAACACTATAAAGCATGCGATTCACTATAAACACCGTATAAACACTATAAACACTATAAAGCATGCGATTCACTATAAACACCGTATAAACACTATAAACACTATAAAGCAGGCGATTCACTATAAACACCGTATAAACACTATAAACACTATAAAGCAGGCGATTCACTATAAACACCGTAATGAAATCTGCAATGTTCAAAATATTTACTTCTAGTTGGACCCATGGCCCGGTGTTTTCCAGGAAGCTTGAGGAAGCGAAGATCTCACTCTGAACCCCATATAAATTTGGGAGGGGGTATAAATTTAAGCGTTCAGTAGAAAGATAACAAAGATGATTGTTTATTATCTATATGATGCTGCTGCTGCTGCTGCTGCTAATAATAATAATAATAATAATAATAATAATAATAATAATAATAATAATAATAATAATAATAATAATAATAATAATAATAATAATAATAATAATAATAATAATAATAAACAAAGAAACGATCAAGAAAACCCTAAGAAAAATGGCAAACTGGAGAGCACCAGGCCACGATGGAATACATGCATACTGGTTTAAAAAATTCACGACCCTGCATGAAAGACTAGCGCAGAAACTGAGTGGATGTATCCGCAAAACAGACGTACCAGAATGGATGACGGAAGGAAGAACAACATTAATACAAATAGACCCCAAAAAAGGAACGACCCCCAGCAACTACAGACCGATAACATGTCTACCAATAATGTGGAAAATTCTCACAGCACAACTGAGAGAACAAATCTACCAATCCCTGGACAAACGTGGACTGCTCCCCGAGGAACAAAAAGGATGCCGGAAAGGACAAAGAGGGGCACATGATCTACTATACATTGATCAAAAGACCCTGAAGGAGGTGAAGAGCCGACAAAAGAACATAACCATGGCATGGATTGACTACAAGAAAGCCTACGACAGAATCCCCCCAAACATGGATAATTGAATGCTTAAAAATATACAAGATACCAGACAGGATTATTAATCTCATCCAGAAAGCAATGGAAACATGGAGACTAAAACTGACAGCCGGAGGACAATACCTGTCTGAGATAAAAATACAGAGAGGCATCTTTCAAGGAGACTCTCTATCACCACTATTGTTTATAATAGCAATGATGCCACTCAACCACATACTCAGAAAGTGTGATGCCGGATACAGGTTTACGGATACAGAACAAAGAATAAACCACCTGATGTACATGGATGACCTTAAACTGTTTGCAAAAAACAAAAAAGAACTGGAAAAGCTGATAAACACAACCAGGATATTCAGCCAGGATATCCAAATGGAGTTTGGAATAGAAAAATGTGCACTGCTAGAGATCAAAAGAGGAAAACTGGAGACGACAGAAGGTATAGAACTCCCCAATCAAGAGGAGATGAGGGCGCCAGGAGAACAAGTAGTTATAAATACCTGGGAGTTCTGGAAGCAGACACAATCAAATATACAGAAATGAAAGAGAAGATTGGAAAAGAATATCTACGAAGAACAAGGAAACTCTTAGAAACTAAACTATATAGCAGAAACCTAGTAAAAGGGATAAACACATGGGCTGTATCACTAATAAGATACTTTGGACCATTCATAGGCTGGACCAAAGAAGAACTCAGGCACCTTGACCAAAGAACTAGAAAACTAATGACTATGCACAATGCATTGCACCCAAAAGACGATACGGACAGACTCTACATGAAAAGAAATGAAGGAGGTAGAGGACTGGTAAGTATAGAAGACTGTGTGGAAGACACCAAAAAAGAGCTGGAGAAATATGTAACCCAGAACACGGAAAGATTGATCACCACAGCAAGAGACACCAGCCCAACAAACAACTCCGGAAGCACTGAACCCAGAAACAAAAAGACAAGAAAGGAAAAGTGGGAAGAAAAACAACTACATGGACGCTTTATAAGACTCACAAGCGATGAAGCCAATGAAAACAGCTGGGCATGGCTAAGAAAAGGACACTTGAACAGAGAAACGGAATCTCTGCTGACGGCCGCACAGAACAATGCGATTAGGACATACTTTATTAAAGCAAAGATAGATAAAACCCAGGAAAACAGCAAATGCCGATTGTGTGGACAAAGAGACGAAACGATAAATCATATAATAAGTGAATGCAGCAAGCTAGCACAAAGGGAATACAAGAACAGACATGACAGCGTGGGGAAAGAAGTACATCGGGAAATATGCAAACAACTGAATTTCGAATATGCAAAAAAACGGTACAAACACAAACCAGAAACTGTACTAGAAAACGAAAAACACAAAATCATATGGGATATGAATGTACAAACAGACAAACCCATAACAGCAAGGAAGCCGGATATGATAATAATCAACAAGAAAGAAAAATCCTGCAAAATCGTGGACTTTGCCGTTCCAGCAGACAACAGAGTGAAGATCAAAGAGACGGAAAAAAGAAGCAAATATACTGAACTTGCCAGAGAATTGAAAGGAATATGGAACATGAAGAAAGTCAGTATAACACCAATAATCATGGGAGCACTAGGAACAGTCCCCAAAAACATGGAGAAAAGACTAGGAGAAATAGGAATCAAAGGGATAACTGAGACCATACAAAGGACAGTAATGATCAAAACAGCTACAATCCTTAGAAATGTCCTCGAATGCGGAAACTAACCCACATAAGCAACGAATGGAGAACAAACACATGGAAGCACAAGACAACAGAACCGGGGAAAATACAACCGCACGAGAGAGGCGCAAGCATAGGCTAACGCCACGAAAATTATGAACAGAGGGTCGAGGAGGGAAAGCGCAAACCAGACCTCCACTGGAAGAGCGCGGACAGCTCTGAGACCTTGGGGAGGCTTGTTGCTACTCGGGGCCCCGGAGGGGACCAATGGCCCTTAACAGCGGGAAATCGTTGGTAGGTGGCTGTTGCGATACCGCAAGGTCATCAGCGGTGATGAACGAAAAGAGATGGAGCATACTGGAAGTCTGAGGAGACTTGTTGTCACTCAGACCCAAGGGAATACCACGGGTTGTTGGCAGTGGGCGATCACTGACGATGACCCGTGTGATAACTCCTAGTGAGTGAATAATAATAATGATAATAATAATTATAATAGATTGAATGTTTATTCTCAAGGCTTTAAGCCGTAATGTCTATGCGAAACTGTGTTATTTTGTGCTCGCGCACGCTACATTCAGTTCCTATGGTAACAGTGGAGCTTGTTTAAAATGCTGCTATATTGAATGACGAAATGACCTAGTAACGCTGGTACTCACACGAATTTTTGTTCAGAGTGTGTGACGCGTTTACTCTCCGTTTCTCTTTTCTGCGCCAGATAAATATTTTGGGGATTAAGTATAGGTTCCTAAATGAAATGCTTGTCTTTTTTAATTTGTAAACCGTAATCGCTATACTGTAGTTTTTTTCATATCTGAAAAGGTCTGCCTCTGTCTCTGTCTCTGTCTCTCTCTCTCTCTGTCTCTCTCTGTCTCTCTCTGTCTCTCTCTTTCGCTCTCTCGCTCTCTCTCTTTATCTTTATCTTTTGCTGAACACTTGACGTGGTCCAAACACGTCACGTTAACTTTTATCACTCACTCGGAAGAAAAGTTCCTTCTCTCAACGAGAATTCGCCCATATGCAAACAATGCTCATTTGCATAAGTGAACTCTCGACAAACAGAAACAAGATTGTATCTTGTAAACGGAACTCTCTGGGTTCAATCTCCGATGGACGACAGGCGGCGCGACTTTCACTCTTTTTCCTCGTGGAGTCGCATGATGGCTGCTGCATATACAAAATCGTGTTATTGTGTACATGCAGTCAGTTCTCAATGTAACACTGGGATTGTTTGCATTGCTTCTATATGATGAAACAACCGCGCCCACGAGCGCCAAGAAAAATACTAGTACTCACATAAATTTATGTTCGAAGTGCGATGCGTGACTTTTTTTCTGCAACAGAGATATTTGGGGCGGCATTAAATAAAAAAGAAGAGTTTATATTTTTTCACGGAGAGTTGTATTTATTTGATTGTTGTGTATCCATCTACGACTTTTTCGCTATAAGCAAACGGCAAACACGGAAGTAATTATACTGAAAAATCGACCCATTCATGTAGTAGAAACGGGCGGGAAAAGTGATGCCATTGAATATGAGTTGAAAAAAAAGAAAATCAGGAGTGGTGTTTTCGTATGTATATTGTAAAAACGTCATGCTAAGAAGGGCTAGATTGGTGTTGCATTGTTTTTAATCGGAAATGTAACTTTGTGAAGTTTTATTTATCATTATTGTCGGTGCAATCAATGGCATGCGTAGTGATGAATATGAATTGATGTGACGCACGGTGTAATACGAAAAAGTTATTCTAATTAGACTTATTTCGCATTTCCCCACGGTGTAATGGGTCTAAGGATGGTGACTTATTACTATAGAGTGGCTAGTCACCGCTACGTTGATTTTCAAATCAGTGAACAAAGGGAAAAGTGTTGATCGGATAAAATATAAAAATCGAGGAATGAATATGAATGAAACTGAATTTTTTTGTTTCTAAAAACGCGGACCAATAATTGGCCTAAATCGCAGACAAAGCAGATTTTTACATATAACTTCTAGTTAGGAAGCTATACCGGTCAACTAAATAGAGGGAATTTGTACTTTACTTTATACATAAGATAATAGAGGTTTCATGCCAGTATATTTATAATCAAAACTAGGAATATTATTTAAAAGGAACCTGATGTTAAGTAACACCGATCATTATTGCATTAATTTACACTGTTTTCCTTTTTTAAATAATATTCCAATTTTTTTTTAAAGAAATATACATATACAATTATAATGAAATAGAAAATTGTATTTTCACGAGATCCTTATTTTTAATGGGCCAGAACCCCTTAAAAGCTTAAGAACAACTGTAATGTAAGGTTTCCAATAGAATTTCCGTAACCTAACGTCGATGGTGCATGTTTAGTGCTGGTGCGATTCATGCAAATGACAGACCTGTGATGGGAAAATATATCTGACTCTATATTTGATCACCCAGAAAATGTAATGCCATTTTGTAAAAAGTAATTGCCTCTTAAAGGCGAAGTTCCATACTGAGAAAGCAAGCCACGTGAGATCGCACAGAAATTATGACCACTGTAGCTGATAGACTCCTTGGCCAGTCCTTTTTATGTCTAGTTATTAAACAGTCGATACTTCTCAAGTGAACTTGCTGTGTGGCCTACCCCGAATGACAGGATATCTATATATATTCGAACAAACAGACAGGGGGATTTCTGGTTTCTGTTAGTCTAAGAGACAGATGAGCCTCTGGACCCTAAGCTGACGAACCATTTGTGTTCGGTTTGAGGGTGTGTTTTGTTTCGGTCGGGCTCTGGATACAGCCAGGATTTTAAGCGGACAGGTCTGGGTTTTTTTGTGTTCAGTAAGAAGTGTCTGTCGTTATGGTTGCAAGTCTGTCGTTATGATTGCAAGTCTGTCGTTTAGCAAAAAGAAAACAAACAAAAAAACAAGTGTCATTTTAAATCTCTCAAAATAAAACTTTTGTTACTTGTCTCAAAACTTAAAGTTGAAATGTATTTAGAAGAAAACTCCATTTGTTACAATAGTTGAGGATAACTACACGATTGACATTAGGGCCAGTGTCTAAATCAAGCACCGAATTCGGACGGAGATAAAGTGCAGACGATGACGACATGTGCAGTAAATTCAAACAAGTTCACGGGGTGCTGGATTGGCATAATGGATACATTTGCGGACTACGAAATCGTGATGCCAAGTTTAATGTAATTTTTAAATTGAGTGTAGACCAATTAGGTTTCAAGGACCCCAGAAATAAGGAAATATGAATGGGGTGAATTCGAGCCTACACCCGTTTCTTTCGGTTGACGTTCGCATACTGTAAACAAACAATGTCGATTTGTAATATAGGGAAATATTTTAAGATAAAAAAAAAGATATATTTTTGTTGCGTTTTTTATTTTTTATTTACAATTTTTTTTAATAAACAAACGAAACAATGCAGAGATAAGTGCGTTCAAAATAAATGGCCGATCCCCAAAATTTAAAAACATTTTGACTCCTCCCTTCACTTCAAAATTCACAAAAATAAAGGAAATCAACCAATTATAATTAAATGTTTAGTATTTATTAATTAAATGTTTAGTATTTATTAATTAAATGTTTAGTATTTACTAATTAAATGTTTACTATTTATTAATTAAATGTTTAGTGTTTATTAATTAAATGTTTAGTATTTATTAATTAAATGTTTAGTATTTATTAGTTAAATGTTTAGTATTTATTAATTAAATATTTAGTATTTATTAGTTAAATGTTTAGTATTTATTAATTAAATATTTAGTATTTATTAATTAAATGTTTAGTATTTATTAATTAAATGTTTAGTATTTATTAATTAAATGTTTAGTGTTTATTAATTAAATGTTTAGTGTTTATTAATTAAATATTTAGTATTTATTAATTAAATGTTTAGTATTTATTAATTAAATATTTAGTATTTATTAATTAAATGTTTAGTATTTATTAATTAAATGTTTAGTGTTTATTAATTAAATGTTTAGTATTTATTAATTAAATGTTTAGTATTTATTAATTAACGATCACAGAATAGATCGCGTCCTTATTTACTTGCCTCCCCACGAAGGCAGGATGCATAAAAAACTAAAATCTCATAGGTCGTTTTTTTTATACGCTTTCAACGTCCTAAATTCGCGTTTTCAAATTCGATTCATATTACAATTATTATAATCTTAATAAATATATACATTTTGTCTTTTAAAGAGGAATAATTATTTTACATTTTAATATTTATATTATTTTTGTAGGCATTTTAACTTTTAGCGTCTCGAATTCCTAAATTCGCGTTTTCAAATTACTTCATTCTCTACAATTATTCGATTTATATTATTATTATTATTATTATTATTATTATTATTATTATTATTATTATTATTATTATTATTATTATTATTATTATTATTATCATCATCATCATCATCATCATTATCATTATTATTATTATTATTATTATTATTATTATTATTGTTATTGTTATTGTTATTGTTATTATTATTATTATTATTATTATTATTATTTATTTTATTTTTTATTTATTTATTTTTTTTTCTTCAAATTGGGAAGTTTTATTCAATCACAAATAAAAAGTAAGAAACAAATATATTACACTGATCCATTCGGTGAAAAAGTAAACTATAAGATTAATAATTCAATAAATAATTAATAAATCCCTTCTTCGTCACTTGGGCATTGTTTAGTTCAATATCGAGAAATACTAATAAATCTTAATAAATATATACATTTTGTCTTTTAACGAGGGATAATTATTTTACATTTTAATATTCATATTATTTTTTGTAGGCATTTTAACTTTTAGCCTCTCAAATTTACTTTTCGTTATTCGATTTGTAGTATTAAAATTAGAGGCAGACCGAGAACTAAGCGAGAATCACATCCAAGAGAGAACAATAGTCCGAAAAATCCACATAATGCTAATGAAATTTCACCACTATTGGATTATTCGTAAGTAAAAGTTTACCCGAGAAAAACTGTGTTTGATCTTAGTAAAGGTCTTTGTTTTTAATTAGATCCCCGTTCAGAAAAAAAAAACAGATAGACATACAGCAAAACAGAAACATCAAAAATATAATACATAGTTTATTGAATAAAAATTAGTTCGCCCCACTACAATTTATTGCATTTATTGCAATCTAGCAGGAAGACCAGACGTTTTCCGGGAGTCAATAAGGAACGCTTCATTTTGTTCACAACACAATATTACTTTCTTTTTCTTTTACTGACACTTCCCGTTTCGCTCTCTAATATAATCGAAAAAAAACATAAATTCGGAAAACACTCTGAATTATTTTATTATACATATCGTTTAAATTACATGAAAATTGGATATACGTATTTGAAGTTTAAAAGGGTTTCTGTCCCATAGCTCCGTGTGAAGGGATACATAGAGATTCGGCAAATTGAGGGTCACATAGAGATTTGGGACTACTTCAGTTGTCTTCCTCGGATAATTTTATACATATGATTTAAATTTCATCAAAATAGGATATATTTGAAATTTGAAGGGATTTTATGTTCCCATAACTCTCTTATAGGGGCATTTAGCGATTCAGGACCACTTTCATCGTCTTCCCCGGAAAATATTATGCATATGATTTAAATTTCATCAAAATAGGATATATTTGAAATTTGAAGGGATTTTATGTTCCCATAACTCTCTTAGAGGGGCATTTAGCGATTCAGGACCACTTTCATCGTCTTCCCCGGAAAATATTATGCATATGATTTAAATTTCATTAAAATAGGATATATTTGAAGTTTTAAGAAAAAGATCTGCTCCCATAGTTACCTTAGGGGGGCACTTAGTGATTCAGGGTCGCTTCCATCGTCTTCCCTGTCTTTACATATAAAATATATACTTTTAGTTTTTATGTAGATTCTCTAACCTTTCTTTCTATACACACGCGCAAACACTGACATTGACATTTTTATATATAGCTATTGGTTTACTTTATTGGTTTCGATAACAGTCGAATGGGAGAATAGCATAAAGGTGTTATTTTTAGGTGGTAGAATTGAGTGGGTCAACGAATGCAACTTGCTAAGTTATGTTTAGATAGTGATGACCAGCCTTTCCCATAGATTCCCTCTCCCTTCCACAAATCGGTCATGTGCCACATAGTGTGTATTTTATTATGCAAATAAACATTTACACCTACGGTGTATATCTATAGAGGCAACCAACCACGCATGCGCGGTTGAATAACATGCTGCTTAGCTGAATACATCTTATAACAGTCCTCCATAAACACTCTTATTGCATGCGCACTAAAAGAGTGAGAGAGACACGTTCTTCGGTTAAAAGCGCCAACGTAAATGCGAATTTAAAAAAAAGTGACAGCCAGAAAGATGATGCTCCGCCCCCCGTGGGAAGAGGGAAAAAGAGTTATCGGGGCTTATTTGGTCCCGCCTCGCCGAGAAGGAAGTGACTCGGCTCTGCCGGTGCCTCAGAACTAATATGGAAGGAAGTGTGCGGCGTGCGTTAGTCAGCTGGCTACCCCTCAACTATGCATCTCCAGAGAGGGGTACGCTGACAGAGAGGGGTACGGCTACGGGTGGGAGGGTGTGCTTCCTAATTATGCCACCGCTTCTTACCGATGTTGATAAATGATGGTACCGTCTCTCTGGCGAATTGCCAAACTCATTTCGCCTGTATTCTACCTTTCGACAGATGTGCGTGCGTGTTTATGGGCTTAGCTTACATCTGGCACAAGGCCTAATAGGGTAAGAAAGACTGTGTTGCGCCAATGCTACATATGTTAAAATGCCCGTGCTTCTTTACATTAACACCGCCATGAAAAAAGCGACTCTTTTTTTCGTATTTGAATTTAATATTTTTATTTAATGTATCATAGTGTTAGAGGTGTCGGCAATATTGATAATCATAGTATAAGACTACTGCAACACAAATTTTCTTTTTTTGCCACACTATTTTGACGTTTGGGTGTTCCGTGGACGGAATTCTTACGTTTCAGTGCTTCGTAAACCGGATGTTGATGTTTGAGTGATCGGTGGACGGAATTCTTAAGTTTTTGTGCTTCGTAAACCGGATGTTGACGTTTGGGTGATCGGTGGACGGAATTCTTAAGTTTTTGTGCTTCGTAAACCGGATGTTGACGTTTGGGTGATCGGTGGACGGAATTCTTAAGTTTTTGTGCTTCGTAAACCGGATGTTGACGTTTGGGTGATCCGTGGACGGAATTCTTAAGTTTTTGTGCTTCGTAAACCGGATGTTGACGTTTGGGTGATCCGTGGACGGAATTCTTAACTTTTTGCGCTTCGTGAACCGGATGTTGACGTCTGGGTGCTCCGTGGACGGAATTCTTAAATTTTTGCGCTTCGTGAACCGGATGCTGACGTTTTGGTGATCCGTGGTCGGAATTCCTAAATTTGTGTGCTTCGCGAACCGGATTTTGACGTTTGGGTGCTTTGTGAACCGAATTGTTACGCTAGAGTGTTTTGTGAACCGAATTTTAACGTTTGGCTGCAACGTTTTTGTAGTTCGTGAACCGAATGTTGACATTGTTGTGCTTTGTGAATCAGATTTTGACGTTTGGATACTTCATGAACCGAATTTTGACTTTGGGTGATTTGTGGACCGAATTGTTACGCTTGAGTGGTTCGTTAACCGAATTTTGACGACTGAAGACAAGGAAGTAGTCCCGAATCGAGGAAGACAACTGAAGTAGTTCTAAATCTCTATGTGACCCTCAATTTGCCGAATGTCTATGTACCCCTTCGCAGGGAGCTATGGGACAGAAACCCTTAAAAACTTCAAATACGTATATCTGATTTTAATGTAATTTCAGCCATATGTATAAAAAAAATAATTCAGAGAGTTTTCCGAATTTGTGAACCGAATTTTGACGTTTGGGTGGTTCGTCAATCGGATTTTTACGTTTGGGTACATCATGGGTCGAATCTTAATATTTTGGATGCTTAGTGAACCCGAATTTTGAAGTTTGGATTCGTGAACCTTAAGTGTTACTTGTTTTGCTTTTTCGAGAAAATGGCTTTTCTAATTTTTGAAATTACGTCATTTTTTTAAGAGAAAATGATAATGAAAACATATATTGTAACCGTTTACATTTGTTAAATAAATTATTTCTTCATTTTGTCTTAGAATTAGTTTATTTTTCTCAGAATATAGGAATTTTCAAAATTACGGAAACCCCGAAAATAACGTTCTCGGAGTACAGGTAGAGAAAGCGCTCAAACGTGAAAAATATGTTTACTCAACAGCAAAAGGCAAAATAGTTAGAAGTTGGTGCTCCTATAGTCTAATACAGATACAAAAAATATGGCTGAGTCCTGTAATACTATCGTGTATGACGTCACATGTGACCAAATACGTTTGTCTAATTGCAAAATAAAAACTGAAGTATATTTATTCAAAACTTTGACATTAATATATTACTAGCGTGGCCCGTGTAAATTACAGGAAATGATGTTTTCAATACTAATTGTCTTGTTCCTAACCTATACACGTTTGAATAAAATATGATAAGATTTGACTTGTATATTTATTTTTTAAAATGAACAATCCATGAAACAATTTACAAAACTTCTTTATAGACAATATCTCTAGTGAAAGGAGTTCCTCTTCTCTGGTCATGAGGAGAATTATTCTGAGGACATTTTTCACTCTTACACTTTTCATAGACCGTGTTCTTGAGAAGGCTACATAAAGTTGTCCATGAGTAAAGCAAGGTTGTGGTAGGTAGATCCCAACCTTATCGAAAGTCTGTCCTTGAGCTTTATTAATGGTCATTCATGAGTAGCATACAAAGATTCGGAAGGTCGTTGCTTTTGTTATGTAAGCGTGACACACAAAATAACACACACGCTATCGTATTAATACGTGTCTTTCCGGTCGTCCCCTCCTTATACCTCCTTCTATGTAGAAAAAAATCTTAGAGGTTGGTTGTGATCGCACTATAAACCAGTTGGGCCGACGTGAAAAACCGACGTCAAAATGTTAATTTTTTTCCTCAACTTAATATTAATGCAACAGTTAATATGTTATAGGATTCACATGTATCATAATCCTATTAATTGACCAATGGCGTGTACGAAAAATACACAAACCACGCTCTAAAATTATATCTGAAAAAAAAGAAATGACATTTTTCGTGCAAACCGGCTCACAGAGACTTATCTAAAAAAAAAAAAATAGCAGTCATACGGCGTGGAGATCTTTATTACGTCCGCGCGTTCAAAAATCAGTTTTCACGTCCGAAGTAAAAAAACTGTCTTGGAGACGATTGCTAAACATTTCAGAATTTAAAAAAAGTTCAACCATCAGTCAGTAGTCACAGTGTGTCAAACAGTCTACCAATACACGTTATTACGCTCGAAAAGTGAGGGAGGGAGGCTTTCGAGGCTTGGGGGGAACGAACTCACTCTCACGCACTGTCACACGCATATGCACAATTTGAAAAAGTATTTAGCAAGTATACCTGATGAACCAAGTGCAAGAGAAATTCAAACAACTGCACTCAAGTGAACAGCCAGAATCCTGAAAAGAGCTCTCGGTTGGAGTCTGTAAATAGCGGGTTATCGTATGGCATTTGGAAGAATTCCCCGTCTCCAGCAAATGAATGAAAAGAAAAAGAAGAAAAAAGAGATAAACAAAAGACGACACACACACACACACACACACACACACACACACAATGTCTAATCTACTCATACTGTACAAACACATATACACACTGACAGGAAAGTTTGAATTAGATACTCGACACCATCCTCGAGTGGCTTTGGCCTCTCTGTACAAGAGTTTGTTATGACGAACTGACATGACGGTACTTCCTCCTACAATTAAACACTGACCAAATATTCAAAATAACAGTATTTGAAGCCCATATAAGATCCTCTTGGCATAGGCTATACACTGGCTCATGGTGCACCTTCTCCTGGTGATGTTACTTAAAATAAGAGCACTTAGCTGGATATTCTACCAGACCAGATGAATTATTGTCCTGGAATTTGGCAAGACTAAGAAACTACCACAATAAAGATAATTAAGTGGCTAATTGGAAGAGGAGTATTAGTGGTCTTCACTGTTTAACTAATCCAATGCTTGAGAGGTAGTGGAACATCTCGACTTAACATTCGAATGTCTATGTATCTCATGTAGAAATAAAGTGTTAGTCCATAAAAGTGGTCCCTTGATTTCTGAGAACTTCAACCAAACTAAAATGAAGACAGAAAACAAACATGTGTACACATGTACTTATAACTCTTGTTGCCTTTTTCTTCCAAAACTTTACAATACTTTTCGAATGAACAAATTATTCACACAAAAATAACTTTCAACCAATTGTAAATGTGTACATATATATATATATATATATATATATGTGTGTGTGTGTGTGTGTGTGTGTGTGTATGTGTGTGTTAGTTAAACATGTTTTATCTCTTTTATTCAAAATTCACGTTTTTATCCATTTCCCAACATTCTCCAACATTTTGTAACGATTAAAAAGTCAGCATGGATCTTGGCGCATTAAAAAGACGCAACAAGCGCCCCTATCTCCCCAGAAAGTACTTGACTCCTGGCGCAATACTCCACCTGTATAAGAGCAAGATTCGTCCCACGATGGGGTACTGCTCCCACATCTGGAGAGGTGCCTCTCAGAAAACTCTTCCTTGCTTTGACAGAATACAGACTCGACTTCGAAATCTAGTGGGGGTGATCTCTTCTGTATGATTGGATTGGATTGGTTGGTTTTGTGGCATATCAACCTATGTGGTCATTTAATACCGGAGTTGTTGTTTTTTTCTTTTTTATTGGGGGGGGGTAGAGACTTTTTTAGCCTTTCCTCCCTTTTTTATAAAATCGAACTAAGAAATTAAATGTTGTATTTATACATGGATAAGTATATTTGGGTAACTTTAAATTTCCTTAAATTTTCTTATATATCCGTAAGCCGGATCACACCATCGGATGTAGTTTAAGGTCATATCCAGGACCGGGAGTAGGGTAGGAAAAATAAAATAAAAAAGGGGAGGGAGAAAGGGAGAGGGGCTGTTGTTTTTGTTTTTGGTTTTGTAGAACATAATTAAGTTTTACAAAAAAAAAAAAAACGTCAATGTAGGTGAATTTCGTCTCAGGGAGCCACAGGGCAGCCTGATCTGGTATCACCAGAAATATCTCTTCTGTTCCTTGCAGCCCCTTTTTCTTTTAAAGAGACTTTACTAGCCTCTCTCTACTCTATCGTTATTCCTATGGATGGTGCTCGACTGAGCTCAAATTTCTGGTTCCTCTTTGTAAGACATTCACAGCAAGAACTCGTTTTACTACCACAAGGAAGAAACACTTTTCTTTCTTCTTCAGTGTGCTTCGCGTCAGGCGAGGTTTCCACGAACGGGGGTTCTTCGGAAGGGCTTCCTGTTAGTGGAACACATTTCCACGGGACTGCTTCCCCACAGATTATAACTGGGTCGCCTTCGAAGTTAACATTAACAGATTCCTATCTAGAACCGTCCCCACAAGTATTCGAACTTGGTCGTGAAAATCATTTCATTTCATTAACCCTTATCCTCGAGTGGCATTTGACCTTAATAATTGGTGAACATTTAGTAAAGAAACAAAAAAACTCATCCAAGCTACGGTTCACGCTACTACAAGGTAACGTAGATGCCGAAGTAGATGTTTTTTTTAAACTACTAATTAATTAAAATCATCTTAACGTACGGTAGACGTTTCAATATTAACCTAAGCAATGGGTATTTATCTACTTCACACAGCGGTAAGATGTGACACAAGGTCGGAAAGTGGGATTTGATAAGTCAGCACCCTAGAGGAAGAGCTCCTGTGACCCTAAAAATGACTGAGCAGCCCCGTAAGTATTCCCCGGTAGGGGCGCCTAAGGCGATTACCAATAAACTAACCCCTTCTCAAAGGGTGAGAAGGCAACGCCTGGGAGGGTGGACCTCATAGAACTGCACAGGACAGACCCATAGACCGGCGTAAATCAAGCTCCGACGACCAAGACAATACCAGTCTACGGGGTGCAGTATCACTCGGAACAGATACTACACTTTGATCTTTTTTATTTTTAAGATTATTATAACATTATATCACATTAGAACTATTGCATATTTACCTTATGTTACATTTTTATATGCGTTTATTTGTGCCTGTAACGTAGATAACTTTGGTTTGACATACGGGAATATTATATGCATGACGAATATACCGTGTCTAAAAATGAGTGATTTCGTAGTAGTGTGTTTTGATTTCGTTTGTTTTCATTTAGTTCGGGTAGTGTTTGTGTATGCATAAGAGTGGTATGCGAACTCTCCCGCGTCGTATGCGCTGCGTATGTCTGTAAATTGGTGAGAAGGGAAGAAGAAGATGAGAAATAATAATAATAATAATAATAATAATAATAATAATAATAATAATAATAATAATAATAATAATAATAATAATAATAATTAGAAGAAGAAGAAGAAGAAGAAGAAGAAGAGACAACACTAGTGACCCATCAATAAAATATAGCAGAAATTCGACGAGATAAAAATGAACTCAAGAGGAAATGTTATAAAGAAATGAGAGACGTGCGTGTCTGTCTGTGTGTTTGTTTGTCTGTGTTCGCTAACTACATTTTGCTTATTTGACTTGCGAACGTGAAATTATGGTTTTATTTACTCCTCCCCAGGAGTTAGGCACAAGGCCAGTTTTATCTTACTCCCACAAGTAAGATGTGACCCAAGATCGGGTCGAGAAAGTGGGGTTTGAAAAGCCAGCGCTCGAGAGGTGAGCACTCTGGCCATTTAAAAATTGCCTGGGCAGTCCCGTCGGCATTCCCCGGTAGGGGCGCCTCAGACAGTAAGCAATAAACTTACTCCTCCCCAAAGAGGGGAGGCAAAGCATGGGAGGGTGGACCTCCTAGAACTGCACAGGACAGGCGTGCAGTATCCATCGGAACAGATACTACACTTTGATCTTAGCCAAAAGGCCAATGATCATTTACCTATTCGCTATATCAGGGGAAGGTCTCACACACCAGGAAGGGCCGCAGCTCTTGGTAACTTGGCTTTCACGAACGTACACACGCATATACCCAGCATATATATATAAGCAGCATTTTCTCTGTAATACAAATGTTGTTGAATATGAAAATTGTCTCTGTGGTACCAGTCTTTTAGAATTCTGGAGATAGAACTGATCCTCAAAACTACCGTCAAATCCGTCTACTCCGAATCTTTGCTAAAATCTTTGAATCCTTAAACAATCTAGCGATAGTCCGGCACTTAGTTAATGCTAAACTTCTTTCTAATCATCAGTACGGATTTAGACAAGCACGATCTACTGCGGATATCCTAACGGTTATCTCTGAACGCATGTATCATACACTGGGCAAGGCCGGCAAAGCTAGGGCGGTAACGTTTGATATATCCAAAGTCTTTCACAAGGTCTGGCATAAAGGACTTCTCCTAAAAATTAACTCATATGGTATTACTGGACAAATATTTAATATAATAAGATCCTTCCTCACCAAACGAAAGGGTGTACCAGTGTTTATTTAATTTTATAAAGTCTCTACTCGTTATTGAGTACTTTTGAAAACATGTTGGTTTTTTGTTCATATATATATATATATATATATATATATATATATATATATATATATATATATATATATATATATATGACTACTTTTATTTACACAGGCATATAAAAAATCTGCGACACTGGCATGTCGATGTTATCGATCAACAGCTGTTATAAGCTGCGATCTCATCAGGGAGAGTTAAAATCCGATCTTAACCTTAAATCATATTTGGAAAACACTTCTTCTTATGATCTAACAGCTGTTGATCGATAACATCGACATGCCAGTGTCGCAGATCTTGTACATGTCTGTGTAAATAAAAATAATCATATATAAAAGCTCTATTTAATATTGAGCACATTTTTAAAGCACGGTTGAAATTCTTTGGATTACTATCCTGTGGATATTTACCTTGCCTGGATTATTATTATTATTATTATTATTATTATTATTATTATTATTATTATTATTATTATTATTATTATTATTATTACTACTACTACTACTACTACTACTACTACTACTACTACCACCACCACCACCACCACCACCACCACCACCACCATCATCATCATCATCATCATCATCATCATCATCATCATCATCATCATTATTATTATTATTATCATTATTATCATTATCATTATCATTATCATGATCATTATCATGATCATGATCATTATCGTTATCGTTATCGTTATCGTTGTCGTTGTCGTTGTCGTTGTCGTTGTCGTTGTCGTTGTCGTTGTTGTTATTGTCGTCGTCGTCGTCACTGTCGTCGTCGTCGTCGTCGTTATTATTATTATTATTATTATCATTATCATTTACTCACTAGGAGTTATCACACTGGTCATCATCAGTGGTCGCCCACTGCCGACAACCTGTGGTATTCCCTGGAGTCCGAGTGACAACAAGTCTCCTCAGGCCTCCAGTATGCTCCACCTCTTTTCGTTCATCACCGCTGATGACCTTGCGGCAATCGCAACAGCCACCTACCAACGATTTCCCGCTGATAAGGGCCATCGGTCCCCTCTGGGGCCCGAGTGGCAACAAGCCTTCCCAAGGTCCCAGAGCTGTCCGCGCTCTTCCAGTGGAGGTCTGGTTTTGCGCTTTCCCTCCTCGACCCTCTGTCCATAATTTTTGTGGCGTCAGCCTATGCTTGCGCCTCATTCGTGCGGTTGTATTTTCCCCGGTTCTGTTGTTTTGTTCTCCATTCGTTGCTTATGTGGGTTGGTTTCCGCATTCGAGGACATTTCTCAGGATTGTAGCTGTTTTGATCATTACTGTCCTTTGTATGGTCTCAGTTATCCCTTTGATTCCTATTTCTCCTAGTCTTTTCTCCATGTTTTTGGGGACTGTTCCTAGTGCTCCTATGATTATTGGTGTTATACTGACTTTCTTCATGTTCCATATTCCTTTCAATTCTCTGGCAAGTTCAGTATATTTGCTTCTCTTTTCCGTCTCTTTGATCTTCAATCTGTGGTCTGCTGGAACGGCAAAGTCCACGATTTTGCAGGATTTTTCTTTCTTGTTGATTATTATCATATCCGGTCTCCTTGCTGTTATGGGTTTGTCTGTTTGTACATTCATATCCCATATGATTTTGTGTTTTTCGTTTTCTAGTACAGTTTCTGGTTTGTGTTTGTACCGTTTTTTTGCATATTCGAAATTCAGTTGTTTGCACATTTCCCGGTGTACTTCTTTCCCCATGCTGTCATGTCTGTTCTTGTATTCCCTTTGTGCTAGCTTGCTGCATTCACTTATTATATGATTTATCGTTTCGTCTCTTTGTCCACACAGTCGGCATTTGCTGTTTTCCTGAGTTTTATCTATCTTTGCTTTAATAAAGTTTGTCCTAATCGCATTGTTCTGTGCGGCCGTCAGCAGAGATTCCGTTTCTCTGTTCAGGTGTCCTTTTCTTAGCCATGCCCAGCTGTTTTCATTGGCTTCATCGCTTGTGAGTCTTATAAAGCGTCCATGTAGTTGTTTTTCTTCCCACTTTTCCTTTCTTGTCTTTTTGTTTCTGGGTTCAGTACTTCCGGGGTTGTTTGTTGGGCTGGTGTCTCTTGCTGTGGTGATCAGTCTTTCCGTGTTCTGGATTACATATTTCTCCATCTCTTTTTTGGTGTCTTCCACACAGTCTTCTATACTTACCAGTCCTCTACCTCCTTCATTTCTTTTCACGTAGAGTCTGTCCGTGTCGTCTTTTGGGTGCAATGCATTGTGCATAGTCATTAGTTTTCTAGTTCTTTGGTCAAGGTGCCTGAGTTCTTCTTTGGTCCAGCCTATGAATGGTCCAGAGTATCTTATTAGTGATACAGCCCATGTGTTTATCCCTTTTACTAGGTTTCTGCTATATAGTTTAGTTTCTAAGAGTTTCCTTGTTCTTCGTAGATATTCTTTTCCAATCTTCTCTTTCATTTCTGTATATTTGATTGTGTCTGCTTCCAGAACTCCCAGGTCTTTGTAGCTCTCTTGTTCTCCTAGCGCCCTCATCTCCTCTTGTTTGGGGAGTTCTATACCTTCTGTCGTCTCCAGTTTTCCTTTTTTGATCTCTAGCAGTGCACATTTTTCTATTCCAAACTCCATTTGGATATCCTGGCTGAATATCCTGGTTGTGTTTATCAGCTTTTCCAGTTCTTTTTTGTTTTTTGCAAACAGTTTAAGGTCATCCATGTACATCAGGTGGTTTATTCTTTGTTCTGTATCCGTAAACCTGTATCCGGCATCACACTTTCTGAGTATGAAGTTGAGTGGCATCATGGCTATTATAAACAGTAGTGGTGATAGAGAGTCTCCTTGAAAAATGCCTCTCTGTATTTTTATCTCAGACAGGTATTGTCCTCCGGCTGTCAGTTTTAGTCTCCATGTTTCCATCGCTTTCTGGATGAGATTAATAATCCTGTCTGGTATCTTGTATATCTTTAAGCATTCAATTATCCATGTTTGGGGGATTCTGTCGTAGGCTTTCTTGTAGTCAATCCATGCCATGGTTATGTTCTTTTGTCTGCTCTTCACCTCCTTCAGGGTCTTTTGATCAATGTATAGTAGATCATGTGCCCCTCTTTGTCCTTTCCGGCATCCTTTTTGTTCCTCGGGGAGCAGTCCACGATTGTCCAGGGATTGGTAGATTTGTTCTCTCAGTTGTGCTGTGAGAATTTTCCACATTATTGGTAGACATGTTATCGGTCTGTAGTTGCTGGGGGTCGTTCCCTTTTTGGGGTCTTTTTGTATTAGTGTTGTTCTTCCTTCCGTCATCCATTCTGGTACGTCTGTTTTGCGGATACATCCGCTCAGTTTCTGCGCTATTCTTTCATGCAGGGTCGTGAATTTTTTAAACCAGTATGCATGTATTCCATCGTGGCCTGGTGCTCTCCAGTTTGCCATTTTTTTTAGGGTTTTCTTGATCGTTTCTTTGTTGATTTCTGTTTCGGTTCCTTCTTCGGTTATTATTATTATTATTATTATTATTATTATTATTATTATTATTATTATTATTTACTCACTAGGAGTTATCACACTGGTCATCGTCAGTGATCACCCACTGATAACAACCTGTGGTATTCCCTGGGGTCTGAGTGACAACAAGTCTCCTCAGACTTCCAGTATGCTCCGCCTCTTTTCGTTCATCACCGCTGATGACCTTGCGGTATCGCAACAGCCACCTACCACCGATTTCACGGTGATAAGGGCAATTGGTCTCCTCTGGAGCCCGGGTGGCAACAAGCCTCCCCACGGTCCCAGAGCTGTCCGCGCTCTTCCAGTGGAGGTCTGGTTTGCGCTTTCCCTCCTCGACCCTCTGTCCATAATTTTCGTGGTGTCAGCCTATGCTTGCGCCTCTCTCTCGCGGTTGTATTTTCCCCGGTTCTGTTGTCTTGTGCTTCCATGTGTTTGTTCTCAATTCGTTGCTTATGTGGGTTGGTTTCCGCATTCGAGGACATTTCTCAGGATTGTAGCTGTTTTGATCATTACTGTCCTTTGTATGGTCTCAGTTATCCCTTTGATTCTTATTTCTCCTAGTCTTTTCTCCATGTTTTTGGGGACTGTTCCTAGTGCTCTTATGATTATTGGTGTTATACTGACTTTCTTCATGTTCCATATTCCTTTCAACTCTCTGGCAAGTTCAGTATATTTGCTTCTATTTTCCGTCTCTTTGATCTTCACTCTGTGGTCCGCTGGAACGGCAAAGTCTACGATTTTGCAGGATTTTTCTTTCTTGTTGATTATTATCATATCCGGTCTCCTTGCTGTTATGGGTGTGTCTGTCTGTATATTTATATCCCATATGATTTTGTGTTTTTCGTTTTCTAGTACAGTTTCTTGCTTTGTGTTCATACCGTTTTTTTGCATATTCGAAATTCAGTTGTTTGCACATTTCCCGGTGTACTTCTTTCCCCACGCTGTCATGTCTGTTCTTGTATTCCTTTTGGGCTAGCTTGCTGCATTCACTTATTATATGATTTATCGTTTCGTCTCTTTGTCCACACAATCGGCATTTGCTGTTTTCCTGAGTTTTATCTATCTTTGCTTTAATAAAGTTTGTCCTAATCGCATTGTTCTGTGCAGTCGTCAGCAAAGATTCCGTTTCTCTGTTCAAGTGTCCTTTTCTTAGCCATGCCCAGCTGTTCTTATTGGCTTCATCGCTTGTGAGTCTTATAAAGCGTCCATATTATTATTATTATTATTATTATTATTATTATTATTATTATTATTATTATTATTATTATTATTATTATTATTATTATTATATATAATAATAATAATTATTATTATTATTATTATTATTCTTATTATTATTATTATATATAATAATAATAATAATAATAATAATAATAATAATAATAATAATAATAATAATAATAATAATAATAATAATAATAATAATAATAATAATAATAATCGTATGAACATATATTTATAGCAAGTAAACTACACAGAAACATTCATGCTTCATTCCAGAAGGAAACCACCAGGCTCAATATATGTATGTTCGTGACATATAATAAATATTCACCAGGAGTCTCCAAAGATACTATGTACTCGTATAAGTATCGAAATTTCATTGTATTTACTGCTACTTTACGGTTTTTATTCATGTCTCCTCGTTGGCATTGCTTCGCAAATGTGAGACAGAAAGCTGTCAACCGAGTCGAGATAATAAAGTTTATCTTTCACTGACGTGAATCCACGACCTAACGATCCTAGTCAAGGAGAAGCTTCCTCAGCCATGTCCAGCCCTTAACAACATCTCATGAAGAAACCAGATTATAACCACAGACTTGAAAACTGGAGAATGGCCTTCTCTTATTGACGTGGACCCCCCCTCCACTCTCTTCTTTTGAAGCGCTTTATCTTGGCTCAGAAGAGCCACTGATCAAGTGGAGAACACTCGATCGCCTGATAATAGGAATGGGTCGATCAAATGCTGCTATAACCAGATGGGCTACAAAACTGAATCAACCATCTGCGAATGTGGAGAGAGTGGACATACGATAGAGCATTACCTTGTCTGCCTTCTACTACCCAACCAGCGTAGTTTGAAAGATCTCACAGAGTTCAATAATAATGCAAACGGATTGCGTAAAGAAATTAAAAACTGTCATATAATCGTGCACTGAAAAGAAGAAGAAGAAGAAGAAGAAGAAGAAGAAGATGAAAAAGACGAAGAAGAAAAAGAAGAAGAAAAAGAAAAAGAAAGAAGGAAGAAAAAAGTAGAAGAAGAAGAAGAAAAGATGAAGAAGAAAATGAAGAAGAAAAGGAAGAAGATGAAGAAGAAGATGAAGAAGAAGAAAAAAGAAGATGAGAAGATGAAGAAGAAGATGAAGTGTTTGAAGCTGCATTGTTTGTTGTTGCTGTAATTCAGTAAAGCGAACTTTTATAATGTGCGTGACCGATTTGCGAGAAGCGAATGCGAACGAGCTGAATCATATTTACTGCACGTAAAACTGTGATTTGTTTTGTTATGTCTAAATATTACATTCCAATGAAGCTGGAACCATCTTGAACAACAATGATTTCATTTTAATAACAAGGTTCATATAAATTAGATAGATAGATAGATAGATAGATAGATAGATAGATAGATAGATAGATAGATAGATAGATAGATAGATAGATAGATAGATCCGAACAAAGTAAATAGATAGATAGATAGATAGATAGATAGATAGATAGATTTGAAAAAACATAGATAGATAGATAGATAGATAGATAGATAGATAGATAGATAGATCCGAACAAAGTAAATAGATAGATAGATAGATAGATAGATAGATAGATAGATAGATAGATAGATAGATAGATAGATAGATAGATAGATAGATTTGAAGAAACATAGATAGATAGATAGATAGATAGATAGATAGATCCGAACAAAGTAAATAGATAGATAGATAGATAGATAGATAGATTTGAAGAAACATAGATAGATAGATAGATAGATAGATAGATAGATAGATAGATAGATCCGAACAAAGTAAATAGATAGATAGATAGATAGATAGATAGATAGATAGATAGATAGATAGATAGATAGATTTGAAGAAACATAGATAGATAGATAGATAGATAGATAGATAGATAGATAGATAGATCAGATTATACTGGGTGCTTACCCGCTTCCATATGCAGCAAAGTTAGACATGAAGTCAAATGAACTCGTTGGCGTTCCCCGGTAACGGCACCCCAGACAACTGGTAATAAAACAATCTCCTCTCTCGAATGAGGAAGTAATGCCTTGGGGGTTGCCTGTTAAGGCCGAACCGAACCATACTTCATTCAGACAAAAGAATCTGGTGCCAGAGTAAGCCAGTCCCAAGTGTAAAAATATACCAAGGCTTACCTTGTACTAAGTAAGATGATCTACTGTGATAAGTATATAGACTAAAATAGATAAATAAGAATATCGCGATACATACATATATATATATATATATATATATATATATATATATATATATATATGTGTGTGTGTGTGTGTGTGTGTGTGTGTATCTTGGCATCATCTTTTCTTTTATACAAGTATCATTAAAAATAACGGACATCTTGTGTCTGGATATTTTTTCTATGATCCTTTCCGTTTTTCTGATTAGGTTCTTAGTTTCAGGCGGAAACTGGCTGATAAAATTGCCAAAGCTTCCCAAAGCGCTTTCGGACCCTTCCAGGTCCATCGTCAGTGGAGTAATGTTAACCAGGCATAGACCTAGGAGTGAATATATATTCTATTTAGGTGGGAAAAATAAAGGACTGTGTTTCATTTAAATTTATATTTATAGGCATTTGAGTATATTAGTACTAATAGTATAATTAATCTTGTTAATAGCTGGCTTTTCTGTTTTAATGTATAGGGCTTCGAGTATGTGGAGTTTAAGTGTATTAGTATTTTGTGCGATGATTTTTGTGTTATCTACTAGAAGTTTACGGATATGCGAACGGGGGCAGGAATGCTTTTTATAGAGGTGCTGGGTTATGGCGGAGTCGTTAGATAAATGCATAGTTAATCTTCTGGATAGCGTCGTAACAGTCGACCCAATGTATACATTTTCATGATTGTCGGAGACACATTCTCCCAAAGGGCATTTAAACTTGTATACGAGGCCGGTCCTATCAAGAACTCTAATCCGGGGTGAAGAATTATTATTAACAACAAGATTGGTAGTTTTAGTATAATAGATAATTAGTTTTACTTTTTTGTTTTGGTCGGTGGGGAGTACGTTTTTATCTATAATGTTTTTGAGAACCTGTTCGTCTATTTTATAGTTATGATGAAATTGGTTGCAGTAAAATAGTTTTATAAAAAAAGTAGAGAATTGGGTTCATTGTTGTTTTTGTTATAATTATTATTATTATTGTTATTATTACTAGTATTGTTTTTGAATTGTTGAATTTGTTGGTCAATAATGTAATTGGGGAAACCATTATTGACTAAAGTTTGTTTTATATTTTTAAGTTCATTTTGAAAGAGAGTTGGGGAGGAGGAGATTAATTTTGCCCGCGTTATTAAGTTTTTAATGATGGCTATTTTGTATTTAAAGGGGCATTCACTAACGAAATTAAGAGTGCAGCAGTTAATGTTAATCGGTTAATAGATGTTACAAATTCGTTATGATTGGTGTCTATTAATACGTTTAAGAAAGGGAGTTTTTTTTATCTCTATTTAGTTCATAGGTAAAGTCCAGAACGGAGTTATTTTTAAAAGTGTCTTGTAGTATGTTAATCTCGTTTTCATTGTTCTAGGGTCTAGTTGATGGCATTTTAATTTCAGTCTACCATATACCTTAGTTTTCCAGAAAATTCCAAAAAACCTTTAAAATGACCATTGTATTGAGGCATAGCCTTTAGAAAAGTAGTGACATTCCATGAGAAATGCCAGTATACTGAAATCATATGCCCTTAATAGGTTTAAGATGAAAATTCATATACACTAAATGTACAAAAGCAAGGAAATTCCTAAATTTGTACACTTTTATTGTCATTAAGGGTGTGCGAGCACAACAGGGCTATGTATTTTACTGGTAGGAATTTTTCTTCAGCGCCCCTCACACACTTCATCCACTCATGCATAGAAATGTATACTGTATACCCTTAATGACAATAAAAGTGTAAAAATTTGTGAATTTTCTTGCTTTTGTACATTAAGTGTATATGAATTTTCATCTTAACCCTATTAAGGGCATATGATTTCAGTATACTGGCATTTTTCATGGAATATATATATATATATTAAATAGGGAGGTGGTGTCTGATCAACGCTGCTGGGATGCCATGATAAAGAAATACTGTTTTGTTTTTAAAATCCCGAAACAGTTTTCATGGTAAACAACTGACGATCCCTTATATATAAAAACATATATAAAAATATATTTATATTAGAGTATATTCTTGGAAGTTAACTAAAATAGTGATTGCAGTAGATTGATTAACTTACTAGACTTACTAGACTAAAATCTTTCAACAAAAATTTTTTTTTTTTTTTTTTTTTTTCAGTTTTGAAGGTTAAAAGAACTTCCGAGACTATATATATATATATATATATATATATATATGTATATATATATATATATATATATATATATATATATATATATATATATATATATATATATAATTGCGTAAAATGTATGTTAGTGCATATATTGTTATTATATAGTCCAAACTATTCAACGTAAAAGTTCAATGATTGTTAATATTTAACAACAGATATAAATAAAGAATATTACGCTAAATTTGAGAAAACAAGATTTTATTCAATTTTACCATTTGTTTATCAAATTTTAAAAAAAACTTCGGTGGATTTTGACAGACCGTTTCGGGCACAGATAAAACAACCGTAATTTATAGGTCAATTCAGGATTTTTCACCCTTGCTGCTCTTCAGAAAACCAAAGTTCTGCTTTATAAATAATTATTTTTAAGAACCCAACTTATATTTTCTGACGAGCAGCGTCGGTGAAAGATCCTGAATTGACATATACATAGGTTGTTCATCTGTGCACGACACGGTCCGTCAAAATACACCAAAAGATGTTGGGTGATTTGGAAAAAAGTTGAAAAAGAAATTAATGAAAACCTGGTAAATGTAATTTAGCGTATATATATATATATATATATATATATATATATATATATATATATATATATATATATATATATATATATCACAACCGAATTTGATGTTATAATCCTATAGTAAATAACATATTACATTAATTCGATGAACTAATTTGATGAAACTCACAATTAATAATACTTCTTGAATATATGATAATCAATAAATTTAATAAAATCTAGAATATTTAAAATAAGGGATTAATTACTTTACATTATATTATAAAAAATTCTTAAAATACGAAAAAAAAATACGAAAATAAAACACACTGAAAAAATAAAAAGTAAATACTTAAAATATAAATAAATAAAAAATATATATTATTAAAACTAACAGTTAATTGATCACCATAACATAACCTATCATTTATCCAATATTACACAGATATTTTTGAACACCACATTTATATACATAACATAACTTTAAAACTTATTAATTTCTATTCTCTGCGGGACTGGTTTGCTCCTACGCTGTCTCTGTCTTCTGACATCCATTTTGTCAGATTCTCTGCACATACGGAATTTTCCCCTGGTGTTTATTATTTTTGACAAAGGGAAGTTTCTTTTCCCGAAATATTAAATAAATGATTTTTAATCATCCGGATATCACATAAACAGCTAACACCACACTTGCTGTTATGTAAGGTTTTAAGAAAAAATAAACACTAACTCACATTTGGAATTCGGTTTATTATTTTTGTTCCTTCCAGCTTACATCTTACACAGAATTTGCATTGCCCACAGCTTTTTAAAAACATACTACTACTATTCCCAGCAATGCTTCAAGCAAACTACCATTCTCTATTATATATATATATATATATATATATATATATATATATATCAGCATCATTCTTTAATCAGTACATGTTTTATTTAAGAGAAGCAAACGCCTATGTTTATTCGTGTGTTTATCCTGTTTCTTTCGCTAGCAGACCAGCGACCTAATCTTCTTTTCGAAGTTGAAGAAAGAATCTTAAAAACGGTTTTAATCGGTCTTCTATCTTCTAATATATAAAGTAGAGACGTTTTTTCCCCTGTACCTTCTCGGAGAATAGGAAAATAACCACATGCATCACAGGCTACTAAGTTCACCATTACATTACACTTATTCACTCGAGTGTGTTTTAGTATATCTGTTATATTTTATTCCAAACAAACACTGAATATTACATTCGGCCCGGTCGCCACGACTCTCCGAAATACCAACTCCATATAGGTGGTAGTAAAAACTTTTCTCCCTAACAATTATGTACTGTGACTACACTCATCGACACCGGGAACTAATAAACACAGTATAATTTTAACAAAACACCCATTGTTATTTCGTATTTGTCTGGCATTATTTTACTACATAATATTAAGCAATACGCAAAAACTTAACAACCGCTCCCTTACACCCCGATGATTATTCGCGAATATCAGATTACGTTACTTGTAATTCTACCTATAACTTCTACATTTACATTCATTCCGGAATCACCCGAATGAAATTAACGAACACAGTTCCAGCGAGATTTAATAATTCTAGATGGCCTCTAGAATTTCTTGATCGAATCGACTTCTTACTTAATTGAATAAGCGCCAACATATTGGTAGAGCCCGAAATATTTACATTTTCAAAATCATAAATCTACAAGACGTATATTATAGAAATCTTGGCCAACTCCTTTACTTCATCACCAAATGCCGTAAACTCTGTCATAGTTGAACTTTATATTCGGTCGATAAACAAGCTTCGCTTAATTGGGGTATATACACATATAATAGTTTTTAACCTGGAAACATTGGGGCAATGGTTTAGAAGATAGGCTTCATAATCGGCAGTTTCAGCGTTCGATCCCAATCTACGCTAAGACTTTTTTTCTTTTTCGCTACGACTTTTTTTTTATGATTTAAAACATTCCCCAACACGGTAGATGAACAATAGGCCCTTTCTTTTTTTTATTCGACGTCATGCAATAGGTAGTACTTTCTCCCGTGCAACGCCGGGCGACGTGTTCCGCTAGTTCATAATAAAGTTGCCAATTAATCGTATCAATATCATCACGTGACTGAAGATTACTCGTGCTAGGTAGAAATACTATCAAATATGGCGAGTTCCTGTATACACAGGGAGATAACATTTGATTGCTGGTCCGCCAGGATTAAAACATGAATAAAAAGAGACTTTCGCTTCTCTTCAGTTAAACATTTATTCATATATATATATATATATATATATATATATATATATATATATAATATTAACATTACGTGAATATATAAAAAACACTAATAAAATATGTGTCCACTTAGCCTGACGATTCCCTGTGGAGATGAAACCTGGACGCTTCGGTTTTCCCATACTTTATTATATTATATATATATATATATATATATATATATATATATATATATATATATATATATATATATATATATATATATATTAAAATACAAAAATCTGAGAAATTAGTACTAACAAACAAAAACTCCTCCATATATAAAAAAACTAATTAATAGAATTAACTTTAATATCAGTAATAATATTCTAAAATGTTTATAGCTCCAATATACTTTCTTAGTACATAATTCTCGCCAAACACCTTCTATAAATACTACACATGGTCTAGACCGATTTGCCTCATTCCCCTCTGAAGATGAACCCAGATGGGTCCGAAAGTACTTGGAAGACAGATGTAAATCATGGCAAATTCATCAGCCAATTCCCATCCGAAACTAAGATCTTAATTCGGATTATTGAAAGGATCTACCAAAGGATTCTCTAGACACGAGTTGTCTCTTATATTCAATAATTCTTGCCGGAAAGAGAAGATGCTGCCCAGATATTAATATATATGTAATATATATTAATGTTCATATATATATATATATATATGTATGTATATAGGTGTAATTAGTTAACAGAAAATCATAAGTGCACAAGTTGGAAAAGAAATATAATAATTGTGAATAAAAAAACTGAGAATGAAACATAAATAAATAAACGCGCAACTTACAATTTAAAGTAAATTCCAATTTCAGTTTTTGTTGTTTCTTTTTTCTTTGTATTGTCTGTAGGAAATTTTCGGGAACCATTCCCTTCATCAAGCCTTCTATGAGATGTGGTCATTTCTTTTGTAACTTGTACGCTTATGGTTTTCTGTTGACTGATTATACCTATATACATATAAATATGCATCTAATCATGAAGCAAACGTGGACACGATACTCTCCCTCTCTCTCTCTCTCTCTCTCTCTCTCTCTCTCTGTATATATATATATATATATATATATATATATATATATATGTAATGAGAGATGCAATTATAGGCTTTTCAAACCAGTTCAAAGTTTCAGATATACACTTGTACTGAGTGCTTGTTTTTTTTTTTCTCAGACAGTTTTATATTACTTGAATGACTTATCTGTTTTTAATAAGGTATTACAAATGGATTCACGCTCCGAGCGATCGGCAGACAGCCTGAAAACGATCTACATAGCGATGTTTTCTCAAATGTGGGAAGAGCGAGTGTGTTAACTTGTTCTAAAAGCACGGATACTCTCTACATACATATTCATCCTCCTACAAATCGCGTATATACAATGATTTTGCTAGTCTACATGTGAAGTGTGGTGCCTTTCACTAAAATGCAATGTTGTCCACATAATCTGTATGTAGTAAGACAACTTAAACCATAGTCGAAATCTTCTATGTATTTGTGATGTCTCTGTTGACTTTTATGACTAATGGTTTGTGTTTGGTGTGAATAACGCTGTTATTATTACTGCAGATCAGATTAGCCTAATCACTGACATATTCTGAAAGAAGAACGTCACACTTCCATCAGAAAGACGATCAATTGTTTTAGAATAAAACCATATGCTGTACACTTTCTTATCATATTTATTTGTTGTAAAAAAGTATATTTCAGTAATAAATTACGATCACTTAATAATAGGATTTACTTTCCATTCACCCTATATATATATATATATATATATATATATATATATATATATATATATATATGTTTTTAGTTTTTATTTTGATTTAATAAAAAATATCTGCATCTAATACATGGTTTCTTATGAAGGCATTTTGCCTCTATCTATGTTTAAAATTCTAAAGATGCTTAGAAAATGAACTTTCCCAAATTTATAACTACCAGCGACCATGCGCGATTTAAGTTCAATTTAAAAGAGACATTTGCACCGTTAGTCCACAACATCGGACGCCACTTCTACAAGACCAGGAAGGATTATTATGAAAAATAAGGTTAATATCTTTTATTTGTCTAAAGCTCTGTCGAGACTTGTTATATCAAGCGAAATATTATATAAAAAAGTCAAGATGAAGAAAAAAAAAATGTTTTGAATATTTATTTTGATTTAATAAAAACAATCTGCATCTAACACATGGTTTCTTATGAAGGCATTTTGCCTCTATCTTTATGTTTATATATATATATATATATATATATATATATATATATATATATATATATATATATGTGTGTGTGTGGGAGGGGGGTATGTGTACTGGTAGATGCGAGAATCGGCATTTTTGCCCTTTAGGGCCAACTTAGAGTTTTGAATTGAACTTGTATGCAGTGTGTGATGCCTTCCCAACCAGAGATATATTGTTTTACTATCCCGTTATTATGGTTTCACGCGCTTACGCGCGATTTTCGAATGGGGAATGGTAACATTGTAAATCCGACCCTAAATTCGGAGATTAGATCGTCCGATTAGAGCGTGCAAGCGCATGAAACCATGGTAACGGAATATAAAAAAAACTTGTCCTTTTATATAATAGATAATTTTACTAATATAATATAATATACGGCTGTACTTGTTATTGAGCACTTTTATATAAATACAATAAAATTTGTATGACCATTTTACAACCTTTATAAATAATATCATAGCATACTATGCATGTATATATATATATATATATATATATATATATATATATATAGAGAGAGAGAGAGAGAGAGAGAGAGAGAGAGGGGTGGGGGAGAGGAAGAAGTATATACTTAGATATATATAGAGAGATATACATAAAGAGAATGATGTAAATAGGAATAGAATGTGATAAAGATAGATATATAGATAGATAGACAGGACTAGACAATGATAAATATATAAAGAATATACTATATATACAAATATAGATATGAACAAACTTAGATAAAAGGATAAGAATATATTATATAGTTATGTGTGTGTGAGAGAGAGGGGGGGGAAAGAGAGAAGAAGAAGAAGAAGAAGAAGAAGAAGAAGAAGAAGAAGAAGAAGAAGAAGAGCAACAACAACGACAACACCCCTTGTATCTCTGGGTGCCCACTCGTACTTAGACACCTGCCTCTGAAATCTGAAGGAAGAAACGGAATGCAACAAACACACAAGTAATAAAAATAAAAGTAAAAATGAGTGAGAGGAAAAAAAACCCTCGTCTTCCGTATAAAATGAACTGAATTACATCCAACTGACTCGCATTTTTCCTTTTACAAATGGCCTCCTATTTATCGCCTCCTCTTCCTTCTTCCTTTTCTTCTTGTTTTTGTCACTTTTACTCCAACTCCGTATCGAATTTCTCATTCCTACTTCGACTAATTTTATACCGATTTTCTTTCATCCTTTGTTTCTTTTTGTTCTTGCTAATTTCTTTGAACAATTCTCCCCACTCCTGCACCCACAGTCCTTCCTTATTCTAGTTATCTCTACTTGTCAGTCTGTACTGTACACTTCTTTATCACTTCTACATCCTCTGTTAGGCTCACTAGCAAATTTATCTATATAATAAAGTAAAGCCAGTCGATTTCTCGAGGTTTGTCATCGATACTTTCTCAATCCGATACTTTCTCAATTCCATTTCCTATTCATGTCCGTTGGTTCATATTATTAAGAACATAAAAAATTAACTCGATTTTATCCTTTCACTAAATACTTTATCAGATTAGGAATATTTTCAGGTGGGTGCCATCTTCCTCATCAGCAGCAAATTTAGCGTACAATTGACGCCTTCTTTGTACTCAACAGCAGATGAAACTATTAATAGTAGATCTATAATAAAGAAAAGCCAGTCTATTAATCGAGGTTTGTCGTTGATATGTTCTTGTCTACAATTTTCATTTCTGAAATGACATTTTTTCTTTGCTATTGGTCCATGTTGTTAGCAATATTAAAATTAAATTTGATTTAACTCCTTTCAGAAAATACTTTATCCGACTAGGAATAGTTTCCAGGTGGATGCCATATTTTTTAGCAGCAAATGTACCTTACAATTTACGCCCCTTGTACCCAGAAAAAAAATAAAACTGTTAGTAAATACTAATAATAGTACATCATTGTATTTATTACTAATAATTAACAGTTAAATAATATTGCATTTTTTATAGAGAAATTGAGATGAAAAAACAAATAGAAATGTTGCTGTCACAACAGGTGACGTCATAGTTATTTCATAATCGATGTCTACAAAAATAAATCTGATGTCTGATAATTTTGTTACTGGTGTCTGCAATATACGTCCAATCATTTCCATTTTATATTTTTGAACTTAAAGAATCAAATTCTTAGTTTCTAATATGTATTCATTTTTCCAATTGTAAGACGTCACATCATCAATTACTATTTCTTTTACCTAATGATTTAAATAGAAATTATTAAAAAAGTGACGTAAACATTTTGTCAGAAATTTGTTATTGTTATAAACTAGCAGTGCCGACTCGGTGATGCTCGGGAGTATTTGTAGTCGCATTTTGTCTCGATACAAAATAATATTTGTAAGCGTAAATATTATTCCATGAGAAATGACAGTATACTGAAATCATATGCCTTTAATAGGGTTAAGATGAAAATTCATGTACACTAAATGTACAAAAGCAAGAAAATTCACAAATTTTTATACTCTTATTGCCATTAAGGGTATACAGTATAAATCTCTATGCATGAATGGATGAAGTGTGTGAGGTGCGCTGAAGAAAAATTCCTACCAGTAAAATACATAACCTTGTTGTGCTCGCATACCCTTAATGACAATAAAAGTGTAAAAATTTGTGAATTTCCTCGCTTTTGTACATTTAGTGTATATGAATTTTCATCTTAACCCTATTAAGGGCATATAATTTTAGTATACTGGCATTTATCATGGAATGTCATTACTTTTGTAAAGGCTACGCCTAGTTATTTTTAAGGTTTTTTGGAATTTTCTGGAAAACTAAGGTATATGGTAAACTGAAATTAAAATGCCATCAACTAGACCCTAGAACCTCTATCTCTGCCAAAAATCAGCTGAATCCATCAAATAGTTGATGAGATACAGGGTGGCACATACGTACGTACGTACACACAGATAACATGATTTCATGATTGAACTTTCTGGATCTCTGGGTTGCCTTGACTAATGATGCTGAAATTCTACACACTTATAGAACCTATCAAATAAAAATTTTGTGCAAGGTTTTAACTAATTTGGTTTATTGCTTTTTGAGTTATTATTGATCAAAGAAATGAGATTTCCAGCATAGGCCATTCGTAAAGTCTATTAAGGGATAGAGCGCTCTCACACCTCCCTTGATTATTTGTAAGTGTATCGGACGTAGTTGCATAATTATGTTCGAAATTGTCCGAGAATGTGTTCAAAACAAACCGTGGATCCATTTTATACAACAACAAAATTATTATTTTAATCCGTGGTTTATTTGGTAAACACTTAAGTTTACTAAACGAAGTTGGCGGTAAAAGGAAAAACATTTTAAAATACAATACTTTGAACTTTAGCATATAAATGTAACGTTCAATGATCATCCTCTTCCGAATCAGCAGACGGCCATGATCACTATCTTCTGGACCAGATGTTGTAATTTTTAGTATAAAAAAGATAGATATTGCACAACACACACATCTAAAACTGATATTCAATAAATTACGTAAATGGCTCCCATAAAAAGAAAAAATTGGTTACTTGTCTGTAAATACATTGTATGGTCCGGAAGTGGTTGATCAGTTTAGGTCGGCTTTATATGCGAAACCGATCCCCCACTGCAAAGTCTAAAGTTATTTTCCTATTTACCGCTAATTTGTAATCAGCTAAAAAATGTATAATCTTTTTTTTTTTTTTTGGATTGTGAATTAACATCGGCTCAAACGTTTTGGTAAACTAATTTATTTATGAAATATTTTAATGTATATTTTCAGCAGAAAAAACATTTTGATCCGTTAAAAATCAACGTATAGTCTACTGGAAGGATAAAATTCAAGTTTGCCCCCTCTACTCCAAAAAAAATGATTTTTTTGCATTTTAATTGTATATTTTAAGCAGGAAAAAAAAGAATCACCCATCCTCTAAAAACATATACCGCCACAATTGATCTTCAAGAAAGTTGAGAAATGTTAAAAAAAAAAAGAAGAAAACATTGTTTACATATTCATAAAAACGCTATCTAGTTGGAGTGTCATGTTACTTTATCAGACTTTTTGGGGGAGCAAGTATAGTTCTGGTGTATCAATAGAAGCCGTCTATAATTAAAATAGTCTGCGATAAAGAATGTCATAATTAGTTTATATTGGCGCACCCGTATCCATTGTTAAAAAGTAATATTTTTATTTCGCAAACGGGTCACCGTATCTTTCGATGTTCGGTATCTAAATGATTTTACATAATTGTTTTTTTTGTATGGGTATTAATTGTTATCGTGGCTAAGTATTTAGGCGATACGGCGTCGGGAATCCTTTCCTAGCGCGTGTACTGAAATAAACACACGGAATAATTACTACTGGCCGGGATCAAAGTGTAGTATCTGTTCCGATGGATACTGCACCCCCATAGACTGGTATGGTCTTGGCCTTCGGGGCTTGATTTACGCCGGTCTATGGGTCTGTCCTGTGCAGTTCTAGGAGGTCCACCCTCCCAGGCTTCGCCTCCCCTCTTTGAGGAGGAGTAAGTTTATTGCTTACTGCCTGAGGCGCCCCTACCGGGGAATGCTGACGGGGCTGCCCAGGAAAATTTTTAAACCCCACTTTCCCGACCCGACCTTGGGTCACATCTTACTTGTGGGAGTAAGATAAAAACTGGCCTTGTGCCTTACTCCTGGAGAGGAGTAAATCAATATTGGCCGGGATCAAAGTGTAGTATCTGTTCCGATGGATACTGCAACCAATAGACTGGTATTGTCTTGGCCTTCGGGTCCTGATTTACGCCGGTCTGTGGGTCTGTCCTGTGTAGTTCTAGGAGGTTCACCCTCCCAGGCTTTGCCTCCCCTCTTTGGGGAGGAGTAAGTTTATTGCTTACTGCTTGAGGCGCCCCTACCGGGGAATACCGACGGGGCGGCCCAGGCAATTTTTAATGGCTAGAGTGCGCACCTTTTCGGCCGCTGGCTTTTCAAATCCCTCTTTCCCGACCTTGTGTCACATCTGACCTTGTGGGAGGAAGATAAATAACATGTAATAGTATGTAAAGAAAGTTTCTGCAAGATAATAATCTATCTTGTTATGTCGTTCTCTGCTGTCCATCTGGTGCTACCACATCAGGCTGTCTGAAGATACCGGCTTTCTGGCCAAAAATGCTACACATATTAATGGTATTGTTTTTCCCTTTCCCTTTGCAAAACTCAATCATGTTCTGCAAAGCTAAAAACAAAAACAACATTTTTCTTCTACAAAGCAACCAAACCAAGCACTATGAATAAATACTCGAACATATAAAAAACTTGAAGCATAAAAACGTTTACCAAAATGACCGGATCCGGCTTTAAATAACCCGAAAAGAGTTGATATAACGTGAAACAAAAAAACGAAACCAACACCATACCTGAACATATAAAAAAACTTGAAGCATGAAAACTTTTACCAAAATGACTGAATTCGGCATTAAATAACACGAAAAGGGTTGATATGCCGTAAAACAACCAAACCAAACCAAACTCTACCGTTAATCGAGATATTTTACGGTGTCTCATAGAGGAAGAAAAACGCCGTTTTAAAATACCTGTTACCTTTAGTAAAAGAAAAATTGACAATCTCGAATCTAGAATTTAACGTTCTCTGGAAATGGTCCATTGAATGGGACTCATACCTTAATATCGCTAAATGCTACTATATTGCAGTGGGTTCTCCTTCTGACTCGGCTCTTACTTTCGCCGGTGACACGGCTCCTCTCAAGGAGGTGAACGAGACAAAAGATCTTGGCCTTTTGTTCAACTCGTCCTTCAAGCTATCGAAACATTGCATTCAGGCTGAAAACAAAGAAAGGATCAACCTATTTCTCATTCGACACTCTTTCTGAAAACTCACTCCTGAAATATTTCTCCTACTTTGCCCCCCTCGCCAGACCACTGTTAGATGTCCAGACCTCTTCTTCATATCTAATACGTGATATCCAGCATCTGGGGAAAGTTCAACGACTGGCTACTCGAATAATGCAAGGTCTATCTGATCTGCCCTATAAAAGCCGACTAAAGAAGCTTAACCTTTTCTCCCTTGAGCGCAGACAATTACGTGGTGATGTCATTTTGGCCTGCAATATCTGCAATGGTCATTACAATATACCTCAGGACATATTATTCTTTCTTGCACTAGAAAGAGGTCTACGCGGACATCACAAGAAACTATTTCACTGCCGATTTCGATTGAACCGGAGGAGGGTCACTTTCTCAATCAGGATCCCTGGACCTTGGAATAGACTCCCAAGGGAGGTAATAAATGCGCCAACAACGCAGTAATTCAACGTAAATTTGAACAGGTGCTGGGCTACTGTGTCTTCTACTGTGTAAATGTCTACCACCTTTTCCCTACATGGCAACTGAAACATGATTGTTTTATTTTTTGCCAAATTTATTGAATTGATATTACCTAACTATGCTAGAAAAATCAATTAATAAAACAAAAAAGTTTTAACTGTAATTCAACTTCCAACCGATTTTCGTGCAACCCACTTTCTCTCTGCAATCCAAATCGCTTCTGCCTGCTTCCCAGCTGTTCTCTTCATTTATATCAGTCGGTCTTCACATATGTAAATCAGACACCACTATAAAAACCTGCACTTATGAAGAGAAGCCCTTTCTTTACCCTACAGACACGACATGCGAAGCACCTCATTCTTTTTCCTGCCGGTGAGTGTTCCTCTTTATTGTCACAATTGAATTGAAAAAATTAAAACTGCAATGTGGCATATTTTTGTTAGAGATAATATTTGGGGGTATATTGTATAGACAATCTTTGAATTTTGTTTGTTTCTTTTTGTTCTTTTTGCATAAATATTTGAGAAGTGACTCCGATACGGTAAGTAAATGCATTATATTTTAAGGAAATAAATTGATGGGGATATTATTTAGACCATTTTAGATTTTTTCTTTTAGCGGTTTTAACTATTCATGGGAAACGCCGGCCACCATTAAATATTATCTGTAATAAATAACGAAAAGAAATTCAGTTAAAACTTGATATATGAAGAAATACTTACGTAGACATTTTGTTGTGGCAGCCATTTGCAAAATTCCGTATTCATAAGAAACGGAGCGATACCATTGGCTAATCGTATCTGTTGCTTTTCCAATGTTAATCGTGAATCTACCGCTTTTTAGTCTATCGAAAGAAATGTCGACCCGGATAGAATATGTATTCAATGAAAAAGGTTCGAATCTCTTTTGGATTTTGCGAGTGACACGAATTGAAAAAAATGTTTGCTTCACTCGCCAGGCACGATCAAATATCGATTTAGCAGATCCAATGCTATGTAGGTCGGTTGACAAGAGATCCGACTGGCTTACCTATAACAGGTGTATCTATGTTATATGGCAAGCGGTAGAACTACCGCCCCCCTCCCCAAAATACCTGTAACCCCAACATATTTCCTTCGTGCAAATCTAATGCTATGAAGGTCTATTAGCAAAAATCTGATCGACTTATATATATATATATATATATATATATATATATATATATATATATATATATATATATATATTAAGCCGCCGATAAAGTGTTAAAATTATCACAGTTTATTCGCTGTTCAAAATTGCCCGAGTAGTTAAGGCGTCGGATTTGAGTTACAAAATACTCGTAATCCGGGGTTTCGAATCGCATGACCGGTAGTGAATAGTCATATCTCTATGCTGATGAGTCCCGATTATTAAGGACGAAGCGTATACGTACATAGACAATAACAAATATTTATTATATATATATATATATATATATATATATTATTTCATGTATCAACATAAAATCTTATAAAGAGATATAATCTTTTATGTATCAATTTTCAGTATTTACTTCAACAGTGCTCAATACGTTAGTAGAGCTAGGTAGTAAGTTATGAAAATATATTTATGGCAATTAAGCTACACAGAGGCTCCTGCGTTTAATCCCCTTAGGGAATCGCCAGGCTAAAATACATGGAGTTTGTGTTGCCGGGTGTTTTTATATATACACGTGGTGTTTAGTCTAGCTAATTAACCAATCAGATACTTTGTTATTCTTTTAGCCAATCGTTGGGCTTCTCACAAACAACGGTTCGGTTTATTTTACCTCCTATTTCCTGAAATAACAACCAACTTAGGTAAATAAATAAATAAATAAATAAATAAACTAAACTAAAAACTAAAATAGAAATACAAGGAAGCACGTGTTAAAATAGGTCACCCATTATTTCGACACAACAAAGAAACGGGGATAGGCCACTCTATAGAAAACAGAACAATAGAATAAGAAATACCCGGCAACACAAACTCTATGCAGTTTAGCCTGACGATTCCCTAAGGGGATGAAAGGCGGAAGACTCTGTGTAGCTTAATTGCCATAAATTTATTTCTATAACTTACTATATATATATATATATATATATATATATATAAAAGAAGGAATACTGCCTAATTAAGAGAAGGATTGCTGCCTAATTACACAAATTTCAAACTATATGATTCTGCAGCAAAACATGAACCTAATACCACCAATTATAGGTTCAACTTAGTGGAACGTGAGATACAATCCAGCAAATTGAGGATTGAGGGACTCATGGAGGAGATTCGGAACATGGAATATCGACTGCAATCTGAGACTACCGAGGAAGAGTACCACCAAATCGAGGAATGGTTGTCGGAACTTAGCGAAAATATGGCGATTTTTTATACAACAGGGACAACAATACCAATCGGTCGTGCGACGAATCGAAAAGACGAATCAAAACAATAAACAAACAGAAGCTGGTGCTGCTGTTTAACCAAGCATGCATAAGAGAAGGAATGCTGCCTAATTACACAAATATATATATAAGAGTGTATGGCAATATAAATTAAATTTATATAGATCAGATCGGTTCACGAAGAGATCGAATTTCAATTACAAAAAAAGCACAATATTTAGCATTAAATTATTAGATAGATCTAATAATTGAAAGATTCATTATTATATTTTTTTATAATAATTAATACTCAAACCAAGTCATCGGATTTAGAATTGGTTTTTAAAAGAAAGCTGTATAGTAATCAAAGACTCCAGTTAGTTTACCATAAAACGAATTCTTCTCGTCAGAATCCTGGACCAAAATGTTAACTAAGAAATTTGAGGTTCGACACATGGGAAAAATAAGATCCGAAAATAGCAGAATTAGAAAGCTGTTCATCATTCCCGAAAACAGAAGAAAAAAAGAGGTAGAAGAGATCCTTTACTAGTCACGAGACGAATTGTCTAGTATATATATATATATATATATAAAATTTAAAAATTAAAAAAATTTTTTAAATAATTTTGTTTTAAATAAAAAAAATGAAATAAAGTATTTCCAGAATGTTTTGGAAACAACCGTACGCCATACTAGACTTTATGTTCTAATTCTTTGAACAATTGGAATGTTCTAATTCATTAAATCCTCTGGAACTCCCTCTCTGCTCCCTGTTTTCCTGACGGTACTGACATGCAGAAATTTAAAACTAATGTAAACAGACATCTCGCTGCACAGCTCCCAATTTAGGTTGAGCCCCCCACCCCCACCCCACCCCCCAAAAAAACTCTCACTCTTTTTCTCAGTAGCCCCTTACGTCTACAGTGGCGTCCTGCCTCTTGTTTGGGGTGAACTATGTTATATATATATATATATATATATATATATATATATATATATATATATATATATATATATATATATATATATATATAAATTAATTAATTAAGTTCAAATATTAACTAAATGAACAAAAACATTATTTTTCAAAAGTGCTCAATATATATTAGAGCTTTTATATTAAAATAAACATAGTTGGAGTATCCGACAATTGTTTCAGAACCTGTCGGCTCTTCTTCAGGGAAGTAACTGGTGAATTAAAATGATATCCGCCCCTACACAATCATAAGAAAGAAAGAAAAAGAAAAAGAAAAAACAAACAATCAGACAAATTACATTTCAAAAAAACCTTCAGACGAGACAAACTTTTTTTATAAGATGCCAACTCTTGACACCTCGCAAGAAATTGGGTCATACTGTCTCCCCCTCTCCCATCACACGCCTAGACATCGAGACATACTCATACATAATCATTTGTATTTATCACTGGTAAATGATAAATTGGTCGATGTATGTCAAGCTGTATTTTCCGTGTTTTCTTTTGTCTTTTAGCTCAACCATTCCAAAAACAGCTATCTATCTATCTATCTATCTATCTATCTATAGATAGATAGATAGATAGATAGATAGATAGATAGATAGATAGATAGGTATGTTTGCCTTGAGTAAAGACACAAAAACAGAGGCGGAAACTAGTTTAGTCAAAGTAGAAATCGAAATTCAGAAGTATGGGTTTTCTTTTATCCGAAGTTAAAACACTAAACTACTTTTTAGAGTGATATATACGTAATCCCCCGGTGAGTGCTGACACACATGGAAGTTGGCCAGTTCAAATCTCTACTAAATAAGGCCTAATTGCCTTCGTGCGTCACAGGGTGTCGCCGGTAATAAACTCTGGAATATACCATATCCGTCATTTGCGAAAAGAAGGATAAATATCACCGCCTCGTGTTGTTCGTTTGAAATGTTCTGAAAAAATATTTTGCTTCTGTTGTGCCGCGCCTCTCTCAGTCCTCGCCAATTGGAAATGAGGCGGCGGAGACGCCCATAATACAGGACCAAATTACTCTCATCAAATATTATTATAATGGCGATCGTATGTTCGCCTGTGACAGAAATAACGTTACACTTATAAAAAAATATATATATATAGTACACGTATTGTATTAGTTTCTGTAGATGTAAATCCGTTGAAACTCAAGTGTTTATAAAAAGTGCTCAATAACAAGTAGAGCTGTTCTTAAGTATAAATTTTTTATTTATACAAACATTATTGGTTACATATGTGCATACATGTTTCGATTGTACTCTTCACAGAGTCAACCTCTTCAGACCAAAGAAGACAGTATTCTGTCTTCTTTGGTCTGAAGAGGTTGACTCTCTGTGAAGAGTACAACCGAAACATGTATGCACATATGTAACTAATAATGTTTATATAAAATGTATACTTATATATTTTTTTTTTCTTGACTTTTATCTATGAGATTAACATCCTAATATTTTATCATCGGCGTAAATACAAAACAGAAAGCAATGCCAAATTCACCTCAACAACAAAAGCTCAAACTGGGGCCATAAAAATTAGCTCCCAGAGACAGTCTAACAAAAAGGCGCAAAAAAGCCAAAAATGTTGATCACGTGGGGTGCTCTCAACTACGTCCGCCAAACCACTGGTCAAACATATAAAAGCAGACCGCTCAACAAAATCTCTCTCTTATCTCTTTCCTCTTTCGTCGCCTGTCGTACACTTAACAGAGAATACAAGTTCGCTACCCCTCACCTTTGGGATAGGGGCTGCCAGCGCGTCGGCTGACTACTAAACACACACACACATACACTAAGGCTTACACTTCTATCATTCTTCAACGCATACAACCACACACTGCTGACAAAGACACCCACACACATACAAATGCCTAAACAAATTATCAACTCTCACGCATACACATTCGTACAACCACGAACAAAAGTCGACACGCACATTCACACACTTCGACACATGGCTACACTACGCACATACATACACTTTCATAAATCACAGGCATGAACATTTATCGTTTTTCTAACTGGACACTTGAAATGAACACTAAATGCTTTGTCATTTGTAAATATATAAATATTTTGTGTTACTTTTAAACTACGTTTTATTCTTCCTTCAACTTTATCTTTTATTCAACCATTTTATTTGTTTCCATGTTTTATCTGTTTTTACTCTTTTAAACATTTATTCAACAATCTAAATGTAGCATTTTCTCTAAGACACAATATCTTACTAAGGTAAGGTCAGCGCTCCTACATATCTTAAATTATTCAGGTAACCTATCCGTCGTCAGAGATCGAGAGTGTTTCACAACACATGTAAAGGTATTTTTTTTTTTTTTATGATTAGTCGGGTCCAAGGGTTAGGGTTATAGTCATGGTCCAAGGGTTTTATCGAAGCGCCATTTATATAGAACTTTAAAAGCACGTGGCTGCTAGTTTATACGTGGTGTTTCAAGGCATGTCACCTATTTTCAAGTTTAAATTCTTAAAAGATGCAATATGCTTTCAAAAGAACTTTTTCCATTTTAAATGCACTTCTAGCCGCCACGTGCTTTTAATATTCTTTTTCCATTTTAATTATATATATATATATATATATATATATATATATATATATATATATATATATATATATATATATATATACTCTCTCTCTCTCTCGACGTCTAACTTACCTACAACAACTCTCTCGCTCGACGTCTAACTTACCTACAACAACTAACATATTAAAAGTATTCCATAATTAAATGAAAATAAAGTAAAAACATAAATAAATAATAGTAATAATAGTAATAATAAGAATAAATAATAATAAATAAATAAATAATAGTAATAATAAAAATTAATAAAATAAATAAATAAATAATAAAACCAAATACACAAACAGATAGAATAAAATCAACTCAACCACATACCCTCTTTTTTCTTTCATTCGCCCTTAACGATACCTATAAAACATTAACTCAAGTCTTCTTATTTAAAAAAAAACTACTCCTGAAGACGACTAAGAAGGTCGAAAGCGCTCGAAAAAATGGCTGAATTAGGAACAATCGGGGAAGTACTATACGGACTGCCATGTGAAACCAGAAGGATAGCTCGACGGTTTGAGAACCCCACGAAGAAGATTTACAAACGAGAAAGTTCCGTGACGTTCAACAACGCTTGCTTGGATAATGACTTGCAACCTATATATATATATATATATATATATATATATATATATATATATATATATATATATATATATATATATGTATTGGTACAGAAAGATTAGTACAACATTAGTACTGTCGGTTTCAAGCTCAGGAGGACTTAGACATTCGGCTCTCTTCAACTTATGTTGTCATCTGTTTCGGAAATGTGAAGTCACGTGTCACTCTCGTTTGGACGCATTATTTGCTTAGAGTGTTATGTATATTTGTTTTAATTTAGTGTAAGGGAGGTTTAATAAGGTTTTAAAAAATACTCATAAAGTATTACATATTTGCATCCGCATGGCGCATATATGAGCTAGTCTTTTCTTAGGGGTATTAACCCTTATTCGCTAAAAAGAAGCATGAATGCTACACATGGTCGTTTATTTAATATGAGTCATTCAACTCCCCCTTTGGCCTTGGAAGGTTATAAAATTTGCCGTAATCGGACTCGTCAACATTGCTCTTGGCGACCAGAAATAAACCAATCCCTTTTTCAAAAGAGGAAGTAATGCCTTGGAGTATGGCCTCCTGGGACCTAACACGACCATTATTATTTTGAAATTTTAACCAGAAGTTCAATTTTAGCCCAAACGCCAATTTTAGCCCAAAGTTCAATTTTATCCTGAAACCCACTTTTAGCTTGAAGGTCAATTTTAACCTGAAGCCAATTTTAGCGCGATGGTCAATTTTAACCTGAAGGGCAATTTTAGCTCGAAAGGTTCATTTTAACCTGAAGGGGAATTTTAGTCTGAAGGTCAATTTTAGCCTGAAGATCAATTTTAACCTGAAGGGCAATTTTAGCCTGAGGCCAATTTTAGCGCGAAGGTCAATTTAACCTGAAGGGCAATTTTAGCCGGAAAGGTCAATTTTAACCTGAAAACCAATTCTAGTCTGAAGGTCAATTTTAGCCTGAAGGTTATTTTAGCCCGAAGGCTGTGAAGCAGAGAAATTTATTCTCCAAGTGAAAAGCATTTAGACATTGAGAAACGGATAAATTGAGAAACGGATGAATTGAGAAACGGATAAATTGAGAAACGGATAAATTGAAAAACGGATAAATTGAGAAACGGATAAATTGAGAAACAGATAAATTGAAAAACGGATAAATTAAGAAACGGATAAATTGAGAAACGGATAAATTGAAAAACGGATAAATTGAGAAACGGATAAATTGAGAAACAGATAAATTGAAAAACGGATAAATTGAGAAACGGATAAATTGAGAAACGGATAAATTGTAAAACGGATAAATTGAGAAACGGATAAATTGAGAAACGGATAAATTGAGAAACGGATAAATTGAGAAACAGATATACTGATGCAGTGACTGTCGTTAGATGACGCATTGAGAGTTGCATTGAAAACAGCTGCTGAGATAAAAAAAAAAGAAAAAGAAAATGATGCTGAGCGTGTGAATAATGCAACAAAAAACAGACTTTACTTGTGATGGGTTATCTTTATCAACTGATGAAGTTATCGGAAGCAGCAAGTATTTCCAAGTAAGGAACATACCAGAATTACGCCCTTATTTCCGTTGGGAGTTGCGTTGGAAAATCTGTCTTCCTTACTTCCAGCGAATTTCACAATAGAAGCTTACAGTTGTGTGAAAATTTATTGAACAACCGCCATTTTTTTTCATTCCATCCATTTTACTTTATTTTTTAAGCATAAAAATATAATGTACGTTCCCCTTGAGCAGGGTATCATTTTTTTTGCATTGAAACCAATAGTAACAAAATTGAACATATGATTGTGTTGTAAATTTAATAAATAAATGCATACCTATAAATATATATATATATATATATATATATATATATATATATATATATATATATTAAAATAAACATAGTTTGAGCATCCGGTTTTGATCATTTTGTTAATATTTGAACTTAATTAATTATATATATATATATATATATATATATATATACATATATACATATATATAGATACATATATACATATATATGCATATATATACATATATATATACATATATACATATATATATATATATATATATATATATATATATATATATATATATATATATATATATATGTATGTATAGATAGATAGATGTGAGAAAAATATTTTTTGCATATATTTTCTGTTTTCTCATAAACCAACCTTTTCAGGGTAAAAGCTCGATGATTGCTAAAATAGAACAACAGAGCATGTATAAAAAATGTATCGAAGTTTTGAATTGGAAAAAACGAACAGTATAACTAATAAAACCTTGGTCATTTATATTCTCTCTCTTTCTCTCTCTCTCTCTCTCTCTCTCTCTCTCTCTCTATATATATATATATATATATATATATATATATATATATATATATATATATATATATATATATATATATATATATGGTCTAGCTGTTCTGAAAAACTGTGATACAGCGAAACAGTATTTCTGTGGATGACTATATAATCACCCCTTTTCCAGTGTCATTAATTATATCGCCTGTTACTACTTTAGCGTAATGCAAAGCTTTTTGCTAATAAAACAAATGGAGCACTGTAAAGTAGCGGTCAATGTTTACAGAAAAAAAATTGTAGATATCATTTACCAACAGCGTCTGTTCCGAGACTTGGTGGTTAGAGCTACTGACTATCGACTAGATGGTTACAGGTTCAATCCTTGTCTTGTGATGGGTGCTGGTCTGGCCACACTGAAGAGGAGTGATACATCGAAACAGTGTGTCTGTGGATGACTATATATATATATATATATATATATATATATAACCAGAAGAATACCCGTCCCAGGACAGGTATGAATACTTCCCCAAACCGAACAGTTTTACAACACTTTCTATCTCTTACTAAGATATAATGTCTTAAGATCTTATGTCTAGAATTTTAATTTTAATTTTGGTCAAAATCCATTACATGATGTTGATTCTACGAAATGTCTGAAATATAAGACTTAATAAGAAAGAGGTCTTAATAAGAAAGAGGTATTAATAAGAAAGAGGTCTTAATAAGAAAGAGGTCTTAATCAGAAAGAAGTCTTAATAAGAAAGAGGTCTTAATAAGAAATTAAAATTCGGGGATCTTGCTTAATTGGTTATGATTATAGATCAAGTTTAATGCAAATCTGAAATATTAGAATTATCAAATGAGAGGTTGTGCTCATATTATACCCCCTAAAAGCTTTTAAAATATCGAAAGAAGCCTCATACCTCTATAATTGGCACACGCCGATCGAGTTCCTTTTATAAAGTTGCGTCTATCCAGTCCTGCGAAACAGGGGCACACATCCATATGCCAAATATTAAACAGTGGATTCCTTCAGCGATCCCATCACTCCCAAAACGGATAACTTCAATGTGGATGCCATGAAGCCAGGTACCTTCCCAATATTAATTTCTTTGATAGTATTTTGAATATCAGGGATCGTGGTGTGGTCCATCATCACATGGTTGATAGCCTCCTGTGGCAGACTTTTGATGACCTCACTATAAACACCTAACAGATAATAAAATAGATCCGTGAAATGCTCAGTCCACTGTTTCATAATATGCTCGGAACTTTTATGGAGGAGAGACCCTCTTTGAACCTGAGTGGCACCATAGATGAGGATTGTGATCCAAAAACATGCCTAATCAAGTAGTACATAGTTTTCATATCTTTCCTATCATAAGCCTTCTGTGTTTTCTCAGAAATATCCAGCCACTATTGGTTCTTCATTTTAAGAATACAGCGCTAAAAAGTGCCGACTTTGCATTCTGGAAATCTTGCTGTAGATAGTCACGGTCTTTTCCGGGTACACTCGGGTATCGCTGATACAGCCTGTTTTTCTCTTCCAGAAGCTGATTAATCTGGTATTCATTGTCATCGAACCAGTCATGATGATTCCGCTTCTCAAGACCTGAAATGGTTCCACGTACGATGAAACTACATTCTTGGGTGCGTCTTGAAGATCGCCACGTGCACTCATGTTCTGCAGCCTCGATACATCAATGCGCTTGGCAACTTTTACTCCCCCGAGGGCGAGATTTACGCATGACATGGAACTTCAATTTAGCATGCACAAGTTTCTGGTCTGAACCGCACTCTGCACCCCGCATAACTCTTACAGTGCACACATCTTAAAAGGTCTCGCCTTCGGGTAATAATATAATCCAGGATATGTCCATGATTTGATCGTGGGTGGAAAGTGTTGCAGACGACGCGACCAAATTCAGTTCAGCACTGTAGAAGGTGACTACCATTGTAATTCACGCTCCCTAACCCTAACCCTAACCCTAACCCTAACCCTAACCCTAACCCTAACCCTAACTCCATATTTACCTAATGCAGCCCATGTTTCATGATCTGTCCCACTCTGACGTTGAAGTCTCCGAGAAGAAAAAAATTGTCAGGTTTATAGATCGAGGTTAGTACCGTCCTGAGATCTTCGTAGAAGGACATGATATCCCCCTCGTCACTCCTAAGAGTTGGGGCATAAACCAAAATGACGGCCATAAAACGGTTGCAGCCCAGTGGTACACGAAGGTGCATTATTCTACCATTAAAACCATGGGACTGCTCAGTTCTATTGACTAACTCTGTGCGAACAGCAAATCCCACTACACCTATTCGCCTTTCTCCCTCCAGTCTACCCCTCCAAAAGTACTTATACCCAAGCCCCCACCTTTGCCAATTGATCCTCATTGTTAAATCGAACTTCTGCCAGTGCAGCAATATCGATCCTAGATCTGCCTAATTCCTTTGTAACGATACCAATACGTCGCTCAGGATTCTTAGATTGATGGCAATCGAGAAGTGTCCGAACATTCCAAGTGTTTTTTGTCTTTGTAGTGCTTTATTTTCCCGTTGCAAACAGCCGCACCTGGCATCATATCTTTATCACCGTGTGTCTTGTAGGGATATCTGTACATGTAGATGGCCATGCTGTGCGCTTGTACGACGCGCAGAGCACGATCTCCATCCACAAAACCTGGGTTCAGTGACCAGCCGAAGAAAGATAACTGAGGGACGATATAGAGCGCACGTTTACGTAAATAATAAAATCCCATTCCTAGATGTTCTTATTGACGCATCTAATAAATCGTGTAACAACACTTCCACTTATAAAAAAAATACAACCAGCTTAAATTCTAGTCTTTTAAATTTCAAGAGCGAATGTCCCTATCACTACAAAATAGCTATTGTTAAAAATCTATTAAACCGTGCCAAATTAATCTCCTCCACTAAAAAATACTATTCATTGAATAAAAAAATATAAAACAAGTATTTATTAACAACGAATTCCCTAATTATATCGTTGATGAACAAATAAAATTAATGATTCGAAACTTAAAAAACACCGGTACAAATAATAATAATATTCAACATCACAACTCAAACAATATTAACATATATCATTATAATCAAATGCCACAAAACTTCAGATTAAAAGAAAACGCATGAAAAATATTATACGAAAATACATATCCCCACTTGACAATAACAATAAAATTAGACTCATTATTTAATATAAGAAATGTAAGACCCAACATATTGTAGTAAAATACAACTTCTCCCAAACCCCGAAATCACTAGAGAGAACCAATCTTATTTATAAGTTTAAATGCCCTTTGGGAGAATGTAACTCCCATAATAATAATAAAGCTAATAGCTACATTGGTTTTACAAACACTACCCTATCCCGCCGCCTCACCATGCATCTTGTAAACTCTAACTCAATTACCAACATCTACAAAAACATAACTGCCCTCTCTCTAATTTAAGACAAATTCTAGTTAATAACACTAAAATAATACATTTCGAAACCAATTTTAAAAAATTAAAAATACTGGAACCTATCTACATAAAAACACAACAACCTAAAATTAACAACAACACATATGAAACCAATAGTAACATTTTAAAATGCTTAACGTAATGCGATTTTGTTCTGTGATGCCATCTAGCGTTGCTGAATTTAAATTGTCAACGACTTCCTGGAACAATGCGAAATGGGTTCTCCGCGCGTTTCTCCGCCGCCGTCTTTTAAAAAATTCTCTTCTTTCTCAACCTTTATACAAGCTGACTGACTGACTTGATCGAGTGCGGACTGTTGACCTTTATGGACCTTTGTCATTGACACACTTAGTGTTGATGACGAGAAAGCTTTGGACAAGCAAAAGCGCATAGTCCATACAACTTTCGTTTCCAAAAAACCTTTATGTATATTTCTATGCGTGCAGCTAGCCAGCCACCTGGACGGGGGCGGGTCTATCAGTGTAGATGATGCCCCCTCAACTTGCACATTAATAAAAAAGAACCAATGAAAAATATCACCCTTACAAATTAAAATTAAAAAAAAGAAAAAAGAAATGCGTATACTTTTCTAGGTCATTATGCTTCTCAAACAAACACCAATATTAATAGAAGGAAAAGGTTTATAAAGTGTCGCATGATATGGAGATTATTTCAGAAATTCCTCAGCAATAATGAGAACCTTGAAAATGAAGAAGGTAAAGGATGGTCATGCACTCTTGACAATCAACGTTTAAAATCAATTGTTGAGAAAAACTGACGTCAACGTGTCTGAAAAATATCTAAGGCACTTGATGTCAGTATTTGACCATCTGAAGCAAATTGGTGAGGTGAAAAGGTTCGATAAATCAGTCCCGTATGAGCTTAATAAATAACTGGTTGTTTCTGAAATTGGTCACTATCCTCCCCGATATAACATCCTCCTTTGGGGGAGAGAGTAATGTAGTATCTGTTCTTGTGTCATGAGACCATCTTCCCAGGCATTACTTCCTTCTTCTTTTTGGAGGTGGGGTGTAGTGAAGTATCTGTTCTGTTGCTATGATACTCACAGGCATTACCTTCTATTTTCATGAGGCGACCCCCCAGATATTACTCCCTCCTTTGGGGGGAAAGCATAGTATATGTTCGTTCCTCGTGAAACCATGCTTCCATGATTACCTTCCCCGTTTAGGGGGAGTGGGGTAGTGTAATATCTGTCCTGTTGTCATATCATCCTCCAAGGCATTAACTCAACCTTTTTAGGGGACGTTCGTTGTGATATTATCCTCTCAGTCATTATTTCCTCCTTTGAGGGTCAGTGTAGTATATATTCGTTCCACATGACATACTCCTCCCAGATTACAAAAAAATAGATTCTTTTTTTTAATATTAAGTCTTTTTTTCTGTCTTTAATAATAAAGGAAAACATATCAAAGTACCTATTTCAAATTACTCAGTAATATAAAATTGTTCTATTTGAACAATCGACGTCCCACTATTTTGTTTATCCATTTCATTATATAACCAATTTTTTATCATTTTTAGCTGACACAAAATCAAATTCCTTGACTTTGAATGTCTTAAATACCATATCAATTAACTTTTTTATTGTTTTTTCCTAATAAAATTTGACTATGCTAATGCATGGTGGGTTTCCTCAACATTGGAATATATCAAATAACACTATGACAATCATCTTTTTGTTGTTTTCCTCCAAATTACCAAAATGTCAAATGAAAATTATTTCTGTTTTTTCTATAAAGAACACTATAACCTTAGTAATTGCTCCCGAGGGCGGGGGGAGTAGTTTTTGCGAGTTATCTATACAATAATACGTTTTCATGTTCGTACGTACGTTAACACCTTTCACACACATTTAAAAAATCAAATCGTCCAATTAGCAAAGATGGTGTTTCGTGATTAATTTGATGTCGCTAAGATAAACAATTCCAACTTTATCAATTTTAAAATTAATTGTTTTAAAATCAAATTATTACGTCTTGTCGACTAAACTAGTAAAACTTTAAATAAATACATTTAAAAAATGGCATTCGTTTTATTGATTTGAAAAATATTGATCCGATAATTATTTTTACGGTAAGAATACAGCATAATTATTGTTTTAAAAAGAATTACATTGCTACATGTTTAAATAAATAAAGAAAGAAGATACATATTTGCTACATGTTTAAATAAATAAAGAAAGAAGATACATATTTGCTACATGTTTAAATAAATAAAGAAAGAAGATACATATTTGCTACATGTTTAAATAAATAAAGAAAGAAGATACATATTTGCTACATGTTTAAATAAATAAAGAAAGAAGATACATATTTGCTACATGTTTAAATAAATAAAGAAAGAAGATACATATTTGCTACATGTTTAAATAAAGAAAGAAAGAAGATACATATTTGCTTTATTTATTTAAAGAATATTTAGCTGACAATGACAATTATTTTTACGGAAGAAGAAAGAGTCATTTCTTCTGAGTAATATTGACCCTGACAGACATTTATTATCTTAAAAGGAATATTTTTTAACAGTAAATTATGTAGGTTGGTGTCGAAAGCACCGCGGAATTACCACGGGATCCACTAGTTATTATTATTTGGTTATTATTATTATTTGGTTATTTTTATTATTTGGTTATCATTATTATTTGGTTATTATTATTATTTGGTTATTTTTATTATTTGGTTATTATTATTATTTGGTTATTATTATTATTTGGTTATTATTATTATTTGGTTATTATTATTATTTGGTTATTATTATTATTTGGTTATTATTATTATTTACTCACTAAGAGTTCTCACATAGCCATTTTTTCGTTTAATGTGATCACGATTTTTAATGTTATCTTGTGCACATGACGTCACATTGATAGGTACATGACGTCATAGTGATAGGTTTGGATATTATTTTATGCTATCGTCACATTATTATTGTTTTGTTTTTTTGCATTTTTCTTCGGACTATTTCCCTCATAAAAGGGAGGGGAATAAGAGAGAGTTATTTTAGTATAGCTCTGGAGGCCTCCTTGTATTTGGCTTTCTCTGGAATGTTTGTGATAATAAGCCTCACCAAGATGCCAGTATTCTCCGCGCCCTTCCACTGGAGGTCTGCATGGTGCTGTCACTCCTCGGTCGATCCATCTTGATATGGCTGGTGTCATCATATTTAGGGGGGGGGTATGGAATTTCTGAATATTTCACTTTCGCCGGATTCATATAATGTTCTTTGTATACTTTTGTTCGGTGCTTGTCCATATGAACGGAGACAAAAAATAAATAAATAAACTGAGGACTATCTGTTTGATGTACGTACCTGTCACGGGCTGGATATATCCGATACCAAAACTCACGTAAATTAGTAAAGTAGTTTTTATTTTATAAATAAAAATTAAATGTTACCGATAAACGAATGTACACGCTCTGGTAATGCTTTCGCCCCTACACCACCTGAAACGATGCCCAAATCAACCCCCTTATGAAATAGTTAGGATTATCCCCCCCTCCTTGAATATCCCTTGAATATGTCGTAATGGAGGCCGTATTTTTCCGTCATTCGTGTATTTGTAAAATTTAATTTTTATTTATAAAATAAAAACTACTTTCTTTCAGTCCGAACACTGAAATCCATACTTTATTAATTTACGTGATTTTTGGTTTACGAAATATTCATCCCGTAACAGGTACGTACATCAAACAGATATTCCTCAGTTTGTTTGTTATTTCGAATCTCTCCCTTCATCCGGATAAGCACCTTTTCTTCTATTTCTGTTCAAACTTACCTGTGGAGGGGGGGTAGAAACATTGAAAATGCACTTCTCTATAGAGGGATTTGTATGTACGTGCAAAAATGGCCGTCTCTTGTACGGACTATGCTTATTAAAAAGTGCTTATCATTAATTATTTAATTAGTTTCCGTGTAAACTTTGATTGTGTTTGAAAGATAAAAGCCTAAACTTAATCTTTAAACGAAAAAAAACTGCATATTTACGTGTGAAAAATAAATTATAATAAAATATGTAATCACGGCGGCCAAAAATCCCAAAAATTCAGTGAATTTTGAACTTTGAAAAAATTACTTGTAAAAATCCCTTGAAAGATAAATATAAGTTTTTGGGAACTATTTCAAAGATAATTATTAAATTAAAGTCATAAGATACTGAATTAAAAAAAAAAATTCCCACGTTTTACTAAAAATTAGCAAAATTATCCCCCCAAAAGTCATAAATCAGTAAAATCGGCATCAGTTAATCGGAAAACGACTTTGTTTATCAATTGACTATCGCTATGCAAAATATATGGAAGACAAAAATGTCATAATTTATCATTTTGAACTTTATATATAAAAATGGTTTTGTAATAGTTTATAGAAGTTGAAAAATTATTATCCATTATTTTCTTTATTCTTTTTTAAGGTTATAAACAAATTTAAGTACCCTTTTTTGTTATAATAAAAAAGAAAATGCTTATTTAATTAAAATATTTGTGAATGTACGCAATTAAAATCTTATTTTATTTTTAACTAAAAAAGTTCATATTCAACTTGGTATTAGTTTTTAATTTAGTAATACTCTGAAATTATTGATGACGTCTGTTTAACATTTGAAATAAAACTTTTTTAAATGTTAAAAATTATTTTTACGTTACGAACTGCGTCAATTTTATCAATTTTTTTTACATGATTTAAAACTTTAGTTATTCGATTTATTCTTAATGTGTCGTAACGATAAATTACATTGATTCTTTTTAAAATAAAGTGTATTTTTTTTAATTTTAAGTGTGAAAAAGTAAATTAATGTCAATGACTACACTGACAATTTATTCATTGAAAACAAAGTTAAAACAGTTATTTATTGATAAAGAATTCAATTTTGAAAGAAAATGTCATGTTTGAATTCTCTTTATTTATACATAAATAATTGTTTTTAACTTAAATATTTATTAATGAAAAAAAGACAAAACAAATACAAATCTTTCCAAATAATTGACGATGAATTGTGAAATTAACGAAATTGTTGAATCTCTAAAAATAAAATGTTGAGGGCGGTGTAAAAGTGAGTGGTTGTTGGAAGGCTAATCCCACCTGGTTATTACAGCCCCTACCATACCAATCAAAGTTCATCGTTAGTAGAAATTATCCAATTTTTAAAATTCTTTTTTTCGTTAAGTTCCTGGGTCTCAAATTTGTCAATTTTTGATTTATTTTCAAGATTTAAAAAAAAAATTCTTGCGCTGACGATACCACGTTCATGTATGAAAGGGAAATATAATTATGTCGCATTTTTTATTTTTCCAAAAACTCTAATCATTAAAATCACATGAAATATTTTTTGCAATTATATTATTATTTTGGTGACCATATTGATTAAACAATGCTTTATTCAATAATAATATCACTAATTTAAAAAATTAATTTTTCTCCGATTTATAGTGATTTTGTTAACACGGTATTTAGGGGCCTTTTTTGTAATAAATGAAAAATATATTTTTTTTAATTTTTTAATTGTTAACATCTACCATACTTTATTTTCATAAAGAAACAAAAAAAAATAATGCATTTTTTTTTTATTAATATATAAAAATATAACTTTTAGTAAAGGTGTATTTTGTTTTTAAGAAATAATACATATTCACTAAGCTTTTAAAAAAACAAATAATGGTTTCATTATATTCCGTGATTGTTTATTAATAAATATTGAAAATTTTATTAAAATTGGTTCATTTCCTGAAATTTAGTGAATTTTTAAGTGAAGGGGGGGGGGGTCAAAATGTTTTTACATTTTGGGAATCGGCCATTGATTTTGCACGTACCTAGGGATTGAACTCTCGGCATGCAGATCATGAAATGTTCATCGACACTGCCTAATCCCTTCCTCCAACCACTTTGCCCTTTATTGTCGCCTGTTATATCGTGTTCGGTAGTGATTATATGGACGGAAAACGTATACACACAGGTACGCACACACATACATACACGCACACATCTCGTCGTTGAGATTACTGATGACTTCAAAATAATTTTGGCTCAAGGGAGATAACTTGTTGTACGAGTTATCGAACTTAGTCTTTCCTAAGTGCAAGGGAGATAACTTGTTGTACGAGTTATCGAACTTAGTCTTTCCTAAGTGCAAGGGAGATAACTTGTTGTACGAGTTATCGAACTTAGTCTTTCCTAAGTGCAAGGGAGATAACTTGTTGTACGAGTTATCGAACTTAGTCTTTCCTAAGTGCAAGGGAGATAACTTGTTGTACGAGTTATCGAACTTAGTCTTTCCTAAGTGCAAGGGAGATAACTTGTTGTACGAGTTATCGAACTTAGTCTTTCCTAAGTGCAAGGGAGATAACTTGTTGTACGAGTTATCGAACTTAGTCTTTCCTAAGTGCAAGGGAGATAACTTCCAAACTATGTTTAAAATTCAATGTGGACTTAGCGTTTTATATCAGAGGCAAAGAACCCCCCTCTAATTAATAAATTAAACATTTTCACGTTTCATTCGATTGTAAAAAGAAAGCGATTAAACTTTCTCAAATTTACCATTACAAACATTACCATTCATCACTTTATGTTATGTAGGTTAATACCATAACCGATCTGAGGGAGAGAACTCTATTTTTCTTAGACGGCGCTATTCCGAATGTTCTGTAACTTTGGCAAGGGAGATAACTCTTTTTTTATCGATGCATTAAAGAAAATGCCAATGTTTTTGTAAATGTCCGTTTTTATTTACATGTCACAAACTTTATAAAAATTTATAACAATTAATAAATAAAAACGCTTAAAAGTTATCTTTAATGAGACTTTATCAAAAATTAGCGACGCATTTTTTTTCTTTCTTTGAGTTTAAAAGCGTAACATTTTTTTTATTAATTGTTATAAAGTTTATAAAGTTTGTGACATTTAAATAAAAACGGACATTTACAAAAATATTCGCATTTTCTTTCTTACTGCGATAAAAAAAAAGAGTTATCTCCCTTACCAAAGTTACAGCGGATTCGGAATAGCGGCGTTTAAGAAAAATAGAGTTATCTCTCTCAGATAGGTTACGGCTTATCCGGGAGCGCCTAGGTATTATTGCCAAAATATTATTTAATCAAACAAGAGAACTAGGAAAGACACTTAATCAATTTCGCATATAATTTTAAGGCAGAGCCTGTAGGCACGGCCACCGTGTCTACAGGTTCAAACACTGCAGACACGGCGACCGTGTCTGCAGTGTCAGCCGCGTTATATATTAGAGACACGGTGGCATGTACACAAAATAAAACTCATTCAGTTTACGACACCGCCAGTATTTCTTTAGCGTATTTTAACGCGTTTTAAGAAGACTTGCTATAATAGAAGACATAGACGTGTTATATTAGCAGATATTATATTAGAATACAGTTTATTTTTTATGAATTTATCTATTTATATAATAAAATAATCAAAATTATTCAGTAACCATCACATTTTAACTCGTACTTTTTTCTAGACAAAATGGCGTCTTGTGCTCACTTCCTTACGAGCAAGCGCCATTTTTTTTTGCAAGTTCGTGTGACAAAACTACTGATTTCTAATAAATAGCAGTTGGAACGGTTTAAAAATACAAACAAATATCACAGGTCAGTTTTAAATTAACTTTTATCGACAACAGTTACTTTTATTTGTTGTATATTTGTTTTTTTAGCGTTTTTACTCTGCTGAGCGTCGTAACATATACCCGGTTAACCTATTACTTTATTAGAAAGCCCAGTGCAAATGTATTATTTCGTAAAAAAATATATTTTAAAATATAGTGTTAGAATCGAGGGTCGTGTTCCCCCGATTATAAACGTGTTTAGTTGAATCAAGCAATGTTGCATGCAAAGGCAGAGTAATAATTAATAAACAAAATGAAGTAGTTCAAATAACGTTTATTGAACGTGTGTGTACGTGGAATGATGAAGTGTGTGATGTATGCATGTGTGTCGATGGAAAAACAGTTCTTGAAAAGGTATAAGAAGAAATGAGTCCGGCGTAGGAAAAGTCTTTGAAAGCCGTAACACAAAGAAAACGAGTTGTGAACTCTTACCGTTGTTTGCCCACGTGTTGACGGAAGAAACGTGTGTTGGTAGTTGTTTTGCTGAGACCAGTTCAAGAGAAAAGCGTGAGACGAAACGCTAGTGTATTAGCATCGTTCTGCCAAGGCCAATTGACGAGAAGAGAAGATTGAAATGGAACGCTAGTGTCAGCGTTGTTCTGACGACCAGAGAAGAGAGAGAGAGAGAGAGAGCGCTGGTGCCAGCATACTTCTGTCGAGGCTGGTCAGTGAACAAGAGAGAGAATTTCCGTATTGCCCCGGCTTTTATAGTCCGAAGGGCAGATAACTCTGGTGTCGCTTTACAGCGCCACCTGTCGGTGAAAAAGCGACACCTACCGGCAAACCGGTGTAGTTACGTTTTGAAAGGAGGAGGTAACTGCTACAAGGACTCCCCCCCAGATTGAAAAATATTGAAAATATTATTCAATATGGACAGTTGTAGATGAGAAGCATTCTTTGTGGGTATGTCTGTTTTGCTGGTGAAGATTAGAAAAAAGTAGTGTGCACGCTACTTATTTCTGTTTCTGCATCTGTATTGAATGATTGATCGCAAGTGCGTCTGCGGAATTGAGTGTTTGTAACGCATGTGGATCTGCGTGTTGTTTGGGTCTGCATCAAGTTTGAGTGCAAGTGAGTTTGCGGTCGAAAAATGTTGAGTGCAAGTGAATTTGCACTTGTTGGTGGCGTTGTTCATGTTGATTAGTCTGCGTGATGCGGAGCTGATGAACGAACGTTGAATTGTCAGTGTTGTCCGGGAATGTTTGGTGCTTGGGTCTGCGCGGTTGTTGATGAGTGAGCACAAGTGAATCTGTGCAGTTGTTGATGAATGAGCACAAGTGAATCTGTGCAGTGTTGATGAGTGAGCACAAGTGAATCTGTGCAGTGTTGATGAATGAGCACAAGTGAGTCTGTGCAGTTGTTGATGAATGAGCACAAGTGAATCTGTGCAGTGTTGATGCGTGAGCACAAGTGAGTCTGTGCAGTGTTGATGAGTGAGCACAAGTGAATCTGTGCAGTGTTGATGAGTGAGCACAAGTGAGTCTGTGCAGTGTTGATGAATGAGCACAAGTGAGTCTGTGCGGTGTTGATGAATGAGCACAAGTGAGTCTGTGCAGGTGTTGATGTTGTTCATGTTAATTAGTCCGTGTTGTGGAGCTGATGAACAAACATCTAGTTGTTGAGATTGGTGGTACACTATGGTCAAAATTAGATGCACAAATGTCTGCAAGTGAGTTAGCAGGTCCAGGTACAAGTGGGTCTGTACTGGTGTTGGTGCGCGTCGTTCGAGTTGATGTGTCCCCAGTTGATCAACGAACGTCCAGTTGTTGAGTATTTAGTCGTGCTTGTGCAGGTGTACTCATTTTGAACTGGTGTGATTTCTTCCATAGTGTCGTCAGTGATGTCCGGAAATGTTTGATGAATGTCCGGGAAGAGTTGGTTGTTCAAGTTGATGTGTCCTCCTGTTTATCAATGAACGTCCAGTTGTTGAAGAGGGTTGGTAGCCCTTGAAGGGTGATGTTGGTGCTTGCTGAGCCTGACTTTTTACAACCAGTATTAAGTCTTGAGGCTTGGTGATGTTCGACATCGTGTGTTGTTCTGTTTTGTAGTTTTCTTTTATATATATATTTCCAACACGTGGGTAGAAAGGAAAAAGAAAAAAAAATGGAGTCGTAATTTTTTTCACACGAGGAATGATGTTTTTTGTTTTCGTTTTAGTTTGTTTGAATGTTAGTTTCCACGTAGAGAAAGAATGGTGGCTTCTCTTTCCTTTGTTGTTGAAAAGAAAGAAAAAAAAACATTTTTCGTATTTTCTTTTTTGTTTGAATTTCCGAGAGATAAAAATGGCGTTTTTTTTTTTTTGAATTTTTTTATCAACACGTGGTCCGGAAAAAAGATGGCGGCAATTTAAAAAAAATTTTATCAACATGTGGCCACGAAAAAGATGGGCAGCGTGAGCGTTTGGTTTCTTTTGTTTTCTTTTTATCTCCACGTGTTCAAAACAAAGGAAGTGGCGTCTTGTAAGGTCCTTTTGTTCGTCGAAAAAGAAGAAAAAAAAGTTTGTCTTTTTCTTTGTATATATTTTTCCGACACGTGCGTGGAGAAAGAGAAGAAGAAAAAATGAAATTGTAATTTGTTTTATACTCGGGGAAAGCCGAGAAATGTTTTTGTTTTTCTTGTTTGGGTATTTCCGCGTGGCCAGGAAAAATGGAGACGGTGGCTTCTTTTCTTTTGTTTGTTTGTATATTTCTACCTCGTGGGTAGAAAAAAAAAGGAAAAAGATGGGTGCGTAATTCGTTTCACCACGAAAGAGAAAAACGAGAAATGATATATATATATTTTTTGTTCTTGTACGAAATTAATTACTCCGCCACATACAACAAAGCTTGCACGTCGGGTCACCAATTGTTAGGATCGAGGGTAGTGTTCCCCCGATTATGGACGTGTTCAGTAAATCAAGCAATTGTTGCATGCAAAGGCAGAGTAATAATTAATAAACAAAATGAAGTAGTTCAAATAACGTTTATTGAACGTGTGTGTACGTGGAATGATGAAGTGTGTGATGTATGCATGTGTGTCGATGGAAAAACAGTTCTTGAAAAGGTATAAGAAGAAATGAGTCCGGCGTAGGAAAAGTCTTTGAAAGCCGTAACACAAAGAAAACGAGTTGTGAACTCTTACCGTTGTTTGCCCACGTGTTGACGGAAGAAACGTGTGTTGGTAGTTGTTTTGCTGAGACCAGTTCAAGAGAAAAGCGTGAGACGAAACGCTAGTGTATTAGCGTCGTTCTGCCAAGGCCAATTGACGAGAAGAGAAGATTGAAATGGAACGCTAGTGTCAGCGTTGTTCTGACGACCAGAGAAGAGAGAGAGAGAGAGAGCGCTGGTGCCAGCATACTTCTGTCGAGGCTGGTCAGTGAACAAGAGAGAGAATTTCCGTATTGCCCCGGCTTTTATAGTCCGAAGGGCAGATAACTCTGGTGTCGCTTTACAGCGCCACCTGTCGGTGAAAAAGCGACACCTACCGGCAAACCGGTGTAGTTACGTTTTGAAAGGAGGAGGTAACTGCTACAATAGTTATCATATTTTATGAAAAAGAAATCCCTTAATTCCGCATTGATTAAATCAGTATAACTCTAGGAAAAATTAAGCTCTCGAATTAAATAACATTGCAGAAATAATACGACGCGGTTTTCTAATTACACAATGAATGACAACTTTTGGTAATTGTATAGAATAGTCATCGGTAAATGAGCTACTTTTCAAACTTTTCAAAACCCGCTAGCGATTTTGAAAACCCGCTAAATCTGGAAAGAAAACCTCCAGAAAATCGCTAACGCTCTCTTTCGCTCTTTTTTAAGTACGTAATTTCTCCGAAAAGGATTTTTTTGTCATTTCATAGAACTTTTATTGAAGAAAAAAGAATTAGGAAATTATTTATTTAAAAATTCTTGGAATAATTCTGCTTTTGTTTTTTCTTTTCGTAGTCATTTTTTTGTTTGTTTGTTTGTTTTTTGTTAGTTTTTGATAATGACCAGTGGTGCTTATTTGTTTTATGGTGCTAATTTACTGTAGGACCCGCGCTACCTTTTTTTTTCTTTACCCCTTTTTCGTTCTGTTAGCTGTTGTTTTTTGTTTTTTGTTCAGTGCGATTTTGTGTTTTTGATAATGACGATTGGTGCTTATTTGTTTTGTGGTGCTAATTTACTGTAGGACCCGCGCTACCTTTTTTTTCTTTACCCCTTTTTCATTCTGTTAGCTGTTTTTTGTTTTTGTTTTTTTGTTCAGTGCGATTTTGAGTTTTTGCTAATGACGATTGGTGCTTATTTGTTTTGTGGTGCTAATTTACTGTAGGACATTTATAATAACAGCTAACAGACAAAAGGGGGTAAAGAAAAAAAAAATGGTAGCGCGGGTCCTACAGTAAATTAGCACCATAAAACAAATAAGCACCAATGGTCATTAATTCAGTGTTTTTTTTTCATCTTGCCTAAAACTTGTTTTATCTAACAACTTTATTTAATACTTAAACAAAAAAAGAAGAAATTCTTTTTTCAAATAAATCGTTGTATGGTCGGAAAAGAAATCAGAAAAATACATTGTCTGTCATTTTAGTTGTGAAACGATGGATTAACCACTTTTTCTCACAGTGATTTACAAATAACATCATTTAGAAAGCCATTCTTAACATGGGGTGAGGGGGCTTTGTTAACTATTCTGTACTTTCACCTAACAATTTAATAAACAAAAGATACCATATTACGTAATTTTCCGTTGCCGAGTTTCCGTTGCCGAGTTTCCGTTGCCGAGTTCACATCAATGTTTAAAACTGGGTAGTTTGGGATACCTACTTTAAGTAATAGTAAATAAATGTATATAGCTAACTTACTTGAATTTTTGTTTTGCCTGTTTTACTTTAGCTCTTTTTATGGATGTGGAGTCACTTACGAAATAGTTTATGCATATTTCTTCCTCATATGCGTTGAGTTGTGCCTTATATTCCGCATAATTTAAAAATGTATCTCCAACTTTCATTTTCATAAAATAGCCCGATTAAAATACGCTAATTTAAAACTCGTGAAATACACTAACTTAACAAGACGAAAGCGAAAAAAAAAAACGGTGTCTGACGAAAGCGAAAACGAAACGAATTTAAAGTGTCTCCAGGTTCTAACACTGCAAACACGGTGACCGTGTCTGCAGGTTCTCACACTGGAGACACGGTGGCCGTGTCTGCAGGTTCTAACACTGGAGACACGGTGGCCGTGTCTGCAGGTTGTTCGTAATTTTAACGTAAAATGATTACTAAGTTCCGGGCAGATAGCGTTTTTAATGACATTTAACCACTTTTTTGCTTCGTATTGCCACTCGGACTTGGGGTTAAGGAATGGCGTGTGCTTTTTAATGAATTTTACTATTGACATTTTTATACTAAAGTTTTGAATCAGCTATTTCTTAGTCTTGCACCTCGACCATACAATGAATAAACAAACCTATTAAGAGTTTTTCTTAGTTTCTATTTTGGTGAAATCATTTTTGGGCAATAATTCTTACTTTTTCAAGTGAAAACTAAATAATTTTTCTTTACACACGTTAAATGTTTTTCAATATAAAAAGATGCCCAGGATTAGTTAACCCCTCCTCGAAACACACAAAAGTTATTTCCCTTTTAAAAAATTGATTGTCTTTAAAAACGCTATCTGGTTCTGAAGTAGGCGATCATTTTACGTTAAATTTATATGCGAAACTGAACCTTCACTCTAAATTTTAAAAGAATCGTTTTGTTTGTTTGTTTGTTTGTTTGTTTGTTTGTTTGTTTTTCATTTTTACCACTAAGTTTTTCAGGCTGTTTACATGTAACCGTTTAAAAAAATACAAGCGTTTGGATAAAATTTAACAAAAGCAGCAAACAGTAATATCAACAACTGAATTATAATGATTGCTCAGATCACATTGCAATGTTGATGTACACTTCAATCAAAAATAGAATTTATTTTCATCTGCTGCTTCAACTATTATTTTTATTCCGGCAAATTTGTAGATTAACACCCTCGGCTGAATCACTACACCACACCACACCACCACCTCAAAAACACCACACCACATCACCACCTCAAAAACACCACACCACATCACCACCTCAAAAACACCACACCACCACCTCAAAAACACCACACCACACCACCACCTCAAAAACACCACACCACACCACCACCTCAAAAACACCACACCACACCACCACCTAAAAAACACCACACCACACCACCACCTCAAAACACCACACTACACCACCACCTCAAGACACCACAAATCTTTACTCAATCGTAAATTAATAGCAATAGGAAATATATTTTCTTACTAAATCAACACGATTTAATCGCTATTCCATATTATTTTTCTACCTTCAAATGCTAACAGGATAAAAGTCTCCGACAAAAAATCTGAACGAAATGCAGAGAACACCTGTATACGAAATGCAGAGAACACCTGTATACGAAATGCAGAGAACACCTGTATACGAAATGCAGAGAACACCTGTATACGAAATGCAGAGAACACCTGTATACGAAATGCAAAGAACACCTGTATACGAAATGCAGAGAACACCTGTCAGAAATAACAAATCTATGTCGAAATGTACTTACCGATTGTTGATACTGGCAGAAATCGATGTACTTGTAAATTCTCAATATTAATGGAAAGTTGTGTTTTTCATGGTAGTTTTAAGTCCTTAAACTGCCGGATAGAATGAAAATACCTTTTGTGGACAAATCCATAGCTCGCCGTAAACAAGAAGAAAAAATGTTGACTTTTTTTTTTATATATTTATTTTTTAAAGAAGGTTGCGCAATTATCATCACTTCGGGGTCACCAATTTTAGCTGGGAAGAAAATCAGAATGGCGAACTTACTTGGGAGAGTAATACGTCTGGCCGAATCTGACTGAAATAAAAATGTTACATAAGAAAAAGGGATCACCATTCTTCCGCGAAATAAATACTGGCTCCACAACTAAATAGATATGAATATTTATTTCACAGGAACAAAATAGATATGGTCTAATGGGCTGATTTATGTCGGTTAGATGAAGCAGTGTTACCCAGAAGTCCGATATCTCACCCGCTCGTGATTGAATCAGGTTTGGAACGGGATATGGCACTTCCTGTCGGCGTGAAGAAAAACTGCGAACTGGCATTCCTTTGGGGTTCGGTTTTCGCTCCACAATGATTGAGCGCGTATGAATCTAGTTACATGTAGAAGTGACATACACCACATGGTGAAGGGTGGGTGATCACTGAAACGATACAAAATAGTTGCTCATGTAACTGCTACAGTCTAACTAACGTAGGTTTAAATAAAATTTATTTAAACATTTCTTTTTTAACTATTGTCAAAAATGATCGTAATTGGATTAACAAAAACACCCGAAATGGAATGAAAAAAACAATGAAGTTAGTAAGACACTCCCAATACTATTGTTTTTTTGTCTATTTCTGGCCATTAAAAAAGCAGGTAAATCTAACTTAAACAAGATGTGATTCAACTGGACTAAAGAGAGCCTGCACCATGCTTAAGTAGAGAACAAATGCTCCCATTTGCCCTTTTAATGTGTACAAGCTTGCAGTCTAACCCTTTACTGACCTCTATAGCATGTAATATGTTCATATCAGATCTAATTTTAACTTTAAGCTGATGCTTGAACGGTATAATCAGATCTTGGTGAAAAGAAAGATTCAACTCTAGAAAATCCACACCGACGCATTAACAATACTACCATTCTTACTATGGCCAGTTTATACGGCCTAGTATGTTTGTGGAAAGTTCTGAAACAATATTCACGTGTGTTGATACTGGCTGAATTCGAATGTTTCCACACAGACGTTTCGTTCTTGTTTGTTGAAAGAGAAAGTCTCTGCATTTTCTAATATTAATGTTAATTGACACAGCAATTTAACAAAAATGCCGACCTTGTCGAAAAAACAACTTTGCACTTAAATGTAACAAATATCCGTCCGTGTCTGTTGACAAAGAAGAATAAAAACATGCGTCCGTTGATTACAATTATTCAGAAAGAGATCCAGAGTTGATCTTTTGCCTTTTCCCTGCAAAATAGAATGTCTCGTGATTGTGGAAATCTCTGAGCCAATGAAATAAGGTTATTTTAGAAGACAAGGGTGGAGGGTAATTTATTAGCACAATAGACCAAGGGAGACAAGGGAGATAACATATTAATATATCCCTTTTTATAAGAACTATTTGCATCATGTGTATATGTTGGGTATTCTGCTGTGTAGTTTTATATATTGCTCACTAAACTAAATACTATGAGAAAATCCTATAAAATAATTTCCTGCCATTTTTTAATTAATTTATTCACTAATTTGATACAACTTGTAAACAATGGAATACATTAAAAATTCTTAGTTTGATATTTGACCTCTTATTTCACATTAATGTTAACCTTATATTAACAAGCTTCAGAAATGAAGTCCTCACCCACTAAAACCCCGTAAAATGCTATTACATTACTCTCTATGTTATCACCTTCAGAAATTGAAGGTTAGTTGAAGGTTAGTTGAAGTTTAGTTGAAGGTTAGTTAATATTCAAGATAGCGAAAGCCGCCATCTTCTGATTTTTACCATTTCTGATGCTCGTAACACGTTTACTTATTTTAGATATTTTGTTCACTGGACTAAATACGACAAACAAATGCAATAAAACAATTTCTTGCAATTTTTTTTTGGGGGGGGGCGAGATCTAGTATGACCGTCATATTGTTTATCCGAGGTTGCAAGGGTCAGTCACTGATTGATCGGTCTAAGGTGCTTCTGTAATAAAAAGCCAGAAAAAAGTTTTTTTTGTCTTTTAGTGTAGGAGAGGTAAATAAGGGGCAGATAACTCTTCTCATCAGCTCCAGCTTTCAAACAATATTTTTCCATAAAATACATTTTTTTTGTTCTATTAATCTAAATTAAATTTAGGGTTATGGTTAGGATTAGGGTCAGGGTTAGGTTTAGGGTAAGGGTTAGGGTTAGGATTAGGGTTTAGGTTAGGGTTAGATGTTAGGGTTAGATTACATTTCCTAATTTCAGAGAAAATCGTGTTTAAAAAGCGTGGTAAGAGTTACCTGCCCCTTATTTACCTCTCCTATACTAAAAGACAGAAAAAAACTTTTTTTCGGCATTTATTACAGAAGCACCCGGTCTTACAACTAAGAAAGAGACACATACAAGAAATACAGCAATGGCAAAAAAGAAATGATAAACTCGGATGAACACTGTAAAAACAAAGATCGTGTTTATTGCACCGAAAGGGAACAAAAATAACTGGAAAGGGTTCAAAAATAACTGGAAAAGGTACAAAAATAACCGAAAGGGTACAAAAATAACTTGAAAGGCTGGAAATACTGGAGGACGTCACTGGGAACTGGAAAGCAGGAAGATCAGGATGATGTCACTGGGACTGCATAGCTAGGATGACGTCACACGGAAATTAATGTGGACGTCCCTGGGGTATAATGACGTGCCTCAGAAAGGTCTTGTCCATATAGATGTGGTCAAGAACATGATCGGCAGGAGGATGTCGCTGGTTGCAGGAAAGGCAGGACGTCGACGGGAACTAGAAAAGGCAGGACGTCTTGTCCATATAGATGTGGTCAAGAACATGATCGGCTGGAGGACGTTTTGTCTACCACAGCATTTAATTTTCATGAATTATCGTGTACCTTACCCCATATATATATGTATATATGTATATATATATATATATATATATATATATATATATATATATATATATATATATATATATATATATATAGTCTAAAGAAGCTTTGAGTTATTTTAAACAAAAAGACAAAAAAAAGGAAAATGCAGTTTAAATTCCCAGAGAAACTAACTAAATCCAAAATAGTGTAGACTTAACATTTGTTGGAAAATTCATAAATAAATAATATATAATAGTAAGTAAATAAAATAAAAAGGGGGATTAAGTATCTAACAGTGAAACAAAAGCAGGAGACCTTAACGTAAGCATCTAATATTAACACGGGGATCTTCAGCTGTTTACCATGTAACTGTTTCGGAGATTTAAAAACAGGACAGTTATATGCATGGCTCTCCAATGGTACAGATAAAACTACCATTTCCCCAATAATCAAGTGTCGAAATAATTCAGCTTAAAATGTTACTTATATATACATAAATAAATAATAAAATAATAATAATAATAATAATAATAATAATAATATACTAGCCTTAAGACTACCGTGTGATATGGTAATTTGCATATCAAATAAAATTCTTTATAACAATAGTAATACTAGTAATAATAATAATAATAATAATAATAATAATAATAATAATAATAATAATAATAATAATAATAATTAATAATAATAAAATACTACCTAAACACTACACCTACGAACCATTCTGCGATATGGTAGCTAGAAATAAAATTATATAGGAATTAAGGTTGCATTAAAAAAAAAAATTAAAAAAAAAGCTTTAGTACCTTTGGTACCAGAAAGGCAAATAGATAAGAGGAAGGAAACCTAGCCATACAGATCTAAATACCCAATATATAGTCTAAAGAAGCTTTCAGTTATTTTAAACAAAAAGACAAAAAAAAGGAAAATGCAGTTTAAATTCCCAGAGAAACTAACTAAATCCAAAATAGTGTAGACTTAACATTTGTTGGAAAATTCATAAATAAATAATATATAATAGTAAGTAAATAAAATAAAAAGGGGGATTAAGTATCTAACAGTGAAACAAAAGCAGGAGACCTTAACGTAAGCATCTAATAATATATATATATATATATATATATATATATATATATATATATATATATATATATATATATATATATATATATATATGGACTGTTGGTTTAAGATTTTTATTGCTCTTTAAAAACCTAATGTGTGACAAATTAGCAGACGTATCTCTGATTCATTCAGATTAATCTTTGGGTTCTAGCATTCAGTGTATCAATTTCATGCCCACTCCTATTTGTTGTTTATCCTGCCCAGATCCTCTGTATTCTTCCCTCTTATCGTCTTTTACCCCCTCCCCCACCGCCTTCCCCATACTAGCTCATTAGATGTGAAAGTAAAAAGAAAATAAATAAAAATACAAAAAGAAGAATAAGAAACAAAGAAGAATGGGTAACCCACTTGTCATATTTCAACGTCACTTAATGTCTTCTCATATGATCCACTCGGATCATCCTTTTCGCATTCCATGTGTGTGCCTTCAAAATAAAATTATTTCCAAATCTTCACTTTTTCTGAAGACCTTCGCCAACACGAACGAAACCGGTCAAATCTCTTGTTTTTGTTTTTCTCTTGCACTTTAACCTGTTTTCTGTTTGTCATTTTTCACACATTTTGTCCACCACGGCATTTCATTTTCATGAATTATCGTGTACCTTACCCCAAATTTATTATATAAATTAAAACAATCATACATCAATATTGATTTTTAAATGTAAAAACTTTATTATATAAATTAGAAAAATCATTGATATTTAATTTACAAAATTTATAATATAAATTACAAAAATCATAAATCTATGTTGATTTTAGGATTTACCAAATTTATTATATAAATTACAAAAAATTATACATCATTATTGATTTTAGGATTTACCAAATTTATTACATAAATTACAAAAAATCATACATCATTATTGATTTTAGGATTTACCAAATTTATTACATAAATTACAAAAAATCATACATCAATATTGATTTTTAAATTTACAAAATTTATTATGTAAATTACATTAAAGAATACCCCTGTACTGATTTTCGAATTAACAAATCAATTATATCAATGACAAAAATCATTGAGTTTAAAATTTACAAAATGTATTATATAAATAAAAAAGCATACATCTATATTTATTTTAAAATAAATCACATGTTACATATAAATTACAAAAATACTACATCTATATTTTTTACGAATTTAAAAAATTTATTACATAAATAACAAAAATCATACATCTATATTGATTTCAGAATTTAAAAAATTTATTACATAAATTACAAAAATCATAAATCTATATTTGCTTATAGTATTAACAAAAATTATACATGTATATTGATTATTTAAAAAATTCTAAAATTATATAAATTACAAAAAGCGTACATCTATATTTATTTAAGTATTTGAAAAAATATTACATAAATTAAAAAACAATAAATCTATATTGTTTATAGAATTTACAATATTTTTTAATGAATTACAAAAATTATACATCAATATTAATTTTAAAATTTGCAAACTTCATTATATAAATTACAAAAAGCATAAATCTATATTAATTTTAGAATTAACAAAGTTTATTACATAAATTATAAAAATCATAGATCTATATTAATTTTTGAATTAACAAAATTTATTACATAAATTATAAAACTCATAGATCTATATTGATTTTAGAATTAACAAAATTTATTACATAAATTATAAAACTCATAGATCTATATTGATTTTAGAATTAACAAAATTTATTACATAAGTCACGAAAAACATAAATCAGTATTGATTTTAGAATAAAGAACATTTATTACATTAAGTACAAAAATCATACATCTATATTGATTTTAGAATTAACAAAATGTATTACATAAATTACAAAAAGCATGCATATATATTTATTTTAAAATTAACAAAATGTATTACATAAATTACAAAAAGCATGCATCCATATTGATTTTAGAATTAACAAATTTTATTAAATAAATTTCAAAAACTATACATCTGTATTGATTTTAGGATAAACCAAATGTATTACATAATTTACAAAAAGCATACATCTATATTGATTTTCCAATTAACAACATTTATTATATAATTTACAAAAACCATACATCTATATTGATTTTAGAATTAACAAAATTTATTACATAAATTACAAAAACCATACATCTATATTGATTTTAGAATTATCAAAAAAATGTTAATAAATTACAAAAATCAGACATCTTTATAGATTTTAAATTAATAAAATTTATTATATAAATTACAAAAAGCATACATCTATATAGATTTTCGAATTAACAAAATTTATTATATAAATTTAAAAAATCATACATCTATATAGATTTTAGAATTAACAAAATTTATTATATAAATTTAAAAAACATACATTTATATAGATTTTAGAATTAATAAAATTTATTATATTAATTACAAAAAGCATGCATCTATATCATTTGTAAAATTAATAAAACAATAATAAAAAGAATAAAATTAAATGAATCATCCACCACATAGAAATAAGACCATTTAAACCTTTCACAAGTCGGGGCGTGTTCAGTCACCCATGTAAAAAGAATTACAAAGCAAATGAAGAAAATATAAATTTTGGAACAGGCTCCGGTTTTGCTTCTTTGTAAAAGTGCAGTTTAGTTAACAGTCGAGAAATCGAAGCATTCTAGGCTTAGGTTTCTCAAGAATGAAACCCCCCACCCCACACCCGATAGTTAAGCGACAAGGAGCACTTCTCTCGTGTGTTGTAAAGAGAGCTTTGGACGAAATCAAATTTTTAAATAAAAAAAAATGAAAACAGTTTCAGATCATTAATTGTATACAGGTTGGTAGGAATTTAAATTTTAATTGGTTCGGTAAATGGCATTTGTTTATTTTTTTTTCGATTTCCCATAAACTATACTGCAAATTTACCCTGGATTCACATACAATTCACATAAACGCCAAAGATTCTAGCACAAATTCTTTTAATTTTTACAAAGATACTCCCCCTAGAAATCCGGTGAGAATTATTTTTAAGAAATTCTAGCACCACAAAAATATGTCCTGATTTCTATTCTGAAAAATCTCAAGATTGTTACTTGTTTAAAAGATAATGTTTGTATATAGTCTATTGTCTACAGTGCGATTTAAAAAGGTGTGAGGTCTTGCAGACGTTTAGAAACATTGTTATTAAATGAAGAGGACTTTAACTAATCAAGAAATATAAAATGAAAATTGGTAATAAAATTTAGCGGCAAACGTTACTATTGGCGACATAAATTATTTTAAATGGACGATAGTTGGGAAATTAATTATTAACAATTAGTTTTGATTTAACTACTAATTTGTAGCCTATTTGCGATAAAAGAAAATAATATTTAATATTTAATATAAACCTGTGAAGTTTGCTAAATATTGGTTTTGATTAAAATAATGAGTAATATATATATATATATATATATATATATATATATATATATATATATATATATATATAATTATTAATGACAATATATGTATTAGCATATACTATCAGTGCCCTTTTACTTTGCAGTCTCCTTAAAAGATTCAGCTCGATGATTGTCAATTAGTGACAACAGAGCAAATATAAGTCAGGTTCATATTATATTCCAATAACCATGTTTTTATTTTATTATCTTTATTTTTTCACATTTCAAAAAGACATAACATTTCTGTAAGATATATTTTTTACGGTCCGTTTCATTCGTCTTGTGCCAAACAAAATTTCTATGTCAATATCGTCTCTACAACATAACAAAATCATCAGAAAAATTCACAAAGAGTAATATATATATATATATATATATATATATATATATATATATATATATATATATATATATATATATATATATATATATATTCGAACCGTGAGGCCGTTTTCTCCTCCCATACTGACGATTGCAGGAGGTTTGGAATGACACACATGTCCATATGGGTTTATTTTGAAAATAATATTTATTCATAAATAATTATATATGTATATATATACATATACATACATATATATATATATATATATATATATATATATATATATATATATGTATATGTATATATATATATATATATATATATATATATATATATATATATATATATATATATATATATATATATATATATTCTAGAGATGAAAGATGAGAATAAAATATTGTAAAGATACAATATTTATTAGAACATCAAAAGTTCAGAGCAAGGAGCTTCATATCCTGTAAAGCTGTTTGCTCTGAACTTTTGATGTTCTAATAAATAGTATCTTTACAATTTTTATTCTCATCTTTCATCTCTAGAACTTATTGCCCTATTCAATATATTGAGCTTTATATTATCACGCTAGATTATTATTAAACGATAATTCAATTACCTTTAATTTTATTTAACATTTAAATATTATATATATATATATGTATATATATATATATATATATATATATATATATATATATATATATATATATATATATATATATATATATATATATATATATCATGATATATAATATAAGATTATTATAAATATTCAATTGTTAATTTACACAAAAAAATAATTCTCAAAATTTCTGTTAAAAATAAGTTACTTTCGTTTTTGAACAATAGAAATTGACAACATGTTTATAGTGCTTCTGCGTATTCATATTTCCTGTTGACATCGCGCACAAAACGAAAGCGTACAGAAATTGAAGTCCCGCCCACTTTTCGACGTTGTAACTATTATTACAGAAATTGAAGTCCCGCCCACTTTTCGACGTTGTAACTATTATTATGCGCAGATTCACGGCATGAGGAATACTTGCCGATTTTGCGGAACACTACAAATAATGAAGTCCTAAGAAAGTTTAGCTTTTGTCTCGGACATCTCACAATCAAGTAAGTTTATACATTCATTTCCTTTCGTTTATAAACTTATTAAAAAATGAGAAACTCTCACATCGTTAAAAAATGGAAAACCCTCAAATCGTTAAAAAAATGGGAAACCCTCAAATCGTTAAAAAAATGGGAAACCCTCAAATCGTAAAAAAGTGGGAAACCTTCACATCGTTAAAAAAATGTGAAGCCTTCACATCGTTAAAAAATCCTATATGATTACTTTTGTATTCATTTGGTCGTTGCATGTTACAGTTGAGAACAGTGATTTGATTGGACTGTGTATATCATATTTTTAACGATGTGAGGGTCTCTGCAAATGTAACAGAATGCAAATGTAACAGAATGCAAATGTAACAGAATGCAAATGTAACAGAATGCATGAATGTAACAGAATGCAAATGTAACAGAATGCATGAATGTAACAAACACATATTCAAATGTTCTTGGCCTTTTTTTCACTGTAATTATTAATTCGAATAAATACGAATAATTAACTTAATTACTAATATATATATATATATATATATATATATATATATATATATATATAGAGAGAGAGAGAGAGAGAGAGAGAGAGATGTATATATATATATACATATGTATATATATACATATATATACATGTATATATATGTATATATGTATATATATATATATATGTATGTATATATACATGTAAGTATATATATATGTATATATATGTATATTTATATGTATATATATGTATATTTATATGTATATATATGTATCTATATATATAAATATATGTATATATATATAAATATATAAATATATGTATATATATATAAAGATATGTATATATATGTATGTTTATATATATCTGTATATATATATATGTGTATGCATATATATATATGTATATATATGTATATATATCTGTGTACACACACACACATATATATATATATATATATATATATATATATATATATATATATATATATATATATATATATATATATATATATATATATATATATATATACTAGCAATGCCTTCCAGCCTTTCGGGTAGCATTTAATTGAGAGGGCGATCGTAAATTTAAAAAAATGTACTTTTACTCAGAGAATTCCATAATTTTAAAAATAACCTTTGGTAAATTTGCAGATTAACATTTTCAGCTAAATTACCCCCACCCCACTCCTTAAAAATGAGATTCTTCTTTTGAGGATTATTCTAGATTGTTAGGGCAGTTAATCTGTTTTATACGCTAACCCTAAGTTCGACTGGCAAGGCCGTAAAACCACACGCAATCGCCACACACAAAAAAAAATAACGCACAGAATTTATCTCCAATGGCAAAAAAATGTTAAACTTCCATAAAACCTTAGAATGGCACGAAAATAGAGGATTATTATACGTTAAATGTATATGCTAAATTGATCCCCACCTCTGAATTCTAAATTACGTTTGTTGTTTCTCTTCGCACCAGGTGTTTCAGGGTATTCACATGTAATCGGCTGAAAAAGTAGAATCTCATTTTATTTAGGGGGAGGGGTAATCTACAATAATATTCAAACTTTCAATATTTTTATTTATACCATAAAAATAAGATATTTAATTAGTTAGATAATTTTAAAGTAATTTTTTAAATTTTCACCGGAAATGTAAACACAACTAAAATCAATTACTTAAAATTAAAATAAAAAAGGGACGTATAGTAAAAAAAAATATATAAGATTTAAAAAAAAAGTAAATATTGGTAAATTTGCAGATTAACACCCTCAATTAATACCCCACCACCACCCCAAAAATGGCATTCTGCTTTTTTAGGCGACTACGTGTTAACACTGTGGAAAACGGAAAGAAAGAAAACAAAAAACTAGAATTTAGAGCGAGGGATCAGTTGTATATATATTTAATGTAAAATGTTCCCACATTTCCGACCCATTGTATTTTTTAGGGAACTTAAGAATTTTTTTTTACTACTAACCCTAAGTCCGACTGGCAAGGTCATAAAACCATGTGTAATCTCCTAAAAAAGTAGAAATCCCCTCCAAAAAAAACTCATTGAACTTATATACGAAAATTTATCCCCACTTTAAATTCTAAATTAATTGGTTTTTTTCTTCTTTTCTTCTTTCCATCAAGTTTTAAAAAAGTAGAATAATATTTTTTTTTGGGGGGGAGGGGTAGTGGAAAATGTTAATCTACAATAATACCAAAATATGAATCTATTCTTTTTCGTAATCTGGAAAGATCACAGTGCTACTAAACCTTTGTAAAAAAAATTATAAATTAGGCATTAACTTAATAAATAAAAAGTTATTTATTTATTTTTCACAGAAAATGTAAAAACTGCAAAAAAGTAGGCGAGAGAAAGCTCGAGCGAGACAACCACACTCTCCCTCCAAATTCCCCTTTCACTTCTCGCTTCTGCCTCGCTCGTAGCAAGCCACAACTTTCGCTAAGGTCGTCTTAGCGTATGGAGTTAAAACTTAAGGTGTTTTAGTTATTTTTCCGATTTATTTATTGAATAACTTTAATTAATTACTGTTAATATAGACGAAACTATTGCATATAGATAGCAAACATAAGCCAATGCAATTTAAAATTAATAATACTAAACAGTAATCAATTATGAATGCTAATTAGGCAGTCAAAAGATTCTCTCTTAATCTTTTATCGCCACTCTATATACATAATATGAAGATTTTATGTTGTATTATTGATTTAAATAACAGTAACCCGTTTTGATTATAATATAGTAGTGATAAATTAAAAAAAAAACTTTCGCCTTTAGTCATTTAGATATATATATATATAATTGTCTCTGAAATGTAAAAGAATGTATAAATGTTACAAACACAAATTCAAATGTTCTTGTCTTTTTTTAAAGTTCTTGATTATTCGCATGTATACGTTAATACAATTCTTTTCGCCATCCATCTTTTTTATGTTTTTGCATTAACAAAACAAAAACAATAACGTCTATAATTCACAGGTGAGAGAGAGCGCGCAAATGAAGTCCAATTAAGTTCGTATGCGAGTATTTATTTTTCTTTTCTCTTTTAATGTCTTTAATTTCTTTGATGTCTATGTTGAACGTGAAGTTTCTTCTTACGATGTATGCGAGCGATAGCGGAAATTTACTTAAGAATTGGCAGATCAAACTGTTCTTTCCTTCAGGTCTGATGGCTTCTTCCCCCGTCTTTGTCCCTTTGTAGGGTAATCGTCACTCGTGTTTCACATGGAAAGGTAAAATCCCAAGTGTCAGTCCCCTCCAAATACAACACAAAATATAAAGGGCGGTTCTTTGAAGAAAAGTACGGAGACAGAGATGGTGAACTCACATGAAAGTTTACAGAATTACATGAAAAAAAATAGTTCCACTATTTATTCGTATGCGGCAATGTAGTCCTTGTTTATTTGGGGTTCGGAATTAATTACAACCCGGAAATAATTACAACTCCAAATTAATTACAACTTGGACCTAATTTATCAATTTTATTTGTTATTCAACTAATAAATCTCATTTTATTTCTTTCATTTGCAAAATTATATTATACGAATTAAAAAAAAGAAGTTTTATTTCATTTTATCATCAAGAATTTGTAAAGTCGTATATTAATCATATTTTTAAAGAAATGTGTAAAGTCGTATATTAATCATATTTTTAAAAGAAATTTGTAGTATATTTTATCATTTAAGAAAATTTGTAAAGTATATTTATCATATTTTTTAAAGAAATTTGTAAAGTATATTTATCATATTTTTTAAAGAAATTTGTAAAGTATATTTATATTTAGATTTCGCTTACGAGATTTCTAATTCCTCGGCGACATATAAAATTACTTCCGGTTTGTAATTAATTCCGTCACCCGTTTATCTGTACATGGATGCGAGAAAGAAAATAGTCCTTTGTGAAAACCAGTATATGTGCGTGTGTGAAGTTCTGTATGCAAGACAGTATGTGTGTGTGTGTGTGTGTGAAGTTCACGCTGTTGAGTATATACGTATGACTTAACCGTTGTGCGAGAAAGTATTTATGTAAAGTTCTGTGTGCAAACTGCAAGCAATTATGTGCGTATGTGAAGTCCACGATGTTGAACGTATGCGTATGCCTTGGTTGGTGTGTGAGGCGGTATGTGTGTGCGTGTGAAGTTCTGTCGGTAAGGCAGCATGCGTATGTGTGCATGTATGCATTATGCACTGTTATATGTATGCGTAAGACTTGGTTTCTATGTAAGATAGTGGATGTTGCGTCATCGTTCTTCTGATCTGGTCTGTTGTTATGATTAGTAATGGTGTCTCTCCTTTGTCATAGGTCCGTTCATGGAAGTTAAGTCGCTGTTGAAACGTCTTTCAATCTGTCCATTGGTTGACTACTGTTTTTTTGTTTTGTTTTGTGTGTGTCGTTGTTGCTTTGTTTATATCGGGGGGAGGAGGGGAGATCGGCTCTCAAATCGGTCTGTTTTCGAGCAGTAAAGAATTGATAATTCAAAACCATAATCTATTTCGGAGTTATTTGGAGTTCAATCGTACGGACGTGTATTATAAAAAAGCAAGATTGGAGAGGAATCTCATAAATATGATGTAGAGAACCGATTCTGGTAGTGCACCGGTTGGGCACAGTCGAGTTGTTTTCTCTTGGTTGTGTCCGAAAGGGGTCAGAGATTATTAAGAATACAGCGGCATCGGATCTCTCCCACGAGGCTCCCACAACACGAATATCTGAGATTCCCTGGTAAATGACTAATCTTTTATTGTTTTGTATAATGTATATTGCTGTCTTTTTAAAAATGTCAACTGTAAATAAATGTGTTACCCGTACCTGGTCTTAGCTTTTCGTTCTAATGATGGATATGTTTTGAATATATATTTAAAACATGAGCTGTGAAATCAAATTTCGTATATTTTAACAATTATTTACTCAATAAAACCAGACAATTTCGTAAAAATTAAACAACAAAATTATATAAAAGCAATATTTTCCATACCAAAATATTGTGACAAATTTTATGCAAAACGAGCTAAAAAGTGTCTCTCAAAAGCCGAAAATATTTGAATTTGTTTTTTGTAATTTGCAACGAAACAGATTCTTTCTTTTCAGTATTACATTCACCACTTAAATTTAATCATTTTAGGGAACTGTTTTGAAGCCGTTAAGATAGAAAACTGTTTTGAAGCCGTTAAGATAGAAAACTGTTTTGAAGCCGTTAAGATAGAAAATACATTTTGAACATTCTTTTTACACACACAAAATTAACTAGAGAAATATTTTAGAATTTCGAAATGAAAAACCTACTCGTTGTAAATTAATGAATTTAGTTGCAACTACGAAAATATTGTGTGAGTTTTACAAAAAAGGAATTTGTTTCTTTTTTTTCTTTGTTAGAAGAAACAGAAACAATCATGTTAGTTTAATACGGAACAATATTTGTGCGTATTTTTTAACGTTGGGTAACGAACAAAAAGTTTTTAAAAAACAATCGAAATATGTAATGCTATATTTCTACGTATTTTTTATGAAATGCGCGATACCAAAGAAACTTAATAAAACTGAAACTGTTAGGTACATTGGCAACTCACGGAATATAAAATGTAAATATTTTATTTACGTATTTACGTGGTATTTGCCTAGCTATGCGCTTCCTGAGCTAGAGGTCACCAGTGTTAGAATATACGTTATTTTATTTCATAGTTCATGCATTTAATATGCATTCCGAACATGCCCATCATTAAAACGAAAGGCTAATACCAAAAGTACGGTTAACACATTTATTACAGTTGACAATTATGAAAGACAAGCAACGTACATTATACAAAACAATAAAAGATATTAGTTCTTACTCTACCTTTAAAATAGAAATAGTATTCTAAACATATCCACCATCAGAACGAAAGGCTGAGACGAAATATACTATTAACACATTTATTTACAGTTGACAATTATGAAAGACAAGCAACGTACATTATACAAAACAATAAAAGATAATAAAAGATATTTAGTTCTTACTCTACCTTTATGATAGGAACATTGATTACCGGTAGATCTGGATTCATCATTTTGTGAGGACCCATTGAGAGAGATCCAATGACGATAAACTTTTAATAATCTCTTACCCTTTATGGGTACAATCAAAGGAGTGCTCATAACCGATGCACAACCAGAAGCGGTTCGCTACAAAAGGTTTAACACAATTTCATAAATTTAAAAGTACAAGTATTGTCGATAATTTAATTTCAAAAATAACAATATCGCCAATACAAAATGGCGCCCAGGGAGAAAAATTTGGAATAAAAGTTAAAATCTAAATACGTTAAAAAGGAACTTTTTAATATTCTTCCTCATTTCTTTTTTTTACTTCTGTTCTCCCCAAACAAGGCATATTGCCATTCATTCGTTAGGGGCTACTGTGATAGGGGCCAGATTTATAAGGGGTAACATGGACGGGGAGTTGGGCAGCAAGATGTTTGGTCACATTACATTTAAAGTTCTGCATGTTGGTACGGTCGAGGAAACAGGGAGCGAGGTCGGAGTTCCAAAAGCGAGTGGTCTGAGGAAAGCAGCCATTATAGTTTTTTTCCCCCAATCTATTCAATGCTTTCCTTGTATCTTTTTAAACTCTTCTAGGCATTATATTCGTTAACGTTTATTTTCCATTCTTCGAATTTTCTCTTTGTCTGATTTAACATGTCGTTTTCAAGTGGCTCGTCGATTACAATTAATAATTGATATGGTCCATGTAACTCGCCTTGTTCACGTAACTCGCCTTGTTCATGTGAATCGTCTTTAAAAAAAAACTGTACAAATTGCTCGTAAAATATTCTTGGTAACATGCGGGAAACGTCTTGAGGAAGAATGTGTTTAGCTTCGTCTGGAGATATTTTTGAATAGAAAAAAACATTACCGACAGGGTTATTGGGTCCTTGACCGTAGTCAAGAACCTTTGTGCAAAGCACTAACCTGTTGATGATTTCTTGGTGAGCTCGGAATCTTGGGACTTTTTTGTCCTTGTAATCAACGGAAACTTCTCCAATAGATTTATACAATTGTCTCTTGATGATCCACTTCAATAAACGCCTGGAGTTTTCTAATTCCGGTAACGTCGAGTATAGTATTTCTTCGAAAATGTTGTCGGTCAATTGTGAATAGGCTTCCATATCATTTATAGATTCAACGAGTCCTTTTTGCTTTCCGTTCGAATCAGTTCGCGTAATATGGTTTCTGGCACCCAGAAGAGCCCGAATAAACATTTCGGAGATGCAATTTACAACTTTGTGTTGATATGCGTTCTTGTGCAATGATCTCCTCAGGTGAAACATGTTATAAATATCCTCGACCACTTTATCTCTGTATGCAATTATCTTCTTCTCATCCTTCTTCTTCTCATCCTTCTTCTCCTCGTCCTTCTTCTTCTCATCCTCTGGTATCACCCTCGCGAACTTCATTAACCTCAGGTGATCAAAGTTGTTTTTGATACCCAAATGGTGGCAGTCCCTGGCGAAATAATCCCATTTATCGACATCAATTCCATTTTCTTTATTAGAGATTATTTGATAGAGGAACGCTTTATCTATTCCCCTTCCAGTCTTTTCAAAATTGTCTTTCAATTCATCTGATGGATGGATCAGATTCTTTATAAAGTTCCTGTCTGTTTCAGTTAAGCCCTCGTGATGAAATCCTTGTTGGACATGTTCGTTTCCGTCGTATAGATAGTCAAACATATCTAACGAGGCTTGTTCATGTCTCCAATTGGAACCAGGTGAGGCACGTTTTATAAATTGCTCATATGTGTGCGAAAACGGCCCATGGCCCAAGTCATGACATAATCCGGCGATTTGGACACAGAGAATATCTTTATCAGTTATCTTCAGTTCAGGTTGACGTTTACGGATACCCTCTATCATCAATTTTGCCAAGTGGCAAGTTCCGATGCTGTGTTCAAATCTATTATGCGAAGCTCCTGGGTAAACGTAGTAACCTACTCCCAGTTGTTTTATGAATCTCAATCTTTGAAATTGTGGCGTATCTATAATTTTAACGCATAAAGGGTGCAGTTCAATACATCCATGAACTGAATCATTAAATATTTTATCACTCATTTTATTTTTTCTCTCTCGGGATATAAATGTGGAGTTTTTTCCAATTTTTTTTTGTGCCGTTTCCAGCACAAAAACGTTAAAAATGCAAGAATTGAGGAAAGATTTTCTACTTAGAAAACTAAGAAGCAATTCTTTTGTTTCAATAAATTTGGAAAAACAAATTTACAAGTCTTAGAATTTTTCAGCCTCTCTGAAATAGAATTTATCTTAAAATATTTTTGCTATTTAGACGAAATAGAATTTTTCAGCCTCTCTGAAATAGAATTTATCTTAAAATATTTTTGCTATTTAGACAAATAGAATTTATCTTAAAATATTTTTGCTATTTAGACGAAATAGAATTTTTCAGCCTCTCTGAAATAGAATTAATCTTAAAATATTTTTGCTATTTAGACGAAATAGAATTTTTCAGCCTCTCTGAAATAGAATTTATCTTAAAATATTTTTGCTATTTAGACGAAATAGAATTTATCTTAAAATATTTTTGCTATTTAGACGAAATAGAATTTTTCAGCCTCTCTGAAATAGAATTTATCTTAAAATATTTTTGCTATTTAGACGAAATAGAATTTATCTTAAAATATTTTTGCTATTTAGACGAAATAGAATTTTTCAGCCTCTCTGAAATAGAATTTATCTTAAAATATTTTTGCTATTTAGACGAAATAGAATTTATCTTAAAATATTTTTGCTATTTAGACGAAATAGAATTTTTCAGCCTATCTGAAATAGAATTTATCTTAAAATATTTTTGCTATTTAGACGAAATAGAATTTATCTTAAAATATTTTTGCTATTTAGACGAAATAGAATTTTTCAGCCTCTCTGAAATAGAATTTATCTTAAAATATTTTTGGTATTTAGACGAAATAGAATTTATCTTAATTTATAAAATTTTATAAAATGTCATTTATCTTATGATTCTGTTTGTTATTTAGACGAAAAATATTTCTTCGCGTGAATAAATACAATCTGTCTTAAAACGTAATTTAAAAGAAAAAGATCTAAATAAATAATATTACCTTAATCGGCTGGAAAAAATATAGTTCGTGTGTTGTTTCAAAAATAGTTTCAACAAGTTTTCTTTTTTGTCTGCGTTCTGTCCATAAAATATTAATGAAAAGTGGCAAAGTTCTTCGTGTTAAAACAAGACGAAAGAAAAGTTTTCGGTTGAAAGAAAACAACAATCACTGGTCTTTGTCATCCGTTGTGTGAAGTAATGACATGATTTTTGTTGTTTATATAACATTGGTCCACGTGATTAAACTTGGGTTCCTAGAAAATTATGTTTTGATCAATACTCACCATTTCCTAGAAAATCATATTTTTTAAACAAACAGCTTTTCCTAGAACTCATTTTTAGATCAAGCCACACCTTTCCTCGATGTGGCCTTTATTCTGAAGCTTATTCAATTCATTTTCTAAAACGCCCATCACATATTAGGTTTGTTTACTGAACAGACTACGTGATAGGGTTAACTCTTATGGATTGGTCGGAAATTACTTAGAGTGAAATGTATTTCGACAAGGTTTCGTTGCTCCCAAACAACTTATTTTTACATAAAAAATATTTCATAAAATAATCTCCTATATAAAGGCCAGTTGTCTGTATGTTTGTTTGTTTGTTTTTTTGTATGTCCAGCTACTCCTCAAAAACCACTCGGCAAACTGTCGACAAGTCGACATCTTTAGGACCGGACAACACCTGGGAGCATAATATCTCAAAATTACAACAAAAAAAATGTCCCCGGGGGTCAACGGGGCCAGTTTTCGGGGGCGGGTCTGGTTTTTTGAAACTTTTTCAATGTTATTTACTGGTGATTTTGAAATAAGCCAATGTATTCATGTAACAACTTGATAAAAATGCACTGTCCAGTTGTATCAAGTCATCCCATAACTTCTGTCCGGATCTATCAATAACAGTGAAACAAGGGTTGCTCAATCACATCCGCACCTAGCAACCTAAACTTATATCTTTTAAAATAAAAATAGTTCTTTGGGGGGAGGGGGGAATTTTAGGCGGACGGGTGGTAGGGGTGGGGGGAATTATCAACATCTTCATCCTGCGGGGGTGCTTATACAATATAGGACCCGGAGGCTTCTGAAGTATATAGACCTGGGCGTGGGGTTCTTCTGCAGTATAGGCACCAGGGGTGCATCTACAGTACAGGACCCAGCACCGGGGGTGCGTATACAATATAGGACCCGGGTGCTTCTGCAGAATAGGGACCATGGGTTCTTATGCAGTATAGGGACCAGGGGTACTTCTACAGTATAGGGACCAGGGGTGCTTCTACAGCATAGGACCCAGCACCGGGGGTGCTTCTACAATATAGGACCCGAATGCTTCTACAGAATAGGGACCATGGGTGTTTATGCAGTATAGGCACCGGGGGTGCTTCTACAGTATAGGATCCAGAGGCTTCTGCAGTACAGGCACGGGGGGTGCTTCTGCAGTATAGCCAGCGGGGCGCTTCTACAGTATAGGACCCAGCACCGGGGGTGCTTTTACAATATAGGACCCAGCACCGGGGGGGGGGGGGCTTCGTCAATTTAGGACCCAGAGGCTTCGGCGTTGTCCGGGAAAAAAGTGCTCAATATCCTATTTTGCTTGCGGAGAGGAGAGGAGGAGGAGGGAGAGCCCCGGGCAACGCCGGGTACCCCTGCTAGTCTATTATATAAAGGGCAGTTGTCTGTATGTTTGTCTGTTTGTTTGTTTGTATGTGAAGCTACTCCTCAAAAACTACTCGGCAAACTGTCAACAAGTTGACATCTTTAGGACCGGACAACACCTGCGAGCATAATATCTCAAAATTACAACAAAAAAAAATGTCCCCGGGGGTCAACGGGGCCAGTTTTCGGGGGCGGGTCTAGTTTTTTGAAACTTTTTCAATGTTATTTACTGGTGATTTTGAAATCAGCCAATGTATTCATGTAACAACTTGATAAAAATGCACTGTCCGGTTGTATCAGGTCATCCCATAACTTCTGTCCGGATCTATCAATAACAGTGAAACAAGGGTTGCTCAATCACATCCGCACCTAGCAACCTAAACTTATATCTTTTAAAATAAAAATAGTTCTTTGGGGGGAGGGGGGAGAATGTTTGGGACGCGGGTGGGGGGAGAATTCTTTTGGGGGGGGGGAGATTTGGGGGGGGATTGGTGGGGGGATTATCAACATCTTCATCCTGCGGGGGTGCTTATATATATTGTATAAGCACCCGGAGGCTTCTGAAGTATATGGACCTGGGTGGGGGGTTCTTCTGCAATATAGGAACCGGGGATGAGGGGCGCTTCTACAGCATAGGACCCAAGGGCTTCTGCAGTATAGGAACCAGGGTGCTTCTACAATATAAGACCCGGATGCTTCTGCAGAATAGGGACCATGGGTGCTTATGCAGTATAGGGACCAGGGCTGCTTCTACAGTATAGGGACCAGGGTGCGTCTACAGTATAGGACCCAGCACTGGGGGTGCTTCTACAATATAGGACCCGAATGCTTCTACAGAATAGGGACCATGGGTGCTTATGCAGTATAGGCATCGGGGGTGCTTCTACAGTATAGGATTCAGAGGCTTCTGCAGTACAGGGACGGGGGTGCTTCTGCAGTATAGCCAGCGGGGCGCTTCTACAGTTTAGGACCCAGCACCAGGGGGGCTTCTACAGTATAGGACCCAGCACAGGGGGGGGGCTTCGTCAATTTAGGACCCAGAGGCTTCGGCGTTGTCCGGGAGAAAAGTGCTAAATGTCCTAGATTGAGCTACTGTAGTGTTTCTCTTCGGACTATTGTGCAGAAGAAAAGGAGGGGGATCGGTAAGAGTGATTTTAGTAGTGCTCCGGAAGCTGTCTTGATTTTCTAAATACTCGGCGTTGTCCGGGAGAAAAGTGCTCAATATCCTATTTTGCTTGCGGAGAGGAGGAGGGAGAGCCCCGGGCAACGCCGGGTACCCCTGCTAGTTAAACATAAAAACAAAAAAGTTATAGCAAGTTTAATCGTCTACGTGAAACGCGGTCAAAAATGTCGATCGTGAAAAGAAATATGGTCGATTTAAATAAAGAAGTGAGATACCTCCAAGTTTCATCTTTTCTTTCAATGGTAAAATAATGTTGTGGTTTTTCTTTTTTGTTTTTGTTTTATTTGGCTTTTTGATTTCAATTATGTACATGTTATTGCAACTTGCTAACCCTGTCTCTTACCAAATATTTTTACCTTTTTTCTTTAACTCAAAATTTGATCTTTTTTTTTATTTCCCGTCTTTATTTATTTAAATCAAACATATTTCTTATTCCGGTCGACATTTGTTGTCCGCGTTTCGCATAGACGGTTATGGTTATAACTTAGTGCTTTTAATGTTTGACATAACTTGGTGAGTAGTTATAAATAACAAAATAACCAGAGTGTAAAGGTCTTAAAATAGTACGGTTTATTCCAACGTATATATCTTGTACAAACAATAGTAACTACAGGTAATCTAATAGATTTAACGAATACAACTGAATGCCCATATTACTGTTCGGTAGTCGTATTTATTGTCCAGACTGGTAAACTTATTTAATGACTGAGAGGAGTCCGGTATACCATCAGAACAAGGTTTACTTTTTAAAAACATGATTTTACGTAAAAACAATAAATAGCTTGGGAGCAATTAAACCCTGCCGAAACCGATTTCACTCTAAATAATTTCGATCGATCATTAAAGTATTACCCAAAATAAATTAAATTCAATATCAAAATGGCCTCTATGATGGATACTAACATAGAAATAAATAATTTTTATTTAAAATTAAAAATCTAGACCCAAAAAATCAAATGATCATACTCTATTGTGCTGGCGTATTGTAATGTACTACGTACTCTAATATACAATCGTGTATTAAAAAGTAGTTACCTCCCTTTGTTCCCCTAAATAATTCTCTTGTCCATATGACCCCACTCCTTTTCTGAAAGCCCTATTTGATTGGCCAGGACGATTCTCCTTGACCAATCAACAAACACTTAATTTGACGGGCTGAATTCAAGAAAACCTTACTCTTCCTCTTTTGAACATTATCGCTGGCCGTTAAACAAGTAAGGAAAATCTCTCCTTAAATTTGAATTGCCTCGAATTTGAATTGAACATTTTCAGGGAGCCGTCTAAGAAATTTTAGACGTTAAAGAACTTTTTATTGGACTTCTTATAGCCGCAAAACGCAACTAGTTTTGCAAGGACCTTTTCCTGTATTATTTTGAATTTAATTATTAATACACGTATTATCCTCAATATCTGTCTTGTGTGACTTCTGTAAACTTTCTTTCAGTATTTTTCCAACTTCGTCATTCGACAACTGAACGCTCCCTGCCTTTCGCTATACATGCTAAAAATTGTATAGTTTCTTGCTTTTATCTATAAAAGAATTGAAATTGTTGTTAAATTGTATAGTTTACTGGCTAACTGAGGAGTTTAATTGTATAGTTTACTGGCTAACTGAGGAGTTTAATTGTATAGTTTACTGGCTAACTGAGGAGTTTAATTGTATAGTTTACTGGCTAACTGAGGAGTTTAATTGTATAGTTTACTGGCTAACTGAGGAGTTTAATTGTATAGTTTACTGGCTAACTGAGGAGTTTAATTGTATAGTTTACTGGCTAACTGAGGAGTATTTGAACTTTTATTTTTATTTGTTTTTTTTTAATTTAAAGGAATTTTATTAAAATATTTTTTGATGATTAACATTAACTTTCGTGAAATTCAGATACCCACAGTTATATATTAGACATCAAATAATAAATATTCTTGTTTCTTTGTAGTATTCTAAAGGGTGTTCAGGGGGCATACTGTGGGCACAACCTCCCGTAAGAAAATTCAAATATTTCAGATTTGCATTGAATTTGATCCATAGTCATTAGACACCAAGTAAAGAAGATTCCCTGAATTTCAGTTCCTTCTTAAGACCCCTTAAGCTTAAGCCGTAAATTTTAGACATTTTCTAGAATCAAAATCAAGTAATGGACTTTAATCAAAATTGGAATAAGGATTTTAGACATAAGGTTTAGTATGATTATATTTTGATTTTAATCTTCGTAAGTACACCGGGAATGGCAAAATCTCTCATTTGAAAATTCAAATATTTCAGATTTGCATTGAATTTGATCCATAGTCATTAGACACCAATTAAGCAAGATTCCTCGAATTTCAATTCCTTCTTAAAACCCCTTTTCCAGAATCAATATCATGTAATGGATTTTGATCAGAATTGGAATAAGGATTCTAGATATAAGGTTTGGTATCATTATACTTTGATTTTAATTTTCATAAGGGGACATAAACGTGGTGCAAAACTGTTCAGTTCGGGAAATTAATTTCCTCCCATTTCAAAACAAAGTCCTTTTTTTCTCACTCTGTCTTAAGTAAATCTTTTTTTAAATTTAAATAATTTTTATCAAAATATTTTTTTATGGTTAACATTAACTTTAGTGCAATCCTAAAAAAATTCTGCCGGGCAGTATTTTAGAACAACTATTTATATCAAGTTATGTATGCCTATATATGTTTATATATTTGTATGTATAGGATTCACTCCTAAACTAATTTAACGATCATTATAAATTTTGGAACACAGCTGCTAGGCGTAAGGCAACTTTTAAATACACTTTCAAGTGTGTAAATTGTTTTGACACAAAACAACAACCGTTGACGGGATTTTCGGGGTCGTCACCGACATTCGTCGTTTGTTACAATGAAAAAAGAGGGAATAAAATAAATAGACAAAAAGGGAGCAAATCAAAAAATCATACCCAGAAAAAATCTAATTCAATATGGTTTATGTTATGATGACTTACCTATGTACAACATGGACTCTTCCTCTTTGCTCAATAAATGCCAACGGCAATTAACTCTCGCCGGAATCCAGTAAGATCGAGAGGAGTGCGTTGGTTTCTTTCTTTGTTGGCTGCTGTTATATTGAGATTTTCCTGTTATTGTTGTTATTGTTGTTATGGTTATTGTTGTTGTTGTTGTTGTTGTTGTTGTTCGGTTACTCTTTTTTGGAGCCGGATTGGTTTTAACACACGACTTTTTTTTTCCTCTGCTGTTTTTTTTTTTTTTTTTTTTTTTTTTCTTAACGGATTTTTTTTCTCCGGCCATGGCGGTTGGCCTTGTGCCGGCGGGAGAGGGGACAGCGACAGTGGGGTCAGCACCTTCGCCCCGGCCTGGAGCGTCGGGCTGGACAGGGCCCCCGGCCGTGAATGTTGATTTGGAGGAGTTTCGGGCTAAAGTGGAGACGTGCAAGGCTGGAGTTGCAGAGGCGGGACTGGTGATTGACCTTCCGGAGCTCCAGGAGGTTCGGAGGAGGGCTCTAGCAATGTTTGTTGTGGACAGGAGGGTTGAGGGGGGCGTGGGGTCTTCGGTGGAAGTTGTAGCTGGGCTTTTGGCTTCGGTCGGTCATGGACCGGTTGGAGTAGTCGGAACATGAGGACATCGCAGCTGGTCTGCGCTTTTTGTCTCGGAGGAGGAGTGCATGACACTTGCGAGGGGGAGATTGTTGCACCAGAGTATGTGCTGCGAGTGGAGCATCTTGGCGGACGGAGGACTGCAGTATCTGTGTTCAATGTCCCGTTCTGTGTCGAAGGCGCTCACATTGGAGCGTTTTTTGCCAAATGTGGAGAGTTGATGTCAGTAACGTGCGACCGGTGCCTCTCCATGTGGAACTTTGATGTTCTCATCGACCAGGGGACTTTTTGCGAGATGCCGTATTGTCTCGAGGTTGAGAGCGACGAGCTGCCGGTTGTTGTCGCGGGAGGAGGGCCGGCCTGTTGGAGGTGAGGTGCAGTGGGGCATCTCACCTTTGACTGTCCTGAAGGGGGGAAACCGGTCAGTGGCCCCCCCGGAGCTCATGTTGGAGAGCATCTTGGCCCTGGAATTGGGTTTCCACTGGTGGGGTCCCCCCAGGGAAGGACAGGGCCAGGCGCTGAAGGAACTTTTTCGGAATCAGACGAGGATTGCGGGGGAAATGAGGGATGGGCTGTTGTAGCGGGCGGGAGGGCACCCGGAGGGCTCGCCCTGGAGCGGTCAGGAGTGGAGGCGGAGGAGGGGAGGGGGCTGAAGTATCGAAGGATCCGGGGAGGGACTCGTGTGTCTGTGCAGTCAACTTAAGTAAGGAGCTGCGAAGGGAAGCACAGCTCAGACCTGGCTCCCCGCCCCAAAGCAGCGAGGAGGACCCTATTTGTGCACCCCCAGCGGCGCCCATTCCCCCCCCCCCCGGGGGACCTCACCGCGCGGGATGCCGCCCCCAGTAGCCACTGTGAGGGAGGGGGAGTGCAGACTCATACCTCTCAGCCCTGCCCCCGGGAGGGCACGGATCGGCACCCCAGAACCCTCCCCGTTCGCCTCACCACAACGGACTCCGACACGCGCCTCCCCTGCTTCCCCTGAGAAATCGCAAATGCCCCCTCCCCCTTCTCCGCTTCTCAAGCGCGCCCTAGGGCCCACTCCCCCCCATTCCCCGTTGAAGGCCGACACATCTAGGCCCCCTCCGCCGCCCCAAACTTGTGAAATTGTTGCTGTCCCCGTCAGGGGAAGGGGGAGGAGGGGACGGCCCTTCTGCCCTGGTGAAGATGTATGTAAGATTTCAGCAGAGGTTATCACCAGGGCAAAGGGTCACCACTTCACTGACCTTAAAAAATGACTCGCCTTTACAGAAGTTAACGGCAAATCTATCGAAAATCCTTATAATTTCCCGAATGCCACCCGGTTATTAACTGTGATACGACCTCGAGAGGAGGGAAAATCGGTTTGGAGGATGATGGAGGAGGCGAACATTACATTTGATATTTACCCGCAACTAGCGATTCATAAATCCCCAACTTTAAGAGAATTACGCAAATCATGTCATGGGAGGGTACCCATTTTTTTGCATCCATCCCTCTACAGAGCTGTAAAACTAATCTTCCCCTTTGATGTCGGCGGTGTGTCCCAGGATGGCCTCATCAATACTGCGATGGGCACTTATTCCATGGGAAAAACCGCCGGTATCTTGACTCCATCAATGTTCGTTGGAGAATCTAAACCCTAAAACACTACAATGGCACTCTTTCTAGCAAGCGTGAATGTCCGAGGTTTGAGGGCCGATCTTCGGAAATTACGATTATGCCTGGACCTTCGAAGCCTTGGAGTGGATATATGTTGTGTTCAGGAAACTCACTTAATTCAAGGTGATTATTTAAGTGCGCTGTCTAGGGATTTTGATGTCTATTCAGCGTACTTCAATTCTAACTCGAGGGGGGTTTCCTGGCTAGTGAAGCGGACTATAGATGCGTCGTGTGACCCTTGTTTCATGGATTCGGAAGGAAGGCTTTGCGTTCTGGATGTTACCATAAAAGATAAAGCGTTTCGATTGATTGGGGTTTATGCGCCAAACCTCCAGGCTGAGCGTGCTCCCTTTTTTCGGCGAATCGAGCGCTTCATGAACACACCTCGTTCAGTTATCTTAGCGGGAGACTGGAACGCGGTCCTGGATCCCGATTTAGATCGCGCAGGGAATCCTTCTAGGAGTACTAACAGAGATCATGATGCAAAGACATTTCGGGACTTTGTCGATGAGTTTGATCTTATCGATACATTCCGAAATGAAAAGCCTCATGATATAGTGTGGACTTGGACAGCTAGACGCGGCTCCGGTGCAGTACAGCTTTCGAGTTATATTGACCGGTTCTTAATTAGAAGAGTCGACGTAGAATTATTAGAATGTCCAAGTTTTCATAATATAGTTTACTCGGATCATAGACTTGTTCGTGTCCGTGTAAACTTAGATAGCCGTAAACCTAGATTAGCTGGGTACTGGAAACTCAACACTTCGTTGTTCGATGTGCAGAGTTTCCGGGAACAGCTACTACTAACATATCAGCGGGTAATGACGGGGGCTATAATTGGGAATAAGTTGTGGGGGAAATTTAAGAAAACCATTAGGTCCTTTTCTGCTGATTTTAGCCAACGACTCAACCTAGAATCTAGAGCAGCAAAAGTGACACTAGAATCTAGACTAGATTGGGCAGTGGCGGTGGCGGATAGTACTAATGTTACTATAATTAAGGCGAAGCTCGCCTCCTTGACTAGCAAGGAACACGCAGCTTCTTTAATTAGGGCTAGGTTAAAGAGAATGCCTCATGAGGAAGCAAACATGGCCGCTGAATTGCGTGCAGAGGAGCGTCGACATGCTACCGATCGATATATCGCACGTGTCACATTGCCGGACGGACGTACCGTGACCACAAACGAAGGTATTTTGGAGGCGTTTCGTAATCACTTTCAGGATCTTTTCACCAGGGAGCCCGGTTTGTCTTTAGCGCATTTCGACCCCTATTTAGCTGACTTTTCTCGCCTCGGGGCGACCGAAGCGGCTAGGTGCGAAGGTTGCATAACGGAGGATGAAGTCGTGGAAGCCCTAAAGGGAGTCGGCCTGAATAGATCTCCTGGGATCGATGGTTTGCCCTACGAACTGTATTTGAGGTTGTCGCACATTTTTGTCCCCTTGCTGACAGTTTTATTTAACGCTTGGTTTAGGAACGGGTCAATACCTGAGTACTTTACCAAGGGGATTGTGAAATTGTTACGCAAGAGCAAAGATGGTGGGGATGGGATCAATAATTTCCGGCCTTTAACTATGCTAAACACAGAGTTAAAGATTTTGGCCAAGATTTTAGCAAATCGCCTGCAGACTGTTTTGGCTGGTCTGATTAGCCCCGAACAGACTTGTTCTGTGAAGGGTAGGACCATTCAGGATAATTTGCACGCGATACGCTTAATCATTGAGAAAGTCGACACAGAAGCCGCGCTGATCAATTTAGATCAGTCCAAAGCATTCGATAGGGTGGACCATCGCTACTTGGAGGCTGTTTTGTCATCGGCCGGTTTTGGCCCGCAGTTTCGCTCCTGGATTCGCCTCCTTTATGCAAACCCCGGGGTGCTGGTGGAAGTGAATGGTTTGAGGTCGAAGCCCTTCAAATTATCCAGATCTCTTCGTCAGGGTTGTCCGCTTTCACCGATGCTCTATGCGCTTGTGTTGGAACCCTTCCTTCGCAGGCTCAGGGTGAACCCGGTCCTACGCGGTGTTACTTTGCCAGGTGCTTGCACCATACTGAAGTACTCTGCCTATGCCGACGACGTAACAGTGTTTGTAACGAGCAGTGCCGAGATTAGTGTCGTCGACAGAGAAATCAGAATGTATGAAACGATAACAGGGGCCAAAATTAACTGCGACAAGTCTGTTGGCTTGCGCATCGGTGCCTGGAAGGGTGCATCCCTACAGGGACCCTTCAGCTGGACTGACGGGCCTTGCAAGCTACTCGGCGTCTGGTTCGGTCCTGATCTTCAGCTGGAGAAAAATTGGTCGGAAGTGTTGAAAGCGATTCGGGCCGCAGCTGGTCTGTGGACCCGTAGAAATCTTTCATTAAAGGGGAGAGCGGAGGTGTGTTGCTCACACATTTATCCGATCATCCTATATCGTCTATCAGTACTTCCACTCCCGTCGGATACACTGCTTGAAATGCAGCGGGCTCTTTCCCGGTTTTTATGGCTTGGTAAAGCCCCTAAGGTCCGTCGCGACATCTGTTGTCTACAGCCTTCTGAGGGCGGTCTGGGTATGCCAAGTGTTGAGATTCGTCAACATACGCTTCGGCTTTATTACCTGAATCGAATGTGTACACCAGTTGAGGGAAACGGTGGCTTCTGGAAGGAAGACATCAAGAAAGCCTTTCCGGCTTTGAAAAGTGTGCACTTGGATGAGGGGGAGGCACACAGGTTGCCCCGAGGCGAGTGCTCCTTTTATCGCGAGTGTCGACGGGCCTTGAAGTTCCTCTTACGGGTGAAGGAAAGCCTCTCTGACACCCAGCTGTTGTCTCGTAAGGCATTGTATCGGGTCTTAGTGAGGGGATTTGTTCGAGATGAGAAGATTGAGGGGCTCGGTTTGTCGAGGGGGGAGCTACGCTCAATCTGGCCTTGGGCGCCTGGGCTAAAGGTCTTCGATAATGACGAGGCATCTCTGGCCTGGCTGATTATTAGAAATGCTATCTGGGTCGGCAAAAAGCTTCATGCAGCTGGTATTAAGGCTTCGCCTTTTTGTTGTCGTTGCGGAGACGAAGACGAGACTGTAAGTCACGCCTTTGTTTATTGCCGCATCGTCGTACCGCTCATTAAGTTAGTTGCAGGCCTCATGGTTCGCGTACTGAATGTAACGTCTTTTGACCTGGAACCGATTAATATATGTAGCAATTGGGCTCCGACAAATGATAGGAAAAGACGTTTTGTGTTTTATTGCTTACTAGCGGTGTTGAGAGGTGTGATATGGCAGACACGTTTGAAAGTTGTCTACGACGGTGAGACCTTCGCTGCTCCCAACCTTATTCGAATTTTCAAGTGTCGTCTGAAGATCCGCATTAAGGCCGAGAAGGCGAAACTCCCTTCGGCAGATTTTGGTGAAAGATGGGTAACAGTTGCACGATTGTGTCGAGTGAGAGGAGCTAGTCTAGAGTGGTATCTGGACGTGCCTTAGGCAAAAGAATTTTGGGTTTCTCCAACGAACGTTGATCCTGTCCCGTTTAAGGCTAGATTAGTTGACCCATTTTTGACTATTATTTTTTGTTCATAACTTGACCTGCATCACGTTTCGACTGGAAAATCCGCATATCTGCCACAACTTAGAAATGGGGGATCCTTATACTAACACGGGGACTTTTTTCATTGTACATAAATTCACTTTTTTTTGTATATAAAATTTTTATTACCCAAATCCCCCATCTCATATTGTGTAATTATGGGTTTTAAGTAGGATAGTCATGGTATAAATTCTTTTGGTGTATGGTGCATGATTGTAGTGTGAATGTGGTATTTTGGTGAATGATGGTCACGTATGAAACTAGCCAAGTTAGACCAGTCAGAGTAAGTTAGTTAAGACCGATCTTTCCCCACCCTCTTTTTGGCCTTGTGCCGCATTTCTGTTTTTTTTATGCAGAATAAATATTGAATCCAGTAAGATAGTCGAACTCTACTTACCAGGCGCATATTTCTTCTTGGCGACGAAGGATTCGAAGATCTACTCTCTCTCCATTTCTAACCACCAGACAACAACTAGCAATCTGGAATTACGTCAAATTTTTCCTACGTACTCATCTTTGAACAAACGAAAGTTTTTCGAATGAAAAAAAAATCCAGCGTAAGACAAACACTGGCAAATGCACAAGGAAATTAAAGACGAACGTGGAGAAAGCTACACAAGCATCAAAGTTTTAAAACAAGCTCATCCGGCGGACAAAGAAAAATAAATCTCGAAAATCGTGATTTTTTTTGTTCTTCGTCTCTTACGAAAAAATATCAACTAAGTTATTTTTCTAGAAGGACACTCGTGAGTCATTATTTTATTCCGTGACTGAGTTAAGATTTTTAACAAAGGAATATAATACAATTCTTTTTCTCTCTCCAAAGAGAAAAAAGAAAAATACTAACGCTGAAATTAAAAACCTTATTCTTTTCTCTTTTGTCCAGCAAAAAAAAGAGGGTTGACTTTTTTTTTTCTGTTAAGAACTAATTACGTTAGCAGCGTAATATAAAAAAAAGCGGTTGACTTTATTTTTTTTCTGTTTAAGAATTAATTACGTTAGCAGCGTAATATAAAAGAAAAAAATCTGTATTGTATAAAGACACAACAGTAAACATGGAAGATTTCAAAGCTATGATGTTAGAACTCGTTAAATTCCAAACTGAACAACAGGCTCAAATGGAAGCTAGGTTTCAAGAAAATCTGCTTGTTCAACAACAAAAAGCCGACGAAAAACGGCAAAAGTTTAAACAACTATTGCTACAAACAATATCGAATAGGGGTCAAAATACCGAGAACGAATACGCATTTTTCCAAAATGCTGTTTGGAATACAATTGACAATTTTTCTTATTCTCCAGACGAAGATAGAACATTCGCTTCATATTTTAGAAGGTATGAAGATCTATACAACATAGATTGTGAAAATTGGGCAGACTCTAAAAAAGTTCGATTACTCCTTTGTAAATTAGGGACATCGAACATACAAAGTTCGTTGACTACATATTACCTCGTAAGACCAGCGATTTAACTTTCTCGGAAGCGGTTAGGTTGTTGACGGAATTGTTTAGCCCCAAAACTTCCCTTTTTCACAAAAGATGGAAGTGCATAAATTTAACGAGAAAAGATTGCGAGGACTACATGACTTTCGCATCAGTAGTAAATAAACACTGTGACGATTTCAAGCTTGCCGAACTAAGCGCAGATGATTTCAAATGTTTAATTTGTGTACAAGGACTGATATCAGCTAAAGACGCCTAAATAAGACGCAGAGTTCTGAATAAGCTAGAAAATTAACCGAATATAACCTTACAAAAAATTGCAGAGGACTGGCAGAGATTTGTGAGTGTGAAGCAAGACACGAAGGACATAGAAGAATCGGGCATAGCACACATAAGAAAGGTACGGCAAAAATCATATCCTAACTTTCCTTCAAAATCAAGTCAATCCAAAAAGAGTGACTATTCTCACTTTTCGCCAAAAACAAATTACCCCAAGAAAAAACAAAACAAATTACCACCTAGACCCTGTTCGCGCTGTGGTGCTCTTCATTGGTATATGGATTGCCCCTACCGGTTTAAAACTTGTTTAATTTGTAACAAAATCGGACACAAGAGCTCACACTGTAGAACAAATACAGGATTTAAAAACCGGATAAAAAGCACAAGATCAGACGAACAGGATAGCATAAACATAAGGAAGTACGTTCAAGTACAAATCCTTAACGAAAGAATAAAGTTACAATTAGACACCGGGTCTGATTTAACTATCATCAACCTGCAGACATGGAAAAGATTGGGTAAACCAACCATGTTAAAATCAAACAAAGTAGCCAGGTCGGTTATTGGGAAAAAATAAAATTCGAAGGTGAGATTATAACTAACGTTAAGTTTAACGGGAAAAAACAAAAAATTAAAAATGTTCGTGTTAAAAAACACTTGCAATTTATTTGGGACACAGTGGATGAACCAATTTAATCTATGGGATTTACCCATTAACGTTTTTTGCCAAAAAATAGAAAGCCTGACAACCGAAGCAGATAAATTAAAAGAAGATTTGAAAAAAACCTTCCCCGAAGTTTTTTCAAATGGACTGGGTCGATGCAAAAAGATGGCGGCAAAATTTGAATTAAAGGAAAACATCCCACCCGTATTTAAAAAGTAAAGGAATGTACCTTTCGCCTCACTCGAGAAAATAAATGAAGAACTAGACAGACTAGTTAAGACCGGCATTCTTTCTAAAATTGAATATAGCTAATGGGCTGCTCCGACTGTCTATGTTAAAAAGAAAACTAAAGAGATCCGCGTCTGCGCCGATTTTTCGACTGGATTAAATGCATCACTAAAGGATTACCATTATCCTCTTCCGTGCCCAGACGAAATATTTATTAAATTGAACGGAAGAAGATTTTTCTCTAGGATAGATTTAAGTGACGCATATTTACAGATACCCGTGGAAGAAGAAAGCTCGAAACTACTATATATTTACACCCATCGCGGGTTATACAAATTCGAGAGACTTGCTTTCGGTGTCAAGGTCGCACCAGCCATATTCCAGCAGGTAATGGATACTATGCTGAACGGACTGGAATTCACAATAGCATATCTAGACGACATCCTAATGACTAGTCATACCAAAGAACAACACCGGGAACACGTCCACAAAGTTGTCTCGCGAATCCAAGAGTACGGTTTCAAACTCAAAGAAGCCAAATGCGATTTTTTTGTGAAGAAAATCAAATATCTGGGCCACATTATTGACAAAGATGGCAGAAGACCAGACCCAGAACGGGCTATTGCAATTCAGGACATGCCGGCTCCTGAAAATATCGCATCTTTACAAAGTTTTCTCGGACTGGCTAACTACTACCAAGTTTTCATACCCAATATGCATAACCTCCGTGCTCCAATGAATGAACTTCTGAAAAAAGACAAAGAGTGGGAATGGACAGCTGAATGCCAGGAGGCATTTGAGAAAACGAAAAATAGTCCTAACATCCGATCTTTTTCTAACTCACTATAATCCAGACTTAGAGATTATTGTCGCTAGCGACGCAAGCTCATATGGCATCGGGGCATGCATTTTACACAAAATGCCAGACGGGACTCACAAACTAATAGCTCACGCATCGAGGACACTGCTACCGGCAGAAAAGAACTACTCCCAAATAGAAAAGGAATCCTTAGGGATCATTTTTGCAGTCTCGAAATTCCACTGATACATACACGGTAGATTTTTCACTTTACAAACGGATCATAAACATTTACTCACAATTTTTGGGTCCAAAAAAGGTCTGCCCGTACACACAGCTAACAGACTGGAGAGGTGGGAAACAATCCTTTTAAATTATAATTTTAAAATGGAATACCTCCCCTCGAAAAATATCTGCCACGCTGAAGGATTGTCAAGACTCATCCCAAAACGTAGTGAACCCCTTGAAGACACTGTGATTGCCTCCCTTCGAACGGAAGGAGAAATTAACTCGACATTACGGAACACAGTAAGGGAACTCCCCGTGTCACTGCACGAAATAAAAATGGAAGCCCTCGGTGACGAGTTTATTAAGATGACCAAGACTAAATTAACTGAAAAGGACCAAAAAACTTCAGACATTTTCTCCCTATGCGATGAGGTATTCTTGTATAGTGAGAGAGTCGTCATTCCCAAAACTCTTCAAAGGAGAATTCTGAGAATTCTGTGCATTGACAGCAAAGGCACCTCCGATCAAATACAGTCCTTGGCCAAAAACGGACCGACCATGATTCAGGATCCATATAGACTTCGCAGGCCCATTAGACGGTTTCAACTATTTAATTGTAATAGATAGTTTCACAAAATGGCCAGAAGTGTGCCGATGCAAAAGTCCAACTACGGAAGTAACCATAAACTTCCTCCACGAATTGTTCGCCCGTTTCGGGGTGGTGGATTGTTTAGTCAGCGACAACGGAACACAGTTCACGTCCGCTGAATTCAAGGATTTCTGTGATACGTTCCAAATAGAACATATTACGACCCCAGCATACCACCCGAGATCAAATGGCCAGAAGAGCGTTTTGTCGATACACTGAAAAGAGCCCTGAAGAAGGCTAGAGGCACTCCTACGGAAAAAGCCCTACAACAGTTCCTTCAGGTGTACAGGATCACGCCAAACACGAATATACCATCTTCATTACACCCTGCTGAGGTAATGTTTGCGCGCAAGATAAGATCCGTCTTTGGCAAACTGCTGCCAAAACAGACAAAACCGGGACGAACAAATGCAGTACCAAGAAAACGTTACGTCCCAAGCGAAAAAATATATGTTTAAATGTTTAAAAATAATAAATCGTTCTGGGAACTGGGTAAAATTGAGAAGCGGATTGGAAATATGGTATACATAATTCAAGGCCCTAAGTTCTCTCATAAGAGACAGTTAAATCAATTAAGAAAACGACTATCGGACGACACCGACAGCGCTTCCCAGGAAGAAGAAGAAATTATAGACACCATATATGACACCTTTGACATTGAGATCCCCCAGGCAGCTCCGGAACCAAGACAATCAAAAAGGAAGCGAAAACCAACGGATCTGATCGTAATAGACCCGAAAAGGAAATGCTATTAATTCTCCTGCGGAGGTAATACTTGGGAGGGGGTGTTATGGTGACTTACCTATGTACAACATGGACTCTTCCTCTTTGCTCAATAAATGCCAACGGCAATTAACTCTCGCCGGAATCCAGTAAGATAGTCGAACTCTACTTACCAGGCGCATATTTCTTCCCCCTGTACTCTATTTTCTTAATACACTTGTTTCTACTTTATACCGTGTTCGTGTCTTCCTTTCGGTCCCTTTAACAGGGCCACATCAGTTTATTAGTAACAAAAATGACTAGTTGCTGCTTTTGTTTCCCAAAGCAGGGTTAAAACAAGTTAATCCAAGGTAACAATAAAATAAAATAAGGGAAAAAATGGAGTCTCTTCAAAAGACTATTCCCAAAAAAGGGGCTTGCCGTTTCAGACGATAATAGGAGAAAAACAAGTTACTCCAACAAATATTATCGTCCAAAACAACGCCAAAATACCAGGGTGGATCGAAAGATCCGTACAAAAAGATTATTGCCTTTAGCGACAATAAATACCGGCGGTAAAAATAAGGTCGCGCCTTAACAACAAATATACATAAAAAGAGAAGAAGACATCTTACTTGAAAAGGGGTTGAAAAGAAAGCATACAAATATAACAAAAATTGTCCTTAGAAGGAAATCAAAGGTTCCTATTTTTTTCCAGTCTCTTTCCTTCTTTCAAATAAGCCCACAAAGGGTAACAGTCTTTGGGATTTCTTTGCCCGAAATCTACGAATACGATATCCGTTCAAGTATATCGTAGCCGTCTTCCTCTTGGATTTTAAACCCTCAAAGGGGTAAAAAGTTCTTGTTGGGAACTTTAGCCCAACACCACAATAAAAATTATCCTTTTCTAAAGGATAATTGTCTCAAAAAAGGGGTCCTTCTTCAAAGGGGTTTTCTTCCATATAAAATAGCCTCTGGCCTTCCCAAAGGGTTTTCTTCCAAAAAAGGGGTTCTTACTTAGAACGATCCTTTAAAAGTTTAACGTCGTACGACGGAGAGCGAGCTGACACGTCCGCCACGGACTCTGATCCTGGCTGCTATTAATTTAAAAAAGGCGCTAAAGGGGCTGGCTCGAAGAAAAGGGGAAATAGTCTTGACCCTCGGGTTTCTGAGTACACTGTCAGTGCAGGTCATGCCCCCTGTAGTCGGACTACTAACACCAATGCCAACCCGAGGCAGGGGGGATGGCAGGCGTCACACATGACAAAATACTGAATCTGTCAAGCTGGAGGTGGGAGGCCAGCTGGAAAGGAAAGGACGAAGCTCTCGTAGAGGCAACAAGATTAGTACAAAAAAAGGAAGGGCTGACCTCCTCCACCCCCAAATGGCCAACAGATACAGAGGTGGGAAGAGCAGACCCCCTTCTCACTCACTGCCAAAATGGTTAAGAATTAAAATTTCCAAACTCTCCGGACAAGAGAAAAAAAATTCTTCTCCGGGCAAGTAAGGGAGAAAAGAACTCTTAGGGCAAAAATAGTTGGGGAAAAAGACCATGCTGAACCGAAATGGGGGGATACTCAATTTAAAATATACCTGTCGTTCTAAGACAGATAACCTCCATCATGAATCCACCTACGGGTTCTAAAATAAGAACTAAGCTTGAATATTCACAAAAGGCCAGTGAGATCCACACCAACATTAGGGGAAGGACGAACACAAATATCTCTCAGCTCAGGGAAGCTACCAGAGCCGGAGAATTCAAAGGACCCTGAGAAACCTTTCCCACGTAAAGCGAGCAAAGACATCCCAGTTACAAATGCTTGTCTAGCTCCACTCATCAAGCTAGACAAACCAAGCCCGGTAATGGTTTCCAAACAACCCAGGCCTTTGACGCTCGATAAACCAGAGGAAATCTTCATCAAAGAGAGATCCGAGCCTCCAGGCTCCAGCATCAGAGAACTTGCCACAGAGCAACAAAATCCATCATCAAAAGGTAGAAATTTTGACCCCAGGGTAAAATCACGAAACGAAATAACATGAGCTCGAATAGCCATAGCAACATTGTAAAAACCTATGTTGAGGCATGTCTTCAAAAAATCAAGAAGACATTCAAAAACCCCAACAGCTGAAGTCGACTCCCATGCAGGAAAGGTCACTCGGAAAGGAGCAACTACAGGCTCATACCAGTCCACTTCTGCAGTACATAATCTGCACTCTCACAGACTTGCTTAAGGGATGAACTACACATCAAGTAGTCAGCAAATGCCCCAGACGCCAAAAACCGGCGATACTCAACTGACATCAGACTGATCCAGTAGAGCTTGAGTTTACCAAACTGTCGACAGAGTAATCTCTCCTTGACCCTAACAAGGAGACAAGGAGACTTAGGACTAGCAGTCCAAAAATCTTTGGAGAGTCTCTCTCTCTCCCAATGTGCTCGCTAGCACAGGAAAAAGGGTACAAAATATGTACCTCAAAATAAACCAAGTTACTAAAATGAACCTGCACTCTTCGTTGGAAGGAGTTGTGAAAGGTTAAACTCCTGACTTCCTTCCACTGACCTCTATCAGAGCTCTGTGCTCTGAGTAATGGACTATCTTGCTCAAATCCACCAAACTCTTGGTAAGAGGATGGTAGTAGGCCAGTGGTATCATGCGCCTTCAAATTTACATGCGAAGCATCGGATGCAGAATTCAGTGCCTTGCCATCTAGGAAACTGCCCAAATCCAAACAGTCTCCCTGACTCTCAGCAGACTGCCCCTGCAACATAAGTTGCCTCCTATTAAAAATAATAGGTACAATGGCCCTATTCACTTCCCACCTAAATCCCTCAACAAATAAACTAAAATTACAGGAGTCCACTCTCAACAAATTGTCGACAAGCCTAGAGACCCCAACAACGCCTTGAATATCATTTCCAAGTCCTAAATTCTTCCTGGAAATATCTACGGCAAGTTGCCTGTCAGGAGAATTAATACCCAAAGCCCGCTCATGCGGAGTCCTTAAATCTACCTCACAGTTCTCTAACTGCGGAGTAATCTTCACCAAGCCAAAGTTGCCGGAACTTAGTGAATACGCCTCAACTACCGGCATCAATTCTGGGGTTTCAAAAACCACAGGAATGTTAACAGAATCACCCTGTTTGCCATCAGCTAAAGCCCTTAGACTTTCAACTACCACTGCTGAGAATACCTTAACATTAGAGGAATCCTCATTTATAAATTCAAAATTTGCATACTCGGCAGGGAAGCAAGCATACATTTTTTTGGTTAAAACAGACACCGAAGACAACCACCCCAGTATGCGTTGTTCCCAAGGATTGAGGCAAATTTCCCCATGTCTTGCATTCGTTCAGAATAAGGACAATGTCGTTCATAGCCAACTCTCTCCTAAAGACCAGATTACGGAACAAAGAAGCGGGCGACATTGTGTAGCCTTTTCAGGAAACTAGAAAAAATACAACTAGCGGCTACAACTAAAATAAAAGGTCACACGCAGTCTCTTTCCTTCTTCCAAATAAGGCCCACAAAGGGTAACAATCTTTGGGATTTCTTCGCCCGAAATCTGCGAATACGATATCCGTTCAAGTATATCGTAGCCGTCTTCCTCTTGGATTTTAAACCCTTAAGGAAAACATCTAACTCCTTTTATTTAGCTATTTTATATAATAACGACCTTCGCCTCGTAATCAAACGGTTTTAGGTTCGTGCCCGCGTGCGGCCACTGTTTTCTTGCAGCAGACACATGCTAGTCGTGGCCGCTTATCCTTCGGTCTTTCCGCAGTAGAGCACCTGCCATTAAAATAAGAATAGAGTAGCAAAGGATTAAAAACGTTTCTTCTGTGAGAAAGAGCTAGTAGGGAGGAGAATAGAAAATCGCCCACGAGATTTCGAAGTAGGTTTTGTATTCTGTCAAGACAGGAAAGGGTGCTCTGAGCAGCAACTCCCCAAATGTTGCCACAGTACTCCATCTTAAGACTTATTTGACTATTATACATGGTAGAGGATCAAGTCAGATACATTCTGGAGTAGTAGAATGATCCAACCATTTTTCCAGCGACCTTAACAACGAATTTGATGTAAGTCTTCCATTTCAGGTCGGGAGTATGCATGTAGGTGTATATATATATATATATATATATATATATATATATATATATATATATATATATATATATATATATATATACACAGTACCGTCCAAAATTAAGGAACAAACATTAAATCTTCTGAATCTAAACAAAATTATATATTAATTTTTGTGAAAATTTTACTGAATATACACATTATGTAGTTGGACTTTTACCGAGATTTTCAGATGAATTAAAATAATATTTTTAAAGTTATCTACCATTTTATAGATTTGAAGGGTCTAAAATTAAGGAACACAATATCATTTTTAACTAAATTACATTAAAAAGGCAAAAGAGATTTAATATTTGGTACTTACACCTTTGTTTTCAATAACTGCTGCGTATCTAAATCTTGACATGTGGCCACAGTTATCTTGGCGCATTCATCTTTCAGTTTCAGCCACTAGTCTTCAATGTTTTCCAGATTCTTTGCCATAACATTCTGTCCTAGAGGCTTTCCATAAGTTTTCTATAGGGTTCAGGTCAGGACTCTGAGCAGGCCAGTCCATTACCTCTACTTCTTGATCAGCCAGATAATTCATGACCAGCTTTGCCTTATGGCAGGGAGCATTATGCTGCATAAAAACAGGCTTTTCGATACCAGAATTGTGCAACACTGGCAAAACATACTGTTTTTAATCATTCTTGTATACGGTGGCATTTACTCTAGTATTTAACCGTACAATTGGTGATGTACTCTGTCATGATATCATGCTGAAAACCATCACGTTACCTCCACCAAATTTAACAGTTTTTTATGTAGCTAGGATCCAAACTTTCGCCTTTTCTTCTTACAAATTGTTTTCCATCACTGCCAAATACATTAAATTTCAATTCGTCACTGAAATAAACCTTTTTCCAATTTTATTCTGACCATATAACATGCTTTTTTGCGAATGCCAATCTAGCTGCTTTGTTTATTTTTTACTTATTACCGGCTTTTTTCGAGAAGATCTTGCGACAGTTTGTCATGAAACATTCGTGACACCTCCCATTTGTTTAGAAATTTTACCAGCTGTAAGGAAACGGTCTTTTAACACTAGGCGTTGTATAACTCTGCCCTCTTTTGCCATTGTCTGACAAGCCCACACTTATTGTTTTGAAAAGAATAGAACACAAACATGAGATCCAATGAGGCGTAAGGCAACTTTAAAATACACTTTCAAGTGTGTAGATTGTTTTTGACACAAAACAACAAACGTGGACTTGTCACGTAAACAACACACAGGCAGATTATGAGTGAAAAGAATGGAAAACAAATATGAGATCATAAAAATGCTTCGATATAGTTTATTTCAAACCAAACATTCGATTACTGCGCATGACTCATATGTGTCATTACACGTTTTTTCCACACAGCTGCATATATGCCCTTGAACAGAAATGTTATTAATAATCACAAAAGGTGATTTCAATGACTTTCGTTTTACTGTTTACGTCTGATATTTAGTTTTCATAAATAGGTTTATTAATGAGAAAGAGAGACAGGTTACTTTCGTGCGCACGTGAGTGCAAGAGAGAGATAGACCGATAGCTAGCTAGTCTTATTACACCTTGTTATATTGTGCACCCCCACCGGCGGCGGCGGCGGCGGCGGCGGCGGCGGCGCCTTTTATACGTCTGTCTTGCTTGAATTGTCGCCACGAAGACAGAGAATTATCTCTCTCCTGGTGTCAAGTGATTTCAATTACTCTGTTTTACTGAGGCCACCTCTGACCCCTAGGTGTCACTCCAACTTTTCCATTCTAATAACTGCTTTTGTTGTGTAACCATGTATTGTCTTTGTTTGTAAATAAATGATATTGTTCGAATACAATATTCATCCCAATAATAACATTATTCTAACAACTGCGGTTATTGTTTCAATACCATAATGTCTTTCTCCATGTATTAAGTTCAGGGGCCATAAAGAACTCACATTGAATTAGAGGTTAAAAGACACTTATTTCATACACAACTCGAACTGGATCAAACACGAAGTAGAAACGATAAATAAAACGTAGGAATATAGTAAGTAATGGCATGATACACTACAAGTAAAAGGTTCGTTTATATTTCTTATCGTTAATGAGGTTGCACCATACGTTTTAATATTACTGCCAATCTTAGACTGCGATATATTATCGTATATCGACTCATAGCCCAGTAATTCTTTCCCGTTCTTAAATCTTACTTTAATAAAGTCAAACATTACGTTTTAATATTACTACCATTCTTGGACTGCGATATATTATCGTATGTCGACTCATAGCTCAGTAATTCTTTCCCGTTCTTAAATCTAACTTTAATAAAGTCAAATATTACGTTTTAATATTACTGCCATTCTTGGACTGCGATATATTATCGTATGTCGACTCATAGCTCAGTAATTCTTTCTCGTTCTTAAATCTAACTTTAATGAAGTCAAACATTACGTTTTAATATTACTACCATACTTGGACTGCGATATATTATCGTATGTCGACTCATAGCTCAGTAATACGTTCCAGTTCTTAAATCAAACTTTAATAAAGTCAAATATTACGTTTTAATATTACTTCCATTCTTGGACTGCGATATATTATCGTATGTCGACTCATAGCTCAGTAATTCTTTCTCGTTCTTAAATCTAACTTTAATGAAGTCAAACATTACGTTTTAATATTACTACCATACTTGGACTGCGATATATTATCGTATGTCGACTCATAGCTCAGTAATACGTTCCCGTTCTATAATCTAACTTTAATCAAGTCAAACATTACGTTTTAATATTACTGCCATTCTTGGACTGCGATATATTATTGTATGTCGACTCATAGCTCATTAATACTTTCTCGTTCTTAAATCTAACTTTATTGAAGTCAAACATTACGTTTTAATATTACTGCCATTCTTGGACTTCGATATATTATCGTATGTTGACTCATAGCTCAGTAATTCTTTCTCGTTCTTTAATCTAACTTTATTGAAGTCAAACATTACGTTTTTATATTACTGCCATCCTTGGACTGCGATATATTATCGTATGCCGACTCATAGCTCAATAATTCTTTCCCCTTCTGAACTCTAACTTTAATGAAGTCAAACATTACGTTTTAATATTACTGCCATTCTTAGACTGCGATATATTATCGTATGCCGACTCATAGCTCAGTAATACTTTCTCGTTCTTTAATCTAACTTTAATGAAGTCAAACATTACGTTTTAATATTGCTACCATTCTTGGACTGCGATATATTATCGTATGTCGACTCATAGCTCAATAATTCTTTCCCGTTCTGAAATCTAACTTTAATGAAGTCAAACATTACGTTTTCATATTGCTACCATGCTTGGACTGCGATATATTATCGTATGTCGACTCATAGCTCAGTAATACTTTCTCGTTCTTAAATCTAACTTTTATGAAGTCAAACATTACGTTTTAATATAACTGCTATTCTTGGACTGCGATACATTATCGTATGTAGACTCGTAGCTCAGTAAAACGTTCCCGTTCGTAAATCTAACTTTAATTAATTCAAACATTACGTTTTAATATTACTGCCATTGGGGGACTGCGATATATTATCGTATTTCGACTCATATATCAGTTATACTTTCTCGGTCTTAAATCTAACTTTAATGAAGTAAAACATTTAGTTTTAATATTACTGCCATTCTTGGACTGCGATATATTATCGTATATCGACTCATAGCTCAGTAATACGTTCCCGTTCTTAAATCTAATTTTAATGAAGTCAAACATTACGTTTTGATATTACTACCATTCTTGGACTGCGATGTATTATCGTTTATCGAATCATAGCTCTGTAATACTTTCTGGTTCTTAAATCTGATTTTAATAAAGTCATACATTACGTTATAATATTACTGTTATTCCTGGACTGCGATATATTATCGTATGACTAATCATAGCTCAGTAATTCTTTCTCGTTCTTAAATCTAACTTTATTGCAGTCAAACAATACGTTTTAATATTACTGCTATTCTCGGACTGCGATATATTATCGTATGTCGACTTATAGCTCAGTAATTCTTTCTCGTTCTTAAATCTAACTTTAATGAAGTCAAACATTACGTTTTAATATTGCTACCATTCTTGGACTGCGATATATTATCGTATGTCGACTCATAGCTCAATAATTCTTTCCCGTTCTGAAATCTAACTTTAATGAAGTCAAACATGACGTTTTCATATTGCTACCATTCTTGGACTGCAATATATTATCGTATGTCGACTCATAGCTCAGTAATACTTTCTCGTTCTTAAATCAAACTTTTATGAAGTCAAACATTACGTTTTAATATAACTGCTATTCTTGGACTGCGATACATTATCGTATGTCCACTCGTAGCTCAGTAAAACTTTCCCGTTCGTAAATCTAACTTTATTGAAGTCAAACATTACGTTTTAATATTACTGCCATTGGGGGACTGCGATATATTATCGTATGTCGACTCATAGATCAGTTATACTTTCTCGGTCTTAAATCTAAGTTTAATGAAGTAAAACATTTAGTTTTAATATTACTGCCATTCTAGGACTGCGATATATTATCGTATGTCGACTCATAGCTCAGTAATACGTTCCCGGTCTTGAATCTAATTTTAATGAAGTCAAACATTACGTTTTGATATTACTACAATTCTTGGACTGCGATATATTATCGTATGTCAACTCATTGCTCAGTAACACTTTCTTGTTCTTAAATCTCACGTTATTGAAGTCAAAAATTACGTTTTAATATTACTGCCATCCTTGGCCTGCGATATATTATCGTATGTCGACTCCTAGCCCAGTAATTCTTTCCTGTTCTGAAATCTAACTTTAATGAAGTCAAACATTTCGTTTTAATATTACTGCCATTCTTGGACTGCGATATATTATCGTATGTCGACTCATAGCTCAGTAATTCTTTCTCCTTCTGAACTCTAACGTTAATGAAGTCAAACATTACGTTTTAATATTACTGCCATTCTTACACTGCGATATATTATCGTATGTCGACTCCTAGCTCAGTAATTCTTTCTCGTTCTTAAATCTAACTTTAATGAAGTTTAACATTACGTTTTAATATTACTGCCATTCTCGGACTGCGATATATTATCGTATGTCGACTCATAGCTCAGTAATTCTTTCCTGTTCTGAACTCTAACTTTAATGAAGTCAAACATTACGTTTTAATATTACTGCCATTCTTAGACTGCGATATATTATCGTATGGCGACTCATAGCTCAGTAATACTTTCTCGTTCTTTTATCGTACTTTAATGTAGTCCAAATTACGTTTTAATATTACTTCGTTTCTTGGACTGCGATATATTATCGTATGTCGACTCATAGCTCAATAATTCTTTCCCGTTCTGAAATCTAACTTTAATGAAGTCAAACATTACGTTTTCATATTGCTACCATTCTTGGACTGCGATATATTATCGTATGTCGACTCATAGCTCAGTAATACTTTCTCGTTCTTAAATCTAACTTTTATGAAGTCAAACATTACGTTTTAATATAACTGCTATTCTTGGACTGCAATACATTGACGTATGTCGACTCATAGCTCAGTAATACGTTCCCGTTCTTAAATCTAACTTTAATGAAGTCAAACATTACGTTTTAATATTACTGCCATTGGGGGACTGCGATATATTATCGTATGTCGACTCATAGATCAGTTATACTTTCTCGGTCTTAAATCTAAGTTTAATGAAGTAAAACATTTAGTTTTAATATTACTGCCATTCTTGGACTGCGATATATTATCGTATGTCGACTCATAGCTCAGTAATACTTTCTCGTTCTTAAATATAATTTTAATAAAGTCATACAGTACTTTCTAATATTACTGTTATTTCTGGACTGCGATATATTTTCGTATGACGAATCATAGCTCAGTAATTCTTTCTCGTTCTTAAATCTCACTTTATTGAAGTCAAACAATACGTTTTAATATTACTGCTATTCTCGGACTGCGATATATTATCGTATGTCGACTCATAGCTCAGTAATTCTTTCCCGTTCGTAAATCTTACTTTAATGAAGTCAAACATTACGTTTTAATATTATTGCCATTCTCGGACTGGGATATATAATCGTATGTCGACTCATAGCTCAATAATTCTTTCCCGTCATTAAATCTAACTTTAATGAAGTCAAACATTATGTTTTAATATTACTGCCATTCTTGGACTGCGATATATTATCGTATGTCGACTGATAGCTCAGCCATTCTTTCTCGTTCTTAAATCCAACTCTAATGAAGTCAAACATTACGTTTTTATATTACTGCCATTCTTGGACTGTGATATATTATCGTATGTCGACTCATAGCTCAGTAAATCTTTCCCGTTCTTAAATCTTACTTTAATGAAGTCAAACATTACGTTTTATATTACTGACATTCTTGGACTGCGATATATTATCTCATGTAAAAACATAACTCAGTAATTAATTCTCGTTCTTAAATATAACTGTAATGAAGTCAAACATTACGTTTTAATATTACTGACATTCTTAGACTGCGATATATTATCGTATGTCAACTCATAGCTAAGTAATTCTTTCCCGTTCTTGAAACCAACTGTATTGAAGTCAAACATTACGTTTTAATATTACTGTCATTCTTGGACTGCGATATATTATCGTATGTCGACTCATAGCTCAGAAATTATTTCCCGTTCTTACATCCAACTTTAATTAAGTCAAACATTACGTTTTAATATTACTGCCATTCTTGGATTGATATATATTGTCGTACGTCGACTCATAGCTCAGTAATTCTTTCCTGTTCTTTAATCTAACTCTAATGAAGTCAAACATTACGTTTTAATATTACTGCTATTCTTGAACTGCGATATATTATCGTATGTCTACTCATAGCTCAGTAATTCTTACTCGTTCATAAATCTAACTTTATAGAAGTCAAACAATACGTTTTAATATTACTGTCATTCTTGGACTGCAATATATTATCGTATGTCGACTCATAGCTCATTTATTCAATCCCGTTCTTAAATCTAACTTTAATAAAATCAAACATCACGTTTTAATATTACTGCAATCTTTGGACTGCGATATATTATCGTACGTCGTCTCATAGCTCAGTAATTCTGTCACGTTCTTAAATCTAACTTAATTGGAGTCAAACAATACGTTTTAATATTACTGCCATTCTTGGACTTAGATATATTATCGTATGTCGACTCATTGCTCAGTAATTCTTTCTCGTTCTTAAATCGTACTTTAATGAAGTCAAACATTACGTTTTAATATTACTGCCATTCTTGGACGGCAATATATTATCGTATGTCCACTCATAGCTCAGTAATACTTTCTCGTTTTTAAATCTTACTTTAATGAAGTCAAACAACACGTTTTTATATTACTGTCATTCTTGGACTGCGATATATTATCGTATGTCGACCTATAGCTCATTAATTCTATCCCGTTCTTAAATATAACTTTAATGAAGTCAAACATCACGTTTTAATATTACTGGCATCTTTGGACTGCGATGTATTATCCTACGTCGACTCATAGCTCAGTAATTCTTTCACGTTCTTAAATATAACTTTATTGAAGTCAAACAATACGTTTTAATATTACTGCCATTCTTGGACTGCGATATATTATCGTATGTCGACTCATAGCTCAATAATTCTTTCTGGTTCTTAAATCTTACTTTAATGAGGTCAAACATTACGTTTTAATATTACTGCCATTGGGGGACTGCGATATATTATCGTATGTCGACTCATAGCTCAGTAATACATTCTCTTTCTTTAATCCTACTTTAATGAGGTCATACATTACGTTTTAATATAACTGCCATTCTTGGACTGCGATATATTATCGTATGTCGACTCATAGCTCAGTAATACTTTCTCGTTCTTAAATCTTACTTTAATGAGGTCAAACATTACGTTTTAATATTACTGCTATTCTTGGACAGCGATATATTATCGTATGTCGACTCATAGCTCAGTAATACTTTCTCGTTCTTAAATCTTACTTTAATTAGGTCAAACATTACGTTTTAATATTACTGCCATTCTTGAACTGCGATATATTATCGTATGTCGACTCATAGCTCAGTAATACTTTCTCGTTCTTAAATCTTACTTTGATGAGGTCAAACATTACCTTTTAATATTACTGCTATTATTGGACGGCGATATATTATCGTATGTCGACTCATAGCTCAGTAATACTTTCTTGTTCTTAAATCTTATATTAATGAGGTCAAACATTTTGTTTTAATATTACTGCGATTCTTGGACTGCGATATATTATCGTATGTCGACTCATAGCTCAGTAATACTTTCTCGTTCTTATATCTTACTTTAATGAGGTCAAACATAACGTTTTAATATTACTGCCATTCTTGGACTGCGATATATTATCGTATGTCGACTCATAGCTCAGTAATACTTTCCCGGTCTTACATCTTACTTTAATGAAGTTAAACCTTACGTTTTAATATTACTGCCATTCTTGGACTGCGATATATAATCGTATGACGACTCATAGCTCAGTAATACTTTCCCGTTCTTAAATCTAATTTTACTGAAGTCAAACATTACGTTTTAATATTACTACCATTCTTAGACTTCGATATATTATCGTACGTCGACTCATAGCTCAGTAATTCTTTCTGGTTCTTAAATCTTACTTTAATGAAGTCAAACATCACGTTTTAATATTACTGCTATTCTTGGATAGCAATATATTATCGTATGTCGACTCATAGCTCAGTAATTCTTTCCCGTTCTTAAATCTAACTTTATTGAAGTGAAACATTACGTTTTAATATTACTGCCATTCTTGGACTGCGATATATTATCGTATGTCGACTCATAGCTCAGTAATACTTTGTCGTCTTTAAATCTTACTTTAATGAGGTCAAACATTACGTTTTAATATTATTGTGATTCTTTGACGGCGATATATTATCGTATGTCGACTCATTGCTCAGTAATACTTTCTCGTTCTTAAATCTTACTTTAATGAGGTCAAACATTACGTGTTAATATTTCTTCTATTCTTGGACTGCGATATATTATCGTACGTCGACTCATAGCTCAATAATTCTTTCCAGTTCTTAAATCTTACCTGAATGAAGTCAAACATTACGTTTTCATATTACTGCTATCTTTGAACTGCGATATATTATCGTATGTCTACTCATAGCTCAGAAATTATTTCCCGTTCTTGCATCTAACTTTAATGTATTCAAACATTACTTTTTAATATTACTGCCATTCTTGGACTGCGATATATTATCGTACGTCGACTCATAGCTCAGTAATTATTTCCCGTTCTTAAATCTAACTTTTATGAAGTCAAACATTACGTTTTAATATTACTGCCATTCTTGGACTGCGATATATTATCGTATGTCGACTCATAGCTCAGTAATTCTTTGTCGTTCTTCAATCTAACTTTATTGAAGTCAAACATTACGTTTTAATATTACTGTCATTCTTGGACTGCGATATATTATCGTATGTCGACTCATAGCTCAGTAATTCTTTCCCGTTCTTAAATCTAATTTTAATGAAGTCAAACATTACGTTTTAATATTACTGCCATCTTTGGACTGCGATGTATTATCGTACGTCGACTCATAGCTCAGTGATTCTTTATCGTTCTTTAATCAAACTTTATTGTAGTCAAACAATACGTTTTTATATTACTGCCATTCTTGGACTGCGATATATTATCGTATGTCGACTCATAGCTCAGTAATTCTTTCCCGTTCTTAAATCTAATTTTAATGAAGTCAAACATTACGTTTTTATATTACTGCCATTCTACAACTGCGATATTTTATCGTATGTCGACTCATAGCTCAGTTATACTTTTTTGTTCTTAAATCTAATTTTAATGAAGTCAAACATTACGTTTTTATATTACTGCCATTCTTGGACTGCGATATGTTATCGTATGTAGACTAATAGCTACGTAATTCTTTCCCGTTCTTTAATCTAGCTTTAATGAAGTCAAACATAACGTTTTTATATTACTGCTATCTTGGGATAGCGATATATTATCGTATGTCGACTCATAGCTTAGTAATTCTTTCCCGTTCTTAAATCTAATTTTCATGAAGTCAAACATTACGTTTTTATATTACTGACATTCTTGGACTGCGATATATTATCGTATGTCGACGCATAGCTCAGTAATTCTTTCCCGTTCTTAAATCTTACCTGAATGAAGTCAAACATTACGTTTTCATATTACTGCTATCTTTGGACTGCGATATATTATCGTATGTCGACTCATAGCTCAGAATTTATTTCCCGTTCTTATATCTACCTTTAATTAAGTCAAACATTACGTTTTAATATTACTGCCATTCTTGGACTGATATGTATTGTCGGACGTCGACTCATAGCTCAGTAATTCTTTCCTGTTCTTTAATCTAACTCTAATGAAGTCAAACATTACGTTTTAATATTACTGCTATTCTTGAACTGCGGTATATTATCGTATGTCTACTCATAGCTCAGTAATTCTTTCTCGTTCATAAATCTAACTTTATAGAAGTCAAACAATACGTTTTAATATTACTGTCATTCTAGGACTGCGATATATTATCGTATGTCGACTCATAGCTCATTTATTCTATCCCGTTCTTAAATCTAACTTTAATAAAGTCAAACATCACGTTTTAATATTACTGCCATCTTTGGACTGCGATGTATTATCGTACGTCGACTAATAGCTCAGTAATTCTGTCACGTTGTTAAATCTAACTTTATTGGAGTCAAACAATACGTTTTAATATTACTGCCATTCTTGGACTTCGATATATTATCGTATGTCGACTCATTGCTCAGTAATTCTTCTTGGTTCTTAAATCTTATGTAAATGAGGTCAAACATTACGTTTTAATATTACTGCCAGTCTTGGACGGCGATATATTATCGTATGTCGACTCATAGCTCAGTAATTCTTTCCCGTTCTTAAATCTAATTTTAATGAAGTCAAACATTACGTTTTTATATTACTGCCATTCTACAACTGCGATATTTTATCGTATGTCGACTCATAGCTCAGTTATACTTTTTTGTTCTTAAATCTAATTTTAATGAAGTCAAACATTACGTTTTTATATTACTGCCATTCTTGGACTGCGATATGTTATCGTATGTAGACTAATAGCTACGTAATTCTTTCCCGTTCTTTAATCTAGCTTTAATGAAGTCAAACATAACGTTTTTATATTACTGCTATCTTGGGATAGCGATATATTATCGTATGTCGACTCATAGCTTAGTAATTCTTTCCCGTTCTTAAATCTAATTTTCATGAAGTCAAACATTACGTTTTTATATTACTGACATTCTTGGACTGCGATATATTATCGTATGTCGACGCATAGCTCAGTAATTCTTTCCCGTTCTTAAATCTTACCTGAATGAAGTCAAACATTACGTTTTCATATTACTGCTATCTTTGGACTGCGATATATTATCGTATGTCGACTCATAGCTCAGAATTTATTTCCCGTTCTTATATCTAACTTTAATTAAGTCAAACATTACGTTTTAATATTACTGCCATTCTTGGACTGATATGTATTGTCGGACGTCGACTCATAGCTCAGTAATTCTTTCCTGTTCTTTAATCTAACTCTAATGAAGTCAAACATTACGTTTTAATATTACTGCTATTCTTGAACTGCGGTATATTATCGTATGTCTACTCATAGCTCAGTAATTCTTTCTCGTTCATAAATCTAACTTTATAGAAGTCAAACAATACGTTTTAATATTACTGTCATTCTAGGACTGCGATATATTATCGTATGTCGACTCATAGCTCATTTATTCTATCCCGTTCTTAAATCTAACTTTAATAAAGTCAAACATCACGTTTTAATATTACTGCCATCTTTGGACTGCGATGTATTATCGTACGTCGACTAATAGCTCAGTAATTCTGTCACGTTGTTAAATCTAACTTTATTGGAGTCAAACAATACGTTTTAATATTACTGCCATTCTTGGACTTCGATATATTATCGTATGTCGACTCATTGCTCAGTAATTCTTCTTGGTTCTTAAATCTTATGTAAATGAGGTCAAACATTACGTTTTAATATTACTGCCAGTCTTGGACGGCGATATATTATCGTATGTCGACTCATAGCTCAGTAATACACTCTCGTTCTTAAATCTTACTTTAATGAAATCAAACATTACGTTTCAATATTACTGCCATTCTTGGACGGCAATATATTATCGTATGTCCATTGATAGCTCAGTAATACTTTCTCGTTTTTAATCTTACTTTAATGAAGTCAAACAATACGTTTTTATATTACTGTCATTCTTGGACTGCGATATATTATCGTATGTCGACCTATAGCTCATTAATTCTATCCCATTCTTAAATATAACTTTAATGAAGTCAAACATCACGTTTTAATATTACTGGCATCTTTGGACTGCGATGTATTATCCTACGTCGACTCATAGCTCAGTAATTCTTTCACGTTCTTAAATATAACTTTATTGAAGTCAAACAATACGTTTTAATATTACTGCCATTCTTGGACTGCGATATATTATCGTATGTCGACTCATAGCTCAGTAATTCTTTCTGGTTCTTAAATCTTACTTTAATGAGGTCAAACATTACGTTTTAATATTACTGCCATTCTTGGACTGCGATATATTATTGTATGTCGACTCATAGCTCAGTAATACATTCTCTTTCTTTAATCTTACTTTAATGAGGTCATACATTACGTTTTAATATAACTGCCATTCTTAGACTGCGATATATTATCGTATGTCGACTCATAGCTCAGTAATACTTTCTCGTTCTTACATCTTACTTTAATGAGGTCAAACATTACGTTTTAATATTACTGCTATTCTTGGACAGCGATATATTATCGTATGTCGACTCATAGCTAAGTAATACTTTCTCGTTCTTAAATCTTACTTTAATGAGGTCAAACATTACGTTTTAATATTACTGCCATTCTTGAACTGCGATATATTATCGTATGTCGACTCATAGCTCAGTAATACTTGATCGTTCTTAAATCTTACTTTGATGAGGTCAAACATTACTTTTTAATATTACTGCTAGTCTTGAACGGCGATATATTATCGTATGTCGACTCATAGCTCAGTAATACTTTCTTGTTTTTAAATCTTATATTAATGAGGTCAAACATTTTGTTTTAATATTACTGCCATTCTTGGACTGCGATATATTATCGTATGTCGACTCATAGCTCAGTAATACTTTCCCGTTCTTAAATCTTACTTTAATGAAGTTAAACATTACGTTTTAATATTACTGCCATTCTTGGACTGCGATATATAATCGTATGTCGATTCATAGCTCAGTAATACTTTCCCGTTCCTAAATCTTACTTTAATGAAGTTAAACATTACGTTTAAATATTACTGCTATTCTTGGATAGCAATATATTATCGTATGTCGACTCATAGCTCAGTAATTCTTTACCGTTCTTAAATCTAACTTTATTGAAGTGAAACATTACGTTTTAATATTACTGCCATTCTTGGACTGCGATATATTATCGTATGTCGACTCATAGCTCAGTAATACATTGTCGTTTCATAATCTTACTTTAATGAGGTCAAACATTACGTTTTAATATTATTGTCATTCTTTGACGGCGATATATTATCGTATGTCGACTCATTGCTCAGTAATACTTTCTCGTTCTTAAATCTTACTTTAATGAGGTCAAACGTTACGTGTTAATATTACTGCCATTCTTGGACTGCGATATATTATCGTATGTCGACTCATAGCTTAGTAATTCTTTCACGTTCTTAAATCTAACTTCAATGAAGTGAAACATTACGTTTTTATATTACTGCCATTCTTTGACTGCGATATATTATCGTGTGTGGACTCATAGCTCAGTTATGCTTTCTCGTTCTTAAATATAACTTTAATGAAGTCTAACATTACGTTTTAAAATAACTGCCATTCTTGGACTGCAATGTATTATCGTATCTCGACTCAGTGCTCAGTAATTCTGGCTACGTCTTTAATCTAATTTTATTGAAGTCAAACATTACGTTTTTATATTACTGCCATTCTTGGACTGCAATATATTATTGTATGTACACCTCATTGCTCAGTAATACTCTCTCGTTCTTAAATGTAACTTTAATGAAGTAAAACATTACGTTTTTATATTACTGCCATCTTTGGACTGCGATATATTATTGTATGTTTACTCATAGCTCAGTAATTATTTCCCGTTCTTAAATCTTACTTTAATGAGATCAAACATTACGTTTTAATATTACTGCCATTCTTGGACTGCGATATATTATCGTACATCGACTCATGGCTAAGTAATACTTTCCCGTTGTTAAATCTAACTTTAATGAAGTAAAACATTACGTTTTTATATTACTGCCAATCTTGGACTGCGATATATTATCGTATGTCGACTCATAGCTCAGTAATTCTTTGTCGTTCTTAAATCTAACTTTATTGAAGTCAAACATTACGTTTTAATATTACTGTCATTCTTGGACTGCGATATATTACCGTATGTCGACTCATAGCTCAGTAATTCTTTCCCGTTCTAAAATCTAACTTTAATGAAGTCAAACATTACGTTTTTATATTACTGCCATCTTTGGACTGCGATGTATTATCGTACGTCGACTCATAGCTCAGTGATTCTTTATCGTTCTTAAATCTAACTTTATTGTAGTCAAACAATACGTTTTAATATTACATCCATTCTTGGACTGCGATATATTATCGTATGTCGACTCATAGCTCAGTAATTCTTTCCCGTTCTCAAATCTAATTTTAATGAAGTCAAACATTACGTTTTTATATTACTGCCATTCTAGGACTGCGATATTTTATCGTATGTCGACTAATAGCTACGTAATTCTTTCCCGTTCTTAAATCTAACTTCAATGAAGTCAAACATTACGTTTTTATATTACTGCTATCTTGGGATAGCGATATATTATCGTATGTCGACTCATAGCTTAGTAATTCTTTCCCGTTCTTAAATCTAATTTTAATGAAGTAAAACATTACGTTATCATATTACTGCCATTCTAGGACTGCGATATATTATCGTATGTCGACTCATAGCTCAGTAATTATTTCCCGTTCTTGCATCTAACTTTAATGTAGTCAAACATTACGTTTTAATATTACTGCCATTCTTGGACTGCGATATATTATCGTACGTCGACTCATAGCTCAGTAATACATTACGTTTTAATATTACTGCCATTCTTGGACTGCGATATATTATCGTATGTCGACTCATAGCTCAGTAATTCTTTGTCGTTCTTAAATCTAACTTTATTGAAGTCAAACATTACGTTTTAATATTACTGTCATTCTTGGACTGCGATATATTATCGTATGTCCACTCATAGCTCAGTAATACTTTCCCGTTCTTAAATCTAACTTTAATGAAGTCAAACATTACGTTTTAATATTACTGCCATCTTTGGACTGCGATGTATTATCGTACGTCGACTCATAGCTCAGTGATTCTTTATCGTTCTTAAATCTAACTTTATTGTAGTCAAACAATACGTTTTAATATTACTTCCATTCTTGGACTGCGATATATTATCGTATGTCGACTCATAGCTCAGTAATTCTTTCTGGTTCTTAAATCTAATTTAAATAAAGTCAAACATTGCGTTTTTATATTACTGCCACTCTTAGACTACGATATATTATCGTATGTCGACTCATAGCTCAGAATTTATTTCCCGTTCTTACATCTAACTTTAATTAAGTCAAACATTACGTTTTAATATTACTGCCATTCTTGGACTGATATGTATTGTCGGACGTCGACTCATAGCTCAGTAATTCTTTCCTGTTCTTTAATCTAACTTTATAGAAGTCAAACAATACGTTTTAATATTACTGTCATTCTAGGACTGCGATATATTATCGTATGTCGACTCATAGCTCATTTATTCTATCCCGTTCTTAAATCTAACTTTAATAAAGTCAAACATCACGTTTTAATATTACTGCCATCTTTGGACTGCGATGTATTATCGTACGTCGACTCATAGCTCAGTAATTCTGTCACGTTGTTAAATCTAACTTTATTGGAGTCAAACAATACGTTTTAATATTACTGCCATTCTTGGACTTCGATATATTATCGTATGTCGACTCATTGCTCAGTAATTCTTTTTGGTTCTTTAATCTTATATAAATGAGGTCAAACATTACGTTTTAATATTACTGCCAGTCTTGGACGGCGATAGATTATCGTATGTCGACTCATAGCTCAGTAATAATCTCTCGTTCTTAAATCTTACTTTAATGAAGTCAAACATTACGTTTCAATATTACTGCCATTCTTGGACGGCAATATATTATCGTATGTCCATTGATAGCTCAGTAATAATTTCTCGTTTTTAAATCTTACTTTAATAAAGTCAAACAATACGTTTTTATATTACTGTCATTCTTGGACTGCGATATATTATCGTATGTCGACCTATAGCTCATTAATTCTATCCCGTTCTTAAATATAACTTTAATGAAGTCAAACATCACGTTTTAATATTACTGGCATCTTTGGACTGCGATGTATTATCCTACGTCGACTCATAGCTCAGTAATTCTTTCACGTTCTTAAATATAACTTTATTGAAGTCAAACAATACGTTTTAATATTACTGCCATTCTTGGACTGCGATATATTATTGTATGTCGACTCATAGCTCAGTAATACATTCTCTTTCTTTAATCTTACTTTAATGAGGTCATACATTACGTTTTAATATAACTGCCATTCTTAGACTGCGATATATTATCGTATGTCGACTCATAGCTCAGTAATACTTTCTCGTTCTTACATCTTACTTTAATGAGGTCAAACATTACGTTTTAATATTACTGCTATTCTTGGACAGCGATATATTATCGTATGTCGACTCATAGCTAAGTAATACTTTCTCGTTCTTAAATCTTACTTTAATGAGGTCAAACATTACGTTTTAATATTACTGCCATTCTTGAACTGCGATATATTATCGTATGTCGACTCATAGCTCAGTAATACTTGATCGTTCTTAAATCTTACTTTGATGAGGTCAAACATTACCTTTTAATATTACTGCTAGTCTTGGACGGCGATATATTATCGTATGTCGACTCATAGCTCAGTAATACTTTCTTGTTCTTAAATCTTATATTAATGAGGTCAAACATTTTGTTTTAATATTACTGCCATTCTTGGACTGCGATATATTATCGTATGTCGACTCATAGCTCAGTAATACTTTCCCGTTCTTAAATCTTACTTTAATGAAGTTAAACATTACGTTTTAATATTACTGCCATTCTTGGACTGCGATATATAATCGTATGTCGATTCATAGCTCAGTAATACTTTCCCATTCTTAAATCTAATGTTACTGAAGTCAAACATTACGTTTTAATATTACTGCCATTCTTGGACTTCGATATATTATCGTACGTCGACTCATAGCTCAGTAATTCTTTCTGGTTCTTAAATCTAACTTTAATGAAGTCAAACATAACGTTTTAATATTACTGCTATTCTTGGATAGCAATATATTATCGTATGTCGACTCATAGCTCAGTAATTCTTTACCGTTCTTAAATCTTACTTTATTGAAGTGAAACATTACGTTTTAATATTACTGCCATTCTTGGACTGCGATATATTATCGTATGTCGACTCATAGCTCAGTAATACTTTGTCGTTCTTAAATCTTACTTTAATGAGGTCAAACATTACGTTTTTATATTATTGTCATTCTTTGACGGCGATATATTATCGTACGTCGACTCATTGCTTAGTAATACTTTCTCGTTCTTAAATCTTACTTTAATGAGGTCAAACGTTACGTGTTAATATTACTGCCATTCTTGGACTGCGATATATTATCGTATGTCGACTCATAGCTTAGTAATTCTTTCACGTTCTTAAATCTAACTTCAATGAAGTGAAACATTACGTTTTTATATTACTGCCATTCTTTGACTGCGATATATTATCGTGTGTGGACTCATAGCTCAGTTATGCTTTTTCGTTCTTAAATATAACTTTAATGAAGTCTAACATTACGTTTTAAAATAACTGCCATTCTTGGACTGCAATATATTATCGTATCTCGACTCATAGCTCAGTAATTCTGGCTCGGTCTTTAATCTAATTTTATTGAAGTCAAACATTACGTTTTTATATTACTGCCATTCTTGGACTGCAATATATTATTGTATGTACACCTCATTGCTCAGTAATACTCTCTCGTTCTTAAATGTAACTTTAATGAAGTAAAACATTACGTTTTTATATTACTGCCATCTTTGGACTGCGATATATTATAGCATGTTTACTCATAGCTCAGTAATTATTTCCCGTTCTTAAATCTTACTTTAATGAGATCAAACATTACGTTTTAATATTACTGCCATTCTTGGACTGCGATATATTATCGTACGTCGACTCATGGCTAAGTAATACTTTCCCGTTGTTAAATCTAACTTTAATGAAGTCAAACATTACGTTTTTATATTACTGCCAATCTTGGACTGCGATATATTATCGTATGTCGACTCATAGCTCAATAATTCTTTCCCGTCATTAAATCTAACTTTAATGAAGTCAAACATTATGTTTTAATATTACTGCCATTCTTGGACTGCGATATATTATCGTATGTTGACTGATAGCTCAGCCATTCTTTCTCGTTCTTAAATCCAACTTTAATGAAGTCAAACATTACGTTTTTATATTACTGCCATTCTTGGACTGTGATATATTATCGTATGTCGACTCATAGCTCAGTAAATCTTTCCCGTTCTTAAATCTTACTTTAATGAAGTCAAACATTACGTTTTATATTACTGACATTCTTGGACTGCGATATATTATCTCATGTAAAAACATAACTCAGTAATTAATTCTCGTTCTTAAATATAACTGTAATGAAGTCAAACATTACGTTTTAATATTACTGACATTCTTAGACTGCGATATATTATCGTATGTCAACTCATAGCTAAGTAATTCTTTCCCGTTCTTGAAACCAACTGTATTGAAGTCAAACATTACGTTTTAATATTACTGTCATTCTTGGACTGCGATATATTATCGTATGTCGACTCATAGCTCAGAAATTATTTCCCGTTCTTACATCCAACTTTAATTAAGTCAAACATTACGTTTTAATATTACTGCCATTCTTGGATTGATATATATTGTCGTACGTCGACTCATAGCTCAGTAATTCTTTCCTGTTCTTTAATCTAACTCTAATGAAGTCAAACATTACGTTTTAATATTACTGCTATTCTTGAACTGCGATATATTATCGTATGTCTACTCATAGCTCAGTAATTCTTACTCGTTCATAAATCTAACTTTATAGAAGTCAAACAATACGTTTTAATATTACTGTCATTCTTGGACTGCAATATATTATCGTATGTCGACTCATAGCTCATTTATTCAATCCCGTTCTTAAATCTAACTTTAATAAAGTCAAACATCACGTTTTAATATTACTGCAATCTTTGGACTGCGATATATTATCGTACGTCGTCTCATAGCTCAGTAATTCTGTCACGTTCTTAAATCTAACTTAATTGGAGTCAAACAATACGTTTTAATATTACTGCCATTCTTGGACTTAGATATATTATCGTATGTCGACTCATTGCTCAGTAATTCTTTCTCGTTCTTAAATCGTACTTTAATGAAGTCAAACATTACGTTTTAATATTACTGCCATTCTTGGACGGCAATATATTATCGTATGTCCACTCATAGCTCAGTAATACTTTCTCGTTTTTAAATCTTACTTTAATGAAGTCAAACAACACGTTTTTATATTACTGTCATTCTTGGACTGCGATATATTATCGTATGTCGACCTATAGCTCATTAATTCTATCCCGTTCTTAAATATAACTTTAATGAAGTCAAACATCACGTTTTAATATTACTGGCATCTTTGGACTGCGATGTATTATCCTACGTCGACTCATAGCTCAGTAATTCTTTCACGTTCTTAAATATAACTTTATTGAAGTCAAACAATACGTTTTAATATTACTGCCATTCTTGGACTGCGATATATTATCGTATGTCGACTCATAGCTCAATAATTCTTTCTGGTTCTTAAATCTTACTTTAATGAGGTCAAACATTACGTTTTAATATTACTGCCATTGGGGGACTGCGATATATTATCGTATGTCGACTCATAGCTCAGTAATACATTCTCTTTCTTTAATCCTACTTTAATGAGGTCATACATTACGTTTTAATATAACTGCCATTCTTGGACTGCGATATATTATCGTATGTCGACTCATAGCTCAGTAATACTTTCTCGTTCTTAAATCTTACTTTAATTAGGTCAAACATTACGTTTTAATATTACTGCCATTCTTGAACTGCGATATATTATCGTATGTCGACTCATAGCTCAGTAATACTTTCTCGTTCTTAAATCTTACTTTGATGAGGTCAAACATTACGTTTTAATAATACTGCTATTCTTGGACAGCGATATATTATCGTATGTCGACTCATAGCTCAGTAATACTTTCTCGTTCTTAAATCTTACTTTAATTAGGTCAAACATTACGTTTTAATATTACTGCCATTCTTGAACTGCGATATATTATCGTATGTCGACTCATAGCTCAGTAATACTTTCTCGTTCTTAAATCTTACTTTGATGAGGTCAAACATTACCTTTTAATATTACTGCTATTATTGGACGGCGATATATTATCGTATGTCGACTCATAGCTCAGTAATACTTTCTTGTTCTTAAATCTTATATTAATGAGGTCAAACATTTTGTTTTAATATTACTGCGATTCTTGGACTGCGATATATTATCGTATGTCGACTCATAGCTCAGTAATACTTTCTCGTTCTTATATCTTACTTTAATGAGGTCAAACATAACGTTTTAATATTACTGCCATTCTTGGACTGCGATATATTATCGTATGTCGACTCATAGCTCAGTAATACTTTCCCGGTCTTACATCTTACTTTAATGAAGTTAAACCTTACGTTTTAATATTACTGCCATTCTTGGACTGCGATATATAATCGTATGACGACTCATAGCTCAGTAATACTTTCCCGTTCTTAAATCAAATTTTACTGAAGTCAAACATTACGTTTTAATATTACTACCATTCTTAGACTTCGATATATTATCGTACGTCGACTCATAGCTCAGTAATTCTTTCTGGTTCTTAAATCTTACTTTAATGAAGTCAAACATCACGTTTTAATATTACTGCTATTCTTGGATAGCAATATATTATCGTATGTCGACTCATAGCTCAGTAATTCTTTCCCGTTCTTAAATCTAACTTTATTGAAGTGAAACATTACGTTTTAATATTACTGCCATTCTTGGACTGCGATATATTATCGTATGTCGACTCATAGCTCAGTAATACTTTGTCGTCTTTAAATCTTACTTTAATGAGGTCAAACATTACGTTTTAATATTATTGTGATTCTTTGACGGCGATATATTATCGTATGTCGACTCATTGCTCAGTAATACTTTCTCGTTCTTAAATCTTACTTTAATGAGGTCAAACATTACGTGTTAATATTTCTTCTATTCTTGGACTGCGATATATTATCGTATGTCGACTCATAGCTCAGTAATTCTTTCCCGTTCTTAAATCTTACCTGAATGAAGTCAAACATTACGTTTTCATATTACTGCTATCTTTGAACTGCGATATATTATCGTATGTCGACTCATAGCTCAGAAATTATTTCCCGTTCTTGCATCTAACTTTAATGTATTCAAACATTACTTTTTAATATTACTGCCATTCTTGGACTGCGATATATTATCGTACGTCGACTCATAGCTCAGTAATTATTTCCCGTTCTTAAATCTAACTTTTATGAAGTCAAACATTACGTTTTAATAATACTGCCATTCTTGGACTGCGATATATTATCGTATGTCGACTCATAGCTCAGTAATTCTTTGTCGTTCTTCAATCTAACTTTATTGAAGTCAAACATTACGTTTTAATATTACTGTCATTCTTGGACTGAGATATATTATCGTATGTCGACTTATAGCTCAGTAATTCTTTCCCGTTCTTAAATCTAATTTTAATGAAGTCAAACATTACGTTTTAATATTACTGCCATCTTTGGACTGCGATGTATTATCGTACGTCGACTCATAGCTCAGTGATTCTTTATCGTTCTTTAATCTAACTTTATTGTAGTCAAACAATACGTTTTTATATTACTGCCATTCTTGGACTGCGATATATTATCGTATGTCGACTCATAGCTCAGTAATTCTTTCCCGTTCTTAAATCTAATTTTAATGAAGTCAAACATTACGTTTTTATATTACTGCCATTCTAGGACTGCGATATTTTATCGTATGTCGACTCATAGCTCAGTTATACTTTTTTGTTCTTAAATCTAATTTTAATGAAGTCAAACATAACGTTTTTATATTACTGCCATTCTTGGACTGCGATATGTTATCGTATGTAGACTAATAGCTTCGTAATTCTTTTCCGTTCTTAAATCTAGCTTTAATGAAGTCAAACATAACGTTTTTATATTACTGCTATCTTGGGATAGCGATATATTATCGTATGTCGACTCATAGCTTAGTAATTCTTTCCCGTTCTTAAATCTAATTTTCATGAAGTCAAACATTATGTTTTTATATTACTGCCATTCTTGGACTGCGATATATTATCGTATGTGTACGCATAGCTCAGTAATACTTTCCCGTTCTTTCATCTAACTTTAATGAAGTCAAACATTACGTTTTAATATTACTGCCAATTTGGGACATCGATATATTATCGTATGTCGACTCATAGCTCAGTAATTTTTTCTCGTTCATAAATCTAACTTTATAGAAGTCAAACAATACGTTTTAATATTACTGTCATTCTTGGACTGCAATATATTATCGTATGTCGACTCATAGCTCATTTATTCAATCCCGTTCTTAAATCTAACTTTAATAAAGTCAAACATCACGTTTTAATATTACTGCCATCTTTGGACTGCGATATATTATCGTACGTCGTCTCATAGCTCAGTAATTCTGTCACGTTCTTAAATCTAACTTTATTGGAGTCAAACAATACGTTTTAATATTACTGCCATTCTTGGACTTAGATATATTATCGTATGTCGACTCATTGCTCAGTAATTCTTTCTCGTTCTTAAATCTTACTTTAATGAAGTCAAACATTACGTTTTAATATTACTGCCATTCTTGGACGGCAATATATTATCGTATGTCTACTCATAGCTCAGTAGAACTTTCTCGTTTTTAAATCTTACTTTAATGAAGTCAAACAACACGTTTTTATATTACTGTCATTCTTGGACTGCGATATATTATCGTATGTCGACCTATAGCTCATTAATTCTATCCCGTTCTTAAATATAACTTTAATGAAGTCAAACATCACGTTTTAATATTACTGGCATCTTTGGACTGCGATGTATTATCCTACGTCGACTCATAGCTCAGTAATTCTTTCACGTTCTTAAATATAACTTTATTGAAGTCAAACAATACGTTTTAATATTACTGCCATTCTTGGACTGCGATATATTATCGTATGTCGACTCATAGCTCAATAATTCTTTCTGGTTCTTAAATCTTACTTTAGTGAGGTCAAACATTACGTTTTAATATTACTGCCATTGGGGGACTGCGATATATTATCGTATGTCGACTCATAGCTCAGTAATACATTCTCTTTCTTTAATCTTACTTTAATGAGGTCATACATTACGTTTTAATATAACTGCCATTCTTGGACTGCGATATATTATCGTATGTCGACTCATAGCTCAGTAATACTTTCTCGTTCTTAAATCTTACTTTAATGAGGTCAAACATTACGTTTTAATATTACTGCTATTCTTGGACAGCGATATATTATCGTATGTCGACTCATAGCTCAGTAATACTTTCTCGTTCTTAAATCTTACTTTAATTAGGTCAAACATTACGTTTTAATATTACTGCCATTCTTGAACTGCGATATATTATCGTATGTCGACTCATAGCTCAGTAATACTTTCTCGTTCTTAAATCTTACTTTGATGAGGTCAAACATTACCTTTTAATATTACTGCTATTATTGGACGGCGATATATTATCGTATATCGACTCATAGCTCAGTAATACTTTCATGTTCTTAAATCTTATATTAATGAGGTCAAACATTTTGTTTTAATATTACTGCGATTCTTGGACTGCGATATATTATCGTATGTCGACTCATAGCTCAGTAATACTTTCCCGTTCTTAAATCTTACTTTAATGAAGTTAAACCTTACGTTTTAATATTACTGCCATTCTTGGACTGCGATATATAATCGTATGACGACTCATAGCTCAGTAATACTTTCCCGTTCTTAAATCTAATTTTACTGAAGTCAAACATTACGTTTTAATATTACTACCATTCTTAGACTTCGATATATTATCGTACGTCGACTCATAGCTCAGTAATTCTTTCTGGTTCTTAAATCTTAATTTAATGAAATCAAACATCACGTTTTAATATTACTGCTATTCTTGGATAGCAATATATTATCGTATGTCGACTCATAGCTCAGTAATTCTTTCCCGTTCTTAAATCTAACTTTATTGAAGTGAAACATTACGTTTTAATATTACTGCCATTCTTGGACTGCGATATATTATCGTATGTCGACTCATAGCTCAGTAATTCTTTCCCGTTCTTAAATCTAACTTTAATGAAGTGAAACATTACGTTTTTATATTACTGCCATTCTAGGACTGCGATATATTATTTTATGTCGACTCATAGCTCAGTAATACTCTCTCGTTCTTAAATGTAACTTTAATGAAGTCTAACATAACGTTTTAATATAACTGCCATTCTTGAACTGCAATATATTATTGTATGTCGACTCATAGCTCAGTAATTCTGGCTCGGTCTTTAATCTAATTTTAATGAAGTTAAACATTACGTTTTTATATTACTGCCATTCTTGGACTGCAATATATTATTGTATGTCAACTCATTGCTCAGTAATACTCTCTCGTTCTTAAATGTAACTTTAATAGAGTAAAACATTACGTTTTAATATTACTGCCATTTTGGACATCGATATATAATCGTACGTCGACTCATAGCTCAATAATTCTTTCCAGTTCTTAAATCTTACCTGAATGAAGTCAAACATTACGTTTTCATATTACTGCTATCTTTGAACTGCGATATATTATCGTATGTCTACTCATAGCTCAGAAATTATTTCCCGTTCTTGCATCTAACTTTAATGTATTCAAACATTACTTTTTAATATTACTGCCATTCTTGGACTGCGATATATTATCGTACGTCGACTCATAGCTCAGTAATTATTTCCCGTTCTTAAATCTAACTTTTATGAAGTCAAACATTACGTTTTAATATTACTGCCATTCTTGGACTGCGATATATTATCGTATGTCGACTCATAGCTCAGTAATTCTTTGTCGTTCTTCAATCTAACTTTATTGAAGTCAAACATTACGTTTTAATATTACTGTCATTCTTGGACTGCGATATATTATCGTATGTCGACTCATAGCTCAGTAATTCTTTCCCGTTCTTAAATCTAATTTTAATGAAGTCAAACATTACGTTTTAATATTACTGCCATCTTTGGACTGCGATGTATTATCGTACGTCGACTCATAGCTCAGTGATTCTTTATCGTTCTTTAATCAAACTTTATTGTAGTCAAACAATACGTTTTTATATTACTGCCATTCTTGGACTGCGATATATTATCGTATGTCGACTCATAGCTCAGTAATTCTTTCCCGTTCTTAAATCTAATTTTAATGAAGTCAAACATTACGTTTTTATATTACTGCCATTCTACAACTGCGATATTTTATCGTATGTCGACTCATAGCTCAGTTATACTTTTTTGTTCTTAAATCTAATTTTAATGAAGTCAAACATTACGTTTTTATATTACTGCCATTCTTGGACTGCGATATGTTATCGTATGTAGACTAATAGCTACGTAATTCTTTCCCGTTCTTTAATCTAGCTTTAATGAAGTCAAACATAACGTTTTTATATTACTGCTATCTTGGGATAGCGATATATTATCGTATGTCGACTCATAGCTTAGTAATTCTTTCCCGTTCTTAAATCTAATTTTCATGAAGTCAAACATTACGTTTTTATATTACTGACATTCTTGGACTGCGATATATTATCGTATGTCGACGCATAGCTCAGTAATTCTTTCCCGTTCTTAAATCTTACCTGAATGAAGTCAAACATTACGTTTTCATATTACTGCTATCTTTGGACTGCGATATATTATCGTATGTCGACTCATAGCTCAGAATTTATTTCCCGTTCTTATATCTAACTTTAATTAAGTCAAACATTACGTTTTAATATTACTGCCATTCTTGGACTGATATGTATTGTCGGACGTCGACTCATAGCTCAGTAATTCTTTCCTGTTCTTTAATCTAACTCTAATGAAGTCAAACATTACGTTTTAATATTACTGCTATTCTTGAACTGCGGTATATTATCGTATGTCTACTCATAGCTCAGTAATTCTTTCTCGTTCATAAATCTAACTTTATAGAAGTCAAACAATACGTTTTAATATTACTGTCATTCTAGGACTGCGATATATTATCGTATGTCGACTCATAGCTCATTTATTCTATCCCGTTCTTAAATCTAACTTTAATAAAGTCAAACATCACGTTTTAATATTACTGCCATCTTTGGACTGCGATGTATTATCGTACGTCGACTAATAGCTCAGTAATTCTGTCACGTTGTTAAATCTAACTTTATTGGAGTCAAACAATACGTTTTAATATTACTGCCATTCTTGGACTTCGATATATTATCGTATGTCGACTCATTGCTCAGTAATTCTTCTTGGTTCTTAAATCTTATGTAAATGAGGTCAAACATTACGTTTTAATATTACTGCCAGTCTTGGACGGCGATATATTATCGTATGTCGACTCATAGCTCAGTAATACACTCTCGTTCTTAAATCTTACTTTAATGAAATCAAACATTACGTTTCAATATTACTGCCATTCTTGGACGGCAATATATTATCGTATGTCCATTGATAGCTCAGTAATACTTTCTCGTTTTTAAATCTTACTTTAATGAAGTCAAACAATACGTTTTTATATTACTGTCATTCTTGGACTGCGATATATTATCGTATGTCGACCTATAGCTCATTAATTCTATCCCATTCTTAAATATAACTTTAATGAAGTCAAACATCACGTTTTAATATTACTGGCATCTTTGGACTGCGATGTATTATCCTACGTCGACTCATAGCTCAGTAATTCTTTCACGTTCTTAAATATAACTTTATTGAAGTCAAACAATACGTTTTAATATTACTGCCATTCTTGGACTGCGATATATTATCGTATGTCGACTCATAGCTCAGTAATTCTTTCTGGTTCTTAAATCTTACTTTAATGAGGTCAAACATTACGTTTTAATATTACTGCCATTCTTGGACTGCGATATATTATTGTATGTCGACTCATAGCTCAGTAATACATTCTCTTTCTTTAATCTTACTTTAATGAGGTCATACATTACGTTTTAATATAACTGCCATTCTTAGACTGCGATATATTATCGTATGTCGACTCATAGCTCAGTAATACTTTCTCGTTCTTACATCTTACTTTAATGAGGTCAAACATTACGTTTTAATATTACTGCTATTCTTGGACAGCGATATATTATCGTATGTCGACTCATAGCTAAGTAATACTTTCTCGTTCTTAAATCTTACTTTAATGAGGTCAAACATTACGTTTTAATATTACTGCCATTCTTGAACTGCGATATATTATCGTATGTCGACTCATAGCTCAGTAATACTTGATCGTTCTTAAATCTTACTTTGATGAGGTCAAACATTACTTTTTAATATTACTGCTAGTCTTGAACGGCGATATATTATCGTATGTCGACTCATAGCTCAGTAATACTTTCTTGTTTTTAAATCTTATATTAATGAGGTCAAACATTTTGTTTTAATATTACTGCCATTCTTGGACTGCGATATATTATCGTATGTCGACTCATAGCTCAGTAATACTTTCCCGTTCTTAAATCTTACTTTAATGAAGTTAAACATTACGTTTTAATATTACTGCCATTCTTGGACTGCGATATATAATCGTATGTCGATTCATAGCTCAGTAATACTTTCCCGTTCCTAAATCTTACTTTAATGAAGTTAAACATTACGTTTAAATATTACTGCTATTCTTGGATAGCAATATATTATCGTATGTCGACTCATAGCTCAGTAATTCTTTACCGTTCTTAAATCTAACTTTATTGAAGTGAAACATTACGTTTTAATATTACTGCCATTCTTGGACTGCGATATATTATCGTATGTCGACTCATAGCTCAGTAATACATTGTCGTTTCATAATCTTACTTTAATGAGGTCAAACATTACGTTTTAATATTATTGTCATTCTTTGACGGCGATATATTATCGTATGTCGACTCATTGCTCAGTAATACTTTCTCGTTCTTAAATCTTACTTTAATGAGGTCAAACGTTACGTGTTAATATTACTGCCATTCTTGGACTGCGATATATTATCGTATGTCGACTCATAGCTTAGTAATTCTTTCACGTTCTTAAATCTAACTTCAATGAAGTGAAACATTACGTTTTTATATTACTGCCATTCTTTGACTGCGATATATTATCGTGTGTGGACTCATAGCTCAGTTATGCTTTCTCGTTCTTAAATATAACTTTAATGAAGTCTAACATTACGTTTTAAAATAACTGCCATTCTTGGACTGCAATGTATTATCGTATCTCGACTCAGAGCTCAGTAATTCTGGCTACGTCTTTAATCTAATTTTATTGAAGTCAAACATTACGTTTTTATATTACTGCCATTCTTGGACTGCAATATATTATTGTATGTACACCTCATTGCTCAGTAATACTCTCTCGTTCTTAAATGTAACTTTAATGAAGTAAAACATTACGTTTTTATATTACTGCCATCTTTGGACTGCGATATATTATTGTATGTTTACTCATAGCTCAGTAATTATTTCCCGTTCTTAAATCTTACTTTAATGAGATCAAACATTACGTTTTAATATTACTGCCATTCTTGGACTGCGATATATTATCGTACATCGACTCATGGCTAAGTAATACTTTCCCGTTGTTAAATCTAACTTTAATGAAGTCAAACATTACGTTTTTATATTACTGCCATTCTAGGACTGCGATATTTTATCGTATGTCGACTAATAGCTACGTAATTCTTTCCCGTTCTTAAATCTAACTTCAATGAAGTCAAACATTACGTTTTTATATTACTGCTATCTTGGGATAGCGATATATTATCGTATGTCGACTCATAGCTTAGTAATTCTTTCCCGTTCTTAAATCTAATTTTAATGAAGTAAAACATTACGTTATCATATTACTGCCATTCTAGGACTGCGATATATTATCGTATGTCGACTCATAGCTCAGTAATTATTTCCCGTTCTTGCATCTAACTTTAATGTAGTCAAACATTACGTTTTAATATTACTGCCATTCTTGGACTGCGATATATTATCGTACGTCGACTCATAGCTCAGTAATACATTACGTTTTAATATTACTGCCATTCTTGGACTGCGATATATTATCGTATGTCGACTCATAGCTCAGTAATTCTTTGTCGTTCTTAAATCTAACTTTATTGAAGTCAAACATTACGTTTTAATATTACTGTCATTCTTGGACTGCGATATATTATCGTATGTCCACTCATAGCTCAGTAATACTTTCCCGTTCTTAAATCTAACTTTAATGAAGTCAAACATTACGTTTTAATATTACTGCCATCTTTGGACTGCGATGTATTATCGTACGTCGACTCATAGCTCAGTGATTCTTTATCGTTCTTAAATCTAACTTTATTGTAGTCAAACAATACGTTTTAATATTACTTCCATTCTTGGACTGCGATATATTATCGTATGTCGACTCATAGCTCAGTAATTCTTTCCCGTTCTCAAATCTAATTTTAATAAAGTCAAACATTGCGTTTTTATATTACTGCCACTCTTAGACTACGATATATTATCGTATGTCGACTCATAGCTCAGAATTTATTTCCCGTTCTTACATCTAACTTTAATTAAGTCAAACATTACGTTTTAATATTACTGCCATTCTTGGACTGATATGTATTGTCGGACGTCGACTCATAGCTCAGTAATTCTTTCCTGTTCTTTAATCTAACTTTATAGAAGTCAAACAATACGTTTTAATATTACTGTCATTCTAGGACTGCGATATATTATCGTATGTCGACTCATAGCTCATTTATTCTATCCCGTTCTTAAATCTAACTTTAATAAAGTCAAACATCACGTTTTAATATTACTGCCATCTTTGGACTGCGATGTATTATCGTACGCCGACTCATAGCTCAGTAATTCTGTCACGTTGTTAAATCTAACTTTATTGGAGTCAAACAATACGTTTTAATATTACTGCCATTCTTGGACTTCGATATATTATCGTATGTCGACTCATTGCTCAGTAATTCTTTTTGGTTCTTTAATCTTATATAAATGAGGTCAAACATTACGTTTTAATATTACTCCCAGTCTTGGACGGCGATAGATTATCGTATGTCGACTCATAGCTCAGTAATACACTCTCGTTCTTAAATCTTACTTTAATGAAGTCAAACATTACGTTTCAATATTACTGCCATTCTTGGACGGCAATATATTATCGTATGTCCATTGATAGCTCAGTAATAATTTCTCGTTTTTAAATCTTACTTTAATAAAGTCAAACAATACGTTTTTATATTACTGTCATTCTTGGACTGCGATATATTATCGTATGTCGACCTATAGCTCATTAATTCTATCCCGTTCTTAAATATAACTTTAATGAAGTCAAACATCACGTTTTAATATTACTGGCATCTTTGGACTGCGATGTATTATCCTACGTCGACTCATAGCTCAGTAATTCTTTCACGTTCTTAAATATAACTTTATTGAAGTCAAACAATACGTTTTAATATTACTGCCATTCTTGGACTGCGATATATTATTGTATGTCGACTCATAGCTCAGTAATACATTCTCTTTCTTTAATCTTACTTTAATGAGGTCATACATTACGTTTTAATATAACTGCCATTCTTAGACTGCGATATATTATCGTATGTCGACTCATAGCTCAGTAATACTTTCTCGTTCTTACATCTTACTTTAATGAGGTCAAACATTACGTTTTAATATTACTGCTATTCTTGGACAGCGATATATTATCGTATGTCGACTCATAGCTAAGTAATACTTTCTCGTTCTTAAATCTTACTTTAATGAGGTCAAACATTACGTTTTAATATTACTGCCATTCTTGAACTGCGATATATTATCGTATGTCGACTCATAGCTCAGTAATACTTGATCGTTCTTAAATCTTACTTTGATGAGGTCAAACATTACCTTTTAATATTACTGCTAGTCTTGGACGGCGATATATTATCGTATGTCGACTCATAGCTCAGTAATACTTTCTTGTTCTTAAATCTTATATTAATGAGGTCAAACATTTTGTTTTAATATTACTGCCATTCTTGGACTGCGATATATTATCGTATGTCGACTCATAGCTCAGTAATACTTTCTCGTTTATAAATCTTACGTTAATGAGGTCAAACATAACGTTTTAATATTACTGCCATTCTTGGACTGCGATATATTATCGTATGTCGACTCATAGCTCAGTAATACTTTCCCGTTCCTAAATCTTACTTTAATGAAGTTAAACATTACGTTTTAATATTACTGCCATTCTTGGACTGCGATATATAATCGTATGTCGATTCATAGCTCAGTAATACTTTCCCGTTCTTAAATCTAATGTTACTGAAGTCAAACATTACGTTTTAATATTACTGCCATTCTTGGACTTCGATATATTATCGTACGTCGACTCATAGCTCAGTAATTCTTTCTGGTTCTTAAATCTAACTTTAATGAAGTCAAACATCACGTTTTAATATTACTGCTATTCTTGGATAGCAATATATTATCGTATGTCGACTCATAGCTCAGTAATTCTTTACCGTTCTTAAATCTTACTTTATTGAAGTGAAACATTACGTTTTAATATTACTGCCATTCTTGGACTGCGATATATTATCGTATGTCGACTTATAGCTCAGTAATACTTTGTCGTTCTTAAATCTTACTTTAATGAGGTCAAACATTACGTTTTAATATTATTGTCATTCTTTGACGGCGATATATTATCGTATGTCGACTCATTGCTCAGTAATACTTTCTCGTTCTTAAATCTTACTTTAATGAGGTCAAACGTTACGTGTTAATATTACTGCCATTCTTGGACTGCGATATATTATCGTATGTCGACTCATAGCTTAGTAATTCTTTCACGTTCTTAAATCTAACTTCAATGAAGTGAAACATTACGTTTTTATATTACTGCCATTCTTTGACTGCGATATATTATCGTGTGTGGACTCATAGCTCAGTTATGCTTTCTCGTTCTTAAATATAACTTTAATGAAGTCTAACATTACGTTTTAAAATAACTGCCATTCTTGGACTGCAATATATTATCGTATCTCGACTCATAGCTCAGTAATTCTGGCTCGGTCTTTAATCTAATTTTATTGAAGTCAAACATTACGTTTTTATATTACTGCCATTCTTGGACTGCAATATATTATTGTATGTACACCTCATTGCTCAGTAATACTCTCTCGTTCTTAAATGTAACTTTAATGAAGTAAAACATTACGTTTTTATATTACTGCCATCTTTGGACTGCGATATATTATTGCATGTTTACTCATAGCTCAGTAATTATTTCCCGTTCTTAAATCTTACTTTAATGAGATCAAACATTACGTTTTAATATTACTGCCATTCTTGGACTGTGATATATTATCGTACGTCGACTCATGGCTAAGAAATACTTTCCCGTTGTTAAATCTAACTTTAATGAAGTCAAACATTACGTTTTTATATTACTGCCAATCTTGGACTGCGATATATTATCGTATGTCGACTCATAGCTCAGTAATTCTTTGTCGTTCTTAAATCTAACTTTATTGAAGTCAAACATTACGTTTTAATATTACTGTCATTCTTGGACTGCGATATATTATCGTATGTCGACTCATAGCTCAGTAATTCTTTCCCGTTCTAAAATCTAACTTTAATGAAGTCAAACATTACGTTTTTATATTACTGCCATCTTTGGACTGCGATGTATTATCGTACGTCGACTCATAGCTCAGTGATTCTTTATCGTTCTTAAATCTAACTTTATTGTAGTCAAACAATACGTTTTAATATTACATCCATTCTTGGACTGCGATATATTATCGTATGTCGACTCATAGCTCAGTAATGCTTTCCCGTTCTCAAATCTAATTTTAATGAAGTCAAACATTACGTTTTATATTACTGCCATTCTAGGACTGCGATATTTTATCGTATGTCGACTAATAGCTACGTAATTCTTTCCCGTTCTTAAATCTAACTTCAATGAAGTCAAACATTACGTTTTTATATTACTGCTATCTTGGGATAGCGATATATTATCGTATGTCGACTCATAGCTTAGTAATTCTTTCCCGTTCTTAAATCTAATTTTAATGAAGTAAAACATTACGTTATTATATTACTGCCATTCTAGGACTGCGATATATTATCGTATGTCGACTCATAGCTCAGTAATTATTTCCCGTTCTTGCATCTAACTTTAATGTAGTCAAACATTACGTTTTAATATTACTGCCATTCTTGGACTGCGATATATTATCGTACGTCGACTCATAGCTCAGTAATACATCACGTTTTAATATTACTGCCATTCTTGGACTGCGATATATTATCGTATGTCGACTCATAGCTCAGTAATTCTTTGTCGTTCTTAAATCTAACTTTATTGAAGTCAAACATTACGTTTTAATATTACTGTCATTCTTGGACTGCGATATATTATCGTATGTCCACTCATAGCTCAGTAATACTTTCCCGTTCTTAAATCTAACTTTAATGAAGTCAAACATTACGTTTTAATATTACTGCCATCTTTGGACTGCGATGTATTATCGTACGTCGACTCATAGCTCAGTGATTCTTTATCGTTCTTAAATCTAACTTTATTGTAGTCAAACAATACGTTTTAATATTACTTCCATTCTTGGACTGCGATATATTATCGTATGTCGACTCATAGCTCAGTAATTCTTTCTGGTTCTTAAATCTAATTTTAATAAAGTCTAACATTGCGTTTTTATATTACTGCCACTCTTAGACTACGATATATTATCGTATGTCGACTCATAGCTCAGAATTTATTTCCCGTTCTTACATCTAACTTTAATTAAGTCAAACATTACGTTTTAATATTACTGCCATTCTTGGACTGATATGTATTGTCGGACGTCGACTCATAGCTCAGTAATTCTTTCCTGTTCTTTAATCTAACTCTAATGAAGTCAAACATTACGTTTTAATATTACTGCTATTCTTGAACTGCGATATATTATCGTATGTCTACTCATAGCTCAGTAATTCTTTCTCGTTCATAAATCTAACTTTATAGAAGTCAAACAATACGTTTTAATATTACTGTCATTCTAGGACTGCGATATATTATCGTATGTCGACTCATAGCTCATTTATTCTATCCCGTTCTTAAATCTAACTTTAATAAAGTCAAACATCACGTTTTAATATTACTGCCATCTTTGGACTGCGATGTATTATCGTACGTCGACTCATAGCTCAGTAAATCTGTCACGTTGTTAAATCTAACTTTATTGGAGTCAAACAATACGTTTTAATATTACTGCCATTCTTGGACTTCGATATATTATCGTATGTCGACTCATTGCTCAGTAATTCTTTTTGGTTCTTTAATCTTATATAAATGAGGTCAAACATTACGTTTTAATATTACTGCCAGTCTTGGACGGCGATATATTATCGTATGTCGACTCATAGCTCAGTAATACACTCTCCTTCTTAAATCTTACTTTAATGAAGTCAAACATTACGTTTCAATATTACTGCCATTCTTGGACGGCAATATATTATCGTATGTCCATTGATAGCTCAGTAATACTTTCTCGTTTTTAAATCTTACTTTAATGAAGTCAAACAATACGTTTTTATATTACTGTCATTCTTGGACTGCGATATATTATCGTATGTCGACCTATAGCTCATTAATTCTATCCCGTTCTTAAATATAACTTTAATGAAGTCAAACATCACGTTTTAATATTACTGGCATCTTTGGACTGCGATGTATTATCCTACGTCGACTCATAGCTCAGTAATTCTTTCACGTTCTTAAATATAACTTTATTGAAGTCAAACAATACGTTTTAATATTACTGCCATTCTTGGACTGCGATATATTATTGTATGTCGACTCATAGCTCAGTAATACATTCTCTTTCTTTAATCTTACTTTAATGAGGTCATACATTACGTTTTAATATAACTGCCATTCTTAGACTGCGATATATTATCGTATGTCGACTCATAGCTCAGTAATACTTTCTCGTTCTTACATCTTACTTTAATGAGGTCAAACATTACGTTTTAATATTACTGCTATTCTTGGACAGCGATATATTATCGTATGTCGACTCATAGCTAAGTAATACTTTCTCGTTCTTAAATCTTACTTTAATGAGGTCAAACATTACGTTTTAATATTACTGCTATTCTTGAACTGCGATATATTATCGTATGTCGACTCATAGCTCAGTAATACTTGATCGTTCTTAAATCTTACTTTGATGAGGTCAAACATTACCTTTTAATATTACTGCTAGTCTTGGACGGCGATATATTATCGTATGTCGACTCATAGCTCAGTAATACTTTCTTGTTCTTAAATCTTATATTAATGAGGTCAAACATTTTGTTTTAATATTACTGCCATTCTTGGACTGCGATATATTATCGTATGTCGACTCATAGCTCAGTAATACTTTCCCGTTCTTAAATCTTACTTTAATGAAGTTAAACATTACGTTTTAATATTACTGCCATTCTTGGACTGCGATATATAATCGTATGTCGATTCATAGCTCAGTAATACTTTCCCATTCTTAAATCTAATGTTACTGAAGTCAAACATTACGTTTTAATATTACTGCCATTCTTGGACTTCGATATATTATCGTACGTCGACTCATAGCTCAGTAATTCTTTCTGGTTCTTAAATCTAACTTTAATGAAGTCAAACATAACGTTTTAATATTACTGCTATTCTTGGATAGCAATATATTATCGTATGTCGACTCATAGCTCAGTAATTCTTTACCGTTCTTAAATCTTACTTTATTGAAGTGAAACATTACGTTTTAATATTACTGCCATTCTTGGACTGCGATATATTATCGTATGTCGACTCATAGCTCAGTAATACTTTGTCGTTCTTAAATCTTACTTTAATGAGGTCAAACATTACGTTTTTATATTATTGTCATTCTTTGACGGCGATATATTGTCGTACGTCGACTCATTGCTTAGTAATACTTTCTCGTTCTTAAATCTTACTTTAATGAGGTCAAACGTTACGTGTTAATATTACTGCCATTCTTGGACTGCGATATATTATCGTATGTCGACTCATAGCTTAGTAATTCTTTCACGTTCTTAAATCTAACTTCAATGAAGTGAAACATTACGTTTTTATATTACTGCCATTCTTTGACTGCGATATATTATCGTGTGTGGACTCATAGCTCAGTTATGCTTTTTCGTTCTTAAATATAACTTTAATGAAGTCTAACATTACGTTTTAAAATAACTGCCATTCTTGGACTGCAATATATTATCGTATCTCGACTCATAGCTCAGTAATTCTGGCTCGGTCTTTAATCTAATTTTATTGAAGTCAAACATTACGTTTTTATATTACTGCCATTCTTGGACTGCAATATATTATTGTATGTACACCTCATTGCTCAGTAATACTCTCTCGTTCTTAAATGTAACTTTAATGAAGTAAAACATTACGTTTTTATATTACTGCCATCTTTGGACTGCGATATATTATTGCATGTTTACTCATAGCTCAGTAATTATTTCCCGTTCTTAAATCTTACTTTAATGAGATCAAACATTACGTTTTAATATTACTGCCATTCTTGGACTGCGATATATTATCGTACGTCGACTCATAGCTAAGTAATACTTTCCCGTTGTTAAATCTAACTTTAATGAAGTCAAACATTACGTTTTTATATTACTGCCAATCTTGGACTGCGATATATTATCGTATGTCGACTCATAGCTCAGTAATTCTTTGTCGTTCTTAAATCTAACTTTATTGAAGTCAAACATTACGTTTTAATATTACTGTCATTCTTGGACTGCGATATATTATCGTATGTCGACTCATAGCTCAGTAATTCTTTCCCGTTCTAAAATCTAACTTTAATGAAGTCAAACATTACGTTTTTATATTACTGCCATCTTTGGACTGCGATGTATTATCGTACGTCGACTCATAGCTCAGTGATTCTTTATCGTTCTTAAATCTAACTTTATTGTAGTCAAACAATACGTTTTAATATTACATCCATTCTTGGACTGCGATATATTATCGTATGTCGACTCATAGCTCAGTAATTCTTTCCCGTTCTCAAATCTAATTTTAATGAAGTCAAACATTACGTTTTATATTACTGCCATTCTAGGACTGCGATATTTTATCGTATGTCGACTAATAGCTACGTAATTCTTTCCCGTTCTTAAATCTAACTTCAATGAAGTCAAACATTACGTTTTTATATTACTGCTATCTTGGGATAGCGATATATTATCGTATGTCGACTCATAGCTTAGTAATTCTTTCCCGTTCTTAAATCTAATTTTAATGAAGTAAAACATTACGTTATTATATTACTGCCATTCTAGGACTGCGATATATTATCGTATGTCGACTCATAGCTCAGTAATTATTTCCCGTTCTTGCATCTAACTTTAATGTAGTCAAACATTACGTTTTAATATTACTGCCATTCTTGGACTGCGATATATTATCGTACGTCGACTCATAGCTCAGTAATACATTACGTTTTAATATTACTGCCATTCTTGGACTGCGATATATTATCGTATGTCGACTCATAGCTCAGTAATTCTTTGTCGTTCTTAAATCTAACTTTATTGAAGTCAAACATTACGTTTTAATATTACTGTCATTCTTGGACTGCGATATATTATCGTATGTCCACTCATAGCTCAGTAATACTTTCCCGTTCTTAAATCTAACTTTAATGAAGTCAAACATTACGTTTTAATATTACTGCCATCTTTGGACTGCGATGTATTATCGTACGTCGACTCATAGCTCAGTGATTCTTTATCGTTCTTAAATCTAACTTTATTGTAGTCAAACAATACGTTTTAATATTACTTCCATTCTTGGACTGCGATATATTATCGTATGTCGACTCATAGCTCAGTAATTCTTTCTGGTTCTTAAATCTAATTTTAATAAAGTCAAACATTGCGTTTTTATATTACTGCCACTCTTAGACTACGATATATTATCGTATGTCGACTCATAGCTCAGAATTTATTTCCCGTTCTTACATCTAACTTTAATTAAGTCAAACATTACGTTTTAATATTACTGCCATTCTTGGACTGATATGTATTGTCGGCCGTCGACTCATAGCTCAGTAATTCTTTCCTGTTCTTTAATCTAACTCTAATGAAGTCAAACATTACGTTTTAATATTACTGCTATTCTTGAACTGCGATATATTATCGTATGTCTACTCATAGCTCAGTAATTCTTTCTCGTTCATAAATCTAACTTTATAGAAGTCAAACAATACGTTTTAATATTACTGTCATTGTAGGACTGCGATATATTATCGTATGTCGACTCATAGCTCATTTATTCAATCCCGTTCTTAAATCTAACTTTAATAAAGTCAAACATCACGTTTTAATATTACTGCCATCTTTGGACTGCGATGTATTATCGTACGTCGACTCATAGCTCAGTAATTCTGTCACGTTGTTAAATCTAACTTTATTGGAGTCAAACAATACGTTTTAATATTACTGCCATTCTTGGACTTCGATATATTATCGTATGTCGACTCATAGCTCAGTAATAGACTCTCGTTCTTAAATCTTACTTTAATGAAGTCAAACATTACGTTTCAATATTACTGCCATTCTTGGACGGCAATATATTATCGTATGTCCATTGATAGCCTAGTAATACTTTCTCGTTTTTAAATCTTACTTTAATGAAGTCAAACAATACGTTTTTATATTACTGTCATTCTTGGACTGCGATATATTATCGTATGTCGACCTATAGCTCATTAATTCTATTCCGTTCTTAAATATAACTTTAATGAAGTCAAACATCACGTTTTAATATTACTGGCATCTTTGGACTGCGATGTATTATCCTACGTCGACTCATAGCTCAGTAATTCTTTCACGTTCTTAAATATAACTTTATTGAAGTCAAACAATACGTTTTAATATTACTGCCATTCTTGGACTGCGATATATTATCGTATGTCGACTCATAGCTCAGTAATTCTTTCTGGTTCTTAAATCTTACTTTAATGAGGTCAAACATTACGTTTTAATATTACTGCCATTCTTGGACTGCGATATATTATTGTATGTCGACTCATAGCTCAGTAATACATTCTCTTTCTTTAATCTTACTTTAATGAGGTCATACATTACGTTTTAATATAACTGCCATTCTTAGACTGCGATATATTATCGTATGTCGACTCATAGCTCAGTAATACTTTCTCGTTCTTACATCTTACTTTAATGAGGTCAAACATTACGTTTTAATATTACTGCTATTTTTGGACAGCGATATATTATCGTATGTTTACTCATAGCTAAGTAATACTTTCTCGTTCTTAAATCTTACTTTAATGAGGTCAAACATTACGTTTTAATATTACTGCCATTCTTGAACTGCGATATATTATCGTATGTCGACTCATAGCTCAGTAATACTTTCTCGTTCTTAAATCTTACTTTGATGAGGTCAAACATTACCTTTTAATATTACAGCTAGTCTTGGACGGCGATATATTATCGTATGTCGACTCATAGCTCAGTAATACTTTCTTGTTCTTAAATCTTATATTAATGAGGTCAAACATTTTGTTTTAATATTACTGCCATTCTTGGACTGCGATATATAATCGTATGTCGACTCATAGGTCAGTAATACTTTCTCGTTCATAAATCTTACGTTAATGAGGTCAAACATAACGTTTTAATATTACTGCCATTCTTGGACTGCGATATATTATCGTATGTCGACTCATAGCTCAGTAATACTTTCCCGTTCTTAAATCTTACTTTAATGAAGTTAAACATTACGTTTTAATATTACTGCCATTCTTGGACTGCGATATATAATCATATGTCGATTCATAGCTCAATAATACTTTCCCGTTCTTAAATCTAATGTTACTGAAGTCAAACATTACGTTTTAATATTACTGCCATTCTTGGACTTCGATATATTATCGTACGTCGACTCATAGCTCAGTAATTCTTTCTGGTTCTTAAATCTAACTTTAATGAAGTCAAACATCACGTTTTAATATTACTGCTATTCTTGGATAGCAATATATTATCGTATGTCGACTCATAGCTCAGTAATTCTTTACCGTTCTTAAATCTAACTTTATTGAAGTGAAACATTACGTTTTAATATTACTGCCATTCTTGGACTGCGATATATTATCGTATGTCGACTCATAGCTCAGTAATACTTTGTCGTTCTTAAATCTTACTTTAATGAGGTCAAACATTACGTTTTAATATTATTGTCATTCTTTGACGGCGATATATTATCGTATGTCGACTTATTGCTCAGTAATACTTTCTCGTTCTTAAATCTTACTTTAATGAGGTCAAACGTTACGTGTTAATATTACTGCCATTCTTGGACTGCGATATATTATCGTATGTCGACTCATAGCTTAGTAATTCTTTCACGTTCTTAAATCTAACTTTAATGAAGTGAAACATTACGTTTTTATATTACTGCCATTCTTTGACTGCGATATATTATCGTGTGTGGACTCATAGCTCAGTTATGCTTTCTCGTTCTTAAATATAACTTTAATGAAGTCTAACATTACGTTTTAAAATAACTGCCATTCTTGGACTGCAATATATTATCGTATCTCGACTCATAGCTCAGTAATTCTGGCTCGGTCTTTAATCTAATTTTATTGAAGTCAAACATTACGTTTTTATATTACTGCCATTCTTGGACTGCAATATATTATTGTATGTACACCTCATTGCTCAGTAATACTCTCTCGTTCTTAAATGTAACTTTAATGAAGTAAAACATTACGTTTTTATATTACTGCCATCTTTAGACTGCGATATATTATTGTATGTTTACTCATAGCTCAGTAATTATTTCCCGTTCTTAAATCTTACTTTAATGAGATCAAACATTACGTTTTAATATTACTGCCATTCTTGGACTGCGATATATTACCGTATGTCGACTCATAGCTCAGTAATTCTTTCCCGTTCTAAAATCTAACTTTAATGAAGTCAAACATTACGTTTTTATATTACTGCCATTCTAGGACTGCGATATTTTATCGTATGTCGACTAATAGCTACGTAATTCTTTCCCGTTCTTAAATCTAACTTCAATGAAGTCAAACATTACGTTTTTATATTACTGCCATTCTAGGACTGCGATATATTATCGTATGTCGACTCATAGCTCAGTAATTATTTCCCGTTCTTGCATCTAACTTTAATGTAGTCAAACATTACGTTTTAATATTACTGCCATTCTTGGACTGCGATATATTATCGTACGTCGACTCATAGCTCAGTAATACATTACGTTTTAATATTACTGCCATTCTTGGACTGCGATATATTATCGTATGTCGACTCATAGCTCAGTAATTCTTTGTCGTTCTTAAATCTAACTTTATTGAAGTCAAACATTACGTTTTAATATTACTGTCATTCTTGGACTGCGATATATTATCGTATGTCCACTCATAGCTCAGTAATACTTTCCCGTTCTTAAATCTAACTTTAATGAAGTCAAACATTACGTTTTAATATTACTGCCATCTTTGGACTGCGATGTATTATCGTACGTCTACTCATAGCTCAGTGATTCTTTATCGTTCTTATATCTAACTTTATTGTTATCAAACAATACGTTTTAATATTACTGCCATTCTTGGACTGCGATATATTATCGTACGTCGACTCATAGCTCAGTAATACATTACGTTTTAATATTACTGCCATTCTTGGACTGCGATATATTATCGTATGTCGACTCATAGCTCAGTGATTCTTTATCGTTCTTATATCTAACTTTATTGTAGTCAAACAATACGTTTTAATATTACTTCCATTCTTGGACTGCGATATATTATCGTATGTCGACTCATAGCTCAGTAATTCTTTTTGGTTCTTAAATCTAATTTTAATAAAGTCAAACATTGCGTTTTTATATTACTGCCACTCTTAGACTACGATATATTATCGTATGTCGACTCATAGCTCACTAATTCTTTCCCGTTCTTAAATCTAATTTTAATGAAGTCAAACATTACGTTTTATATTACTGCCATTCTAGGACTGCATTATATTATCGTATGTCGACTCATAGCTCAGTTATACTTTCTCATTTTTGAATCTAATATTTATGAAGTCTAACATTACGTTTTAATATAACTGCTATTCTTGGACTGCGATATATTATCGTATGTCGACTCATAGCTCAGTAATTCTTTCCCGTTCTTAAATCTTACTTTAATGGGGTCAAACATTACGTTTTTATATTACTGCCATCTTTGGACTGCGATATATTATCGTATGTCGACTCATAGCTCAGTAATTATTTCCCGTTCTTGAATCTAACTTTAATGAAGTCAAACATTACGTTTTAATATTACTGCTATTCTTGGACTGCGATATATTATCGTATGTCGACTCATAGATCAGTAATTCTTTCTCGTTCTTAAATCTAACTTTATTGAAGTCAAACAATACGTTTTAATATTACTGTAATTCTTGGACTGCGATATATTATCGTATGTCGACTCATAGCTCAGTAATTCTTTCCCGTTCTTAAATCTTATATTAATGAAGTAAAACATTACGTTTTAATATTACTGCCATCTTTGGACTGCGATGTATTATCGTGCGTCGACTCATAGCTCAGTAATTCTTTATCGTTCTTAAATCTAACTTTATTGAAGTAAAACAATACGTTTTAATATTACTGCCATTTTTGGACTGCGATATATTATCGTATGTCGACTCATAGCTCAGTAATTCTTTCCCGTTCTTAAATCTAACTTTAATGAAGTCTAACATTGCGTTTTAATATTACTACCATTCTTTGACTGCGATATATTACCGTATGTCGACTCATAGCTCAGTAATTCTTTCTCGTTTTTAAATCTAACTTCAATGAAGTCAAACATTACGTTTTAATATTACTGCCATACCCGGCTTGCGAGATATAATCGAATATGCACTTATAGCCGACGAAAGTCTTCATCAAATTTTAATGACGTCGAACTACTGCCATTCTCAGCTTGAAACATGTAATCGTATATAGACTTACAGCTCAGTGAAGACTTTCTCATTCCAAAATTTTTCCTTAATGACGTGAAAACATAAGTTTTAATATTACCTCCATTCTAGGATGGCGACATATAATTGTATGAATACATATAGCCCAGTTAAGTGTTTCTCATTCCTTAATCTAACGTTAATGACATCAAACCATATGTACTGCCATTTACAGCTTGCGGCATATAATATTGTGTGAATCCACATATATATATATATATATATATATATATACCTACATGCATACTCCCGCCCTGGAATGGAAGACTTACATCAAATTCGTTGCTAAGGTCGCTGGAAAAATGGTTGGATCATTCTACTACTCCAGAATGTATCTGACTTGATCCTCTACAATGTATAATAGTCAAATATGTCTTAAGATGGAGTACTGTGGCCACATTTGGGGAGTTGCTGCTCAGAGCACCCTTTCCTGTCTTGACAGAATACAAAACTACTTCGAAATCTCGTGGGCGATTTTCTCTTCTCTTCCCTGCTAGCTCTTTCTCACAGAAGAAACGTTGTTAATCCTTTGCTACTCTATTCTTATTTTAATGACAGGTGCTCTACTGCGGAAAGACCGAGGGATAAGCGGCCACGACTAGCATGTGCCGGCTGCAAGGAAACAGTGGCCGCACGCGGGCACGAACCTAAAACCGTTTGATTACGAGGCGAGGGTCGTGATTATACAAAATAGCTAAATGAAAGGAGTGAGATGTTTTTGCTTGAGGAGTCAGTTTTGTTTTAGACGCCACGTCATTCGCGTGTGGTTTCGGCGGGTGTCGTAGATCTCTTGTTTGTGGAATGTTTTTGGTGAAGGGAAGAATGAAGACCTACTGCGACTGCTAATACTAATAGCGAACGCCTCGTGTTGTCGGTAAAGAGAAGAAAGGAGAACTACTACTGCTGATGATATTAGAAGCGAACGTCGTCACTGTTGTCGGTGAAAAAAAGAACAAATAATCCGGCACAACGCTTGAATACTGAGATCTGGCAATATGTGCGTTTTTTCGACTCTAAATAATTTACGTGACTCAAATATGAATTAATTAACCAAACATCTTTCAGGACGATATCTTAATAATTAGTAAACTACGGAGCAACATAAAGCGCATATACATGAAGTTTTCCAAAGAATTCAAGATTACAGTTTCAAACTAAAAGAAGAGAAACGTGAGTTCTTTATGCAACAAATTAATTATCTGGGACAAAGACAATAATGGGGAAATACCCGAACCAGAGAGAGAGAGCAGGCACGATAAAGAATATGCCAGCTCCGTCTTTGCATAGTTTTCTTGGGTTACAGAATTACTATAACGTATTTATCCCACTAATGCACAACCCACGAGCGCCTTTAAACGAATTATTGAAAAAGGATAAAGACTGAATTTTGATCGCAGAATGCCATGAAGCATTCGAGGAAATAAGGACCATTGTCACGTCTGGTTTATTTTTGTCTCATTATGATCCAGAACGTGAGATCGTTGTAGCTTCCGATACGAGTTCATACATCATGGGAGCATCTATCATATTTTACACAGGATTGGACGATGTTTTGCTGAAGCGCATATCGCAAGCTTCTCGCACACTCCTACCAGCGGAGAAGATCTACTCGCCAATAGAAAAAGAAGCGCTAAGCATTATTTTTGCGGTAACAAAATTTAACCATTTCGTGCACGGAAGAAGATTTACATTACAAACTGACCATAAACCGTTATTAAAAATGTATGACTCGAAAAAGTGGTTGCCTACACGTACGGCTAACAGATTACAAAAATGGAGAATCATTCTCCTAAATTATAACTACAAGATGGAGTATCCTCCATCTTCAAAGATTAGGCATGCGGAAGGACTCTCTAGATTGATACTGAAATCTGTGGAACTCCTGGAGGACACGGAAATAGTATTTCTATGAACAGAAGTTGAGGTGAAAAACACATTGAGTACTATAGTAAGAGGACTTCCAATGAGACTAGCAGAGATAACGACAAATGCGATGAACGATGATTTTATAAAAATATTTTAAAGGGCATAATTGAAAAGAAACAAACATTCCGGAAGCATAATCCATCTGCGATGATGTAGTAATGTACAGTGATCGAGTGGTCATTCCAGCGACGTTGTAAACACGTATTCTATGAGAGTTTCATGTTGGGCATCGAGGCATGTCACGGATGAGGAGTCTTATGCGAAGTGACGTCTACTGGACGAACATGGATCGATATATCAAGAATACAGTTAAATCATGTAAAGAGCGTGTGTTAGCAGCAAAAACGCCTCACATAAAATTCAAACCCTGGCCTAAAACGCACCGACCGTGGGCGAGAATCCATATTGACTTTGCTGGGCCATTGGACGGATTCTATTATCTCGTTGTAATGGTAGCTTCACTAAATAACCAGTGATATTAAGTGTAAAAATCAACGACAGAAACAACAATTAGGTTCTACATGAATTGTTTGCACGTTTCCGAGTCGTGGACTGTGTAGCATCGGATCCAGTGAATTCAAAACATTTTGTCAGCCGTTTCTATAGAACACCTCACAAATCGCGCCGTATCATGCGAGAAGCAACGGTCAAGCGGAGAGATTTGTTGATACTTTCAAAAGAGCGAGGGTATTCCCACGAAGAAACGCATTCAGCAGTTTCTACAAGTGTATAGAATGACCCCGAATGATAACTTAATTTCAAAAACGTATTCTATGAGAGCTTCATGATGGACATCGAGGCATGTCATGGATGAAGAGTTATATATGAAGTTACGTCTACTGGGCGAACATGGATAGATTATATTGAGAATACAGTTAAATCAATTGGAGAAAGCAATGCAGGATTTTCTGCAAGTATATAGAATGACCCCTAAGGATAGCGTTCTATTTTGCATGTTACCAGTGGAAGCTATGATCGCAAGAAAAAGCAAGACATTTTTTGATAGTATGTTACCGACTCATCAGAAACCGGAACGAAAAATAGATGTCAAACTAGGACTTTTTCAAATCGGAGAAATTTTTTATTTCCGAATATTTAAGAATAACAAGTCATTTTGAGAAATCGGGATTATAGATAAAAGAATTGGGAATATGCTCTATATGATGAAAGGACCAAAATTTATCCATAGGAGACATTTAAATCAAATCACGAAAATATATTCCAATACTGTAGACGACAACACTACAGAAGAAGAATTAATGGATGTCGTGTTTGACACGTTCGGGTTACCAGACCCACAAGTAATTTGGATAAGGTGACCATCGAAAAAGAAAAAGAAAAAATACCGACTTCATGGAAGTCAACCCCCAAGAGAAAAAGACATTGATTCCTTACGGAGCAATGGCTTAAAAGGGACGGGGTTATGGTGTAAGCTGATCTACCTATTTCAGGAATAAATGGACCTACCCAAACACAATAAAAACAGTTACATATAAACATTGTGGCAGCGATTAGTGGCAGTTATGGCCCCAGAATCAGACACATACTTTCTGTAACATACTTTTATTAATACATTTTTGTTAATTATACAACTGTGTTTGTCTTGATTATTACCGGCCTGTAAGGCCACAACAGTTACCAACAATCAATTTTGTCCCAAACTTGCTTTATTTACCCGATGTTGCCCGGAAGTCGTTCTATTTTCATTTTTGTTTCGCTTTTTTAACAACTATGCAGTTTGTTTTTTATACCAAATTATTTTTATGATAGGATTTTCAAAGTTAAATTTAATTAGTACGGTAGCGTTTGGTCATTAAATTATTTATTGAAACTATAACTAATTTTGTTACTGTAATGTTTTAATCCCTATTTATGAAAGTATTTAATGTAAATAGCTTTCAAAACTTTAAATCGTTTAATACAGGAGGATTTACTACAGAGTTACGTCCTATGGTCTTGGGAGCCCTTCGTAACGAAAACGTAATCCACAAGTCTCGTCGCTAACACGAAATATAGAAACAACTCTCGTACGAACACGTGGTCGAGAATTATAACCTTAATTCTTTTTGCTAGATGGGCGCGAAACCAAACGGACTTACCTTGGGTACATCCTGTAACAGAAAAGACGTCATAGGGGAATGTAAGTTTTTGCCTTTGTGCCTAGCACATACTTTTTACCTTTATTGAGAACTAGTTGTACCTATCCGGTGTTGCTCGGGAAATAAGAAGGAACGGAAAAGCATTTTGGTGAATTTATTTTTCTTTAGTAAATATTTAATTTGAAATAAGAAATTTAAAAAAGTCCGTTTTAGTACATTTCGCTATTGCATTTTTGCGTTAATAAAAGTAATAGATAAATAGCAAGTAAAAAATGTCTTTACAACATGTGTTGTAACATCTGTTATAGAATGTGTTACAACATCTGTTACAGCATGTGTTGTAACATGTGTTATAACATGTGTTATAACATTATTATATCATTGTTGTAACACGTGTTATAGCATGTATTGTAACATGTGTTATAACATGCGTTATAACATTATTATATCATTGTTGTAACACGTGTTATAGCATGTGTTACAACATCTGTTACAGCATGTGTTGTAACATGTGTTATAACATGTGTTATAACATTATTATATCATTGTTGTAACACGTGTCATAGACTGTGTTACAACATCTGTTACAGCATATGTTGTAACATGTGTTATAACATGTGTTATAACATGTATTATATCATTGTTGTAACACGTGTTATAGCATGTGTTAAAACATCTGTTACAGCATGTGTTGTAACATGTGTTATAACATGTGTTATAACATTATTATATCATTGTTGTAACACGTGTCATAGACTGTGTTACAACATCTGTTACAGCATATGTTGTAACATGTGTTATATCATGTGTTATAACATGTATTATATCATTGTTGTAACACGTGTTATAGCATGTGTTACAACATCTGTTACAGCATGTGTTGTAACATGTGTTATAACATGTGTTATAACATTATTATATCATTGTTGTAACACGTGGCATAGCATGTGTTACAACATCTGTTACAGCATATGTTGTAACATGTGTTATAACATGTGTTATAACATTATTATATCATTGTTGTAACACGTGTCATAGCATGTGTTACAACATCTGTTACAGCATATGTTGTAACACGTGTTATAGCATGTGTTTAAGATGTGTGTTATAACATGTGTTATAGCATGTGTTATAGCATGTTTTACAACATGTGTTATAGCATGCGTTATGCCATGTGTTATAGCATGTGTGGTAACATGTGTTACAACATGTGTTATACCCTGTGTTATAACATCAGTTATAGCATTTGTTATAACATGTGTTATAGCATGTGTTACAACATGTGTTATAACATGTGTTACAACATGTGTTATAGCATGTGTTATAAGATATGTTATAGCATGCGTTATAACGTGTTATAGCATGTGTTATAGCATGTGTTATGCCATGTGTTATAACATGTGTTACAACATGTGTTTAACATGTGTTACAACATGTGTTATAGCATGTGTTACAACATGTTTTATAGCATGTGTTATAACATGTGTTATAACATGTGTTATAGCATGTGTTACAAAATGTGTTATAGCATGTGTTATAGCATGTGTTATACTCTCTTATTTGTTTTATTTTATTTCAGTCGAAGTTCTCAGAAATCAAGACCCTCTGTTGCTAACACTTTATCTCTATATGAGATACGTAAATATTCGAATACTCCATTAAAGTTCATTTTTTATCTGTCAAACGTTGAGTTAGTAAAGAAGTTGATAACATTAATTTTCCCCTTCTAATTAACCAGTTAACTATGTTATAGTATATCTTTCTTCTAGGTCTTTTGATCATACCTGATTCCAAGACAAGAATTCATCTAGTCGGGTGGAGTATCCATCTAAGTGATGTTACTTCGGGTAACATTACTTGGAGAAGGTGCACCATTCCTCGTATGAGCCAGTGTATTGATGTGTCGAGGAGATCTTATTTGGGCTTCGAATACTATGTTATTTTAATATTTGGTCAGGGTTTAACTGTAGGATAAAGTATATTCACGTCAGTTTGTCCTTACAAACCCTTATAGAGAGAGATCGAATAACTCAAGGATGGTGCCTAGTATGTAATTAAACTATAGCATGTGTTACAACACCTGTTATAACATTTTTATGACATGTGTTATAGCATGTGCAATAACATGTGGTATAACATATGTTATAGCATGTGTTAAAACATGTGTTATCGTCAAAGACATATCAACTATGGGAAACTATGTAAATCTGAAGACTGAAAGATTATACTCAACTCCTTCCTACAATTACTGATTAGTGAACCAAATACATTTGATTTTCAGTTTATTAGCACTTCTTCCCTAAAACATCCATACAGCACCACTTCTTCATTACAACATCCATACAGCACCACTTCTTCTCTACAACATCCATACAGCACGACTTCTTCCTTACAACATCCATACAGTACCACTTCTTCCTTAAAACATCATTACAGCACCACTTCTTCCTTACCACATTACTACAGCACCACTTCTTCCTTACAACATCCTTACAGCACCACTTCTTCCTTAAAACATCCATACAGCACCACTTCTTCCTTACAACATCCATACAGCACCACTTCTTCCTTACAACATCCATACAGCACCACTTCTTCCTTACAACATCCATACAGCACCACTTCTTTCGTAAAACATCCATACAGCACCACTTCTTCCTTACAACATCTATACAGAACAACTTCTTCCTTACAACATCCATATGGCACTACTTCTTCCTTAAAACATCCATACAGCACCATTTCTTCCTTACAACATCCATAAAGCACCACTTCTTTCTTTTTAACATACATACAGCACCACTTTTTCCTTAAACATCAATACAGCACCACTTCTTCCTTACAATATCTATACAGCACCACTTCTTCCTTACAACATCCATACAGCACCACTTCTTACTTACAACATCTATACAGTACCACTTTTCCCTTAAAACATCCATACAGCACCACTTCTTCCTTACCACATCCATACAGCACCACTTCCTCCTTACAACATCCATACAGCACCACTTCTTCCTTACAACATCCATACAGCACCACCTCTTCCTTACAACATCAATACAGCACCACTTCTTCCTTACAACATCCATACAGCACAACGTCTTCCATACAACATCCATACAGCACCATTCATTCCGTAAAAATTCCATACAGCACCATTTCTTCCTTACAACATCTATACAGCACCCCTTCTTCCTTACAACATCCATATGGCACTACTTCTTTCTTAAAACATCCATACAGCACCACTTCTTCTATACCACATCCATACAGCACCACTTTTTCCTTTTAACATCCATACAGCACCACTTTTTCCTTACAACATCAATACAGCACCACTTCTTCCTTACAATATCCATACAGCACCACTTCTTCCTTAAAACATCCATACAGCACCACTCTTTCATTAAAACATCCATACAGCACCACTTCCTCCTTACAGCCTCCATACAGCACCACTTCCCCATTAAAACATCCATACAGCACCACTTCTTCTTTACAACATCCATACAGCACCACTTCTTCTTTACAACATCCATACAGCACCACTTCTCCCTTACAATATCCATACAGCACCACTTTTTACTTACAACATTCATACAGCACCACTTCTCCCTTAAAACATCCATACAGCAGAACTTCTTACTTAAAACATCCATACAGCACCACTCCTAGCCTTAAACATCCATACAGCAGTCCTCTTCCTTACAACATCCATACAGCACCACTTTTTACTTACAAAATCCATACAGCACCACTTCCTCCTTACAGCCTCCATACAGCACCACTTCCCCATTAAAACATCCATACAGCACCACTTCTTCTTTACAACATCCATACAGCACCACTTCTTCTTTACAACATCCATACAGCACCACTTCTCCCTTACAATATCCATACAGCACCACTTTTTACTTACAACATTCATACAGCACCACTTCTCCCTTAAAACATCCATACAGCAGAACTTCTTACTTAAAACATCCATACAGCACCACTCCTAGCCTTAAACATCCATACAGCAGTCCTCTTCCTTACAACATCCATACAGCACCACTTTTTACTTACAAAATCCATACAGCACCACTTCTTCCTTACAACATCCATACGGCACCACTTCTTCCTTAAAACATCCATACAGCACTACTTCTTCTTTACAACATCCATACAGCACCACTTTTTTTATAAACATCCATACAGCACCACTTCTTCCTTACAACATCTATACAGAAGCTCTTCTTCTTTACAACATCCATACAGCACCACTTCTTACTTACAACATCCATACAGCACCACTTTTTCATTACAACATCCATACAGCACCACTTCTTCCTTACAACATCCATACAGCACCACTTCTTCCTTACAACATCCATACAGCACGACGTCTTCCTTACAACATCCATACAGCACCACTTCTTACTTACAACATCCATATAGCACCACCTTTTCATTACAACATCCGTACAGCACCACGTCTTCCTTACAACATCCATACAGCACCACGTCTTTCTTACAACATCCATACAGCACCACTTCTTACTTACAACATCCATACAGCACCACTTCTTCCTTAAAACATCCATACAGCACCACTTCTTTCTTACAACATCCATACAGCACCACTTTTTCCTTAAAACATCCATACAGCACTACTTCTTATTAACAACATCTATACAGCACCACTTCTTTCTTACAACATCCATACAGCACCACTTCTTGCTTACAATATCCATACAGCACCACTTCTCTCTTTCATCATCCATACCGCACCACACTGTTTACACATGCCTGCAAACTATAAAGTGAAACATCAAACTCATATGTACATAAACCTTAATACAAAAATAAACTAATATGGTCGAGTTGAGATGAGTTTGAGTACCAAATTCTGTATGAACTATAAAACATAGGTTTCGCTTGGCCCAAACATTGACCAATACACTTCATAATAAAGGTGATATTGTCAACCAGAACTTTTTATGCAAGATCTAGTATATTCATTTTCCAACATTAGGGCTCTGCGTTCCAACCTTCCAGGGGTTGAAATCCACTTACAAGGGAACAAACCTGACTTGTTTTTTTTCTGTATGTGAATCTGGAATCGTCCCATCAATTTCTATCGATGACTTCAGCAAGATTCTGTTATTAGGGGTGGGACGTAATGGATGAAAATTTTAGAGTCATGCGAGTAGTATTTTTTGTGTTCATTTATACATAAACTGTGCGATCTTGTCTCTAAACAAGTAACAAATTTATTTGTTAGAGGTTACAAATGAAACTCGTGTTCCTCGGTTGAATGGCAGACTTGCAAAATTAGATCTCTCTATCTCGATGAAATAGAACATAAGCCCAGCACAGCCCTTTAGATAAGAGACCCAGATAAGCCATTCTGCCTGGTCGGCACCCAAGCTTCAACTGCCCCGCCTGCCAGCTCTCCCAGCAAACCTCCAACTTCCTGTCATGCCCAGTGGGCCAGTTCTAGCCCCCCCTGTTTCCTTCTTCCTGTTGACCGGCGAAGAGCCATTTTGGAATCATAAAAAATAATGACGGGGGGAAGTAGCAAGTTGATCCAGCATTCGGTTTGACACACCTTACATAGGTTCTCTGTTTCATGCCTTTTCCTCGTCTCTCGTTTCCTCTTTGGCTCTCTCTCTCTTTCTCTTTTTCTATTTTTATCTCAGGCCAAGGATTTGAAATTAATAGTTAAAGAAAAATGAAATATACATGCATCATCGCTCGCTGCTATTCATACATTTTTATCCCACTGTAAATCTTAATTGAAACCTACTTTTACGTCTATGTCACAAAATAATATGAGTTTTACTAGGAGGCCCGTAGGCCAGATTGCAATAATAACAGGGTGGCGGGCCGGACGCTAAGCCTTCACGGGCTGGATGTGGCCCGTGGGCCGGATGTGGCCTGCGGGCCGGAGGTTGCCCGCCCCTGTCTTAGAGGATCCTATGCTGAATACCACTACATCTGGAGGATGCCACCTTCAAGAGACGACTGAACACTAGTTTCATCCTGGCAATCAGCTCAACCTTTGGTGTTGCAGACGGTATGGTTGGTGTTTTTCTAAACTGCGTCTTACATATAATAGTCTGGTTAGGGTTGAAATAAAGCTAGTTGGGAGGACAATTTAATTCCTATTCACTACTTGAAATCATTGAAACTATGAAAAATTGCAAAAGGTAATCCTTGATTGATCATTTAAGCAAAAATATCACATATCCATGTGTTTGTCAAGTTTTGGTCTTAAAACTAAGGGGGGGTGAAAGATCAAAGAAACGGGGTAGGAAGAGAAAAAGCTGAAAAAAATAAAATATTCCTCTTTCTTTCTCTCTCTCTTTCTCTCTCTCTTTCTCTTTCTCGCTCTCTCTTTCTCTCTCTCTCTCTCTCTTTCTCTCTCCCTCTCTCTCCCTCTCTCTTTCTCTCTTTCTTTCTCTCTCTCCCTCTCTCTTTCTCTCTTTCTTTCTTTCTCTCTCTCCTCTCTCTTTCTCTCTCTCTTCTCTCTTTCTCTCTCTCCTTCTTTCTCTATCTCTTTCTCCTCTTTCTTTCTCTATATCCCTCTCTCTCTCCCTCTCTCTCCCTCTCTCTATCTCTCTTTCTTTCTCTCTCTCTTTCTTTCTCTCTCTCCCTCTCTCTTTCTCTCTTTCTCTCTCTCTCTTTCGCTCTCTCTTTCTCTCTCTCTTTCTTTCTCTCTCCCCCTCTCTCTTTCTCTCTCTCTTTCTCTCTTTCTTTTTTTCTCTCTCTTTCTCTCTCTCTTTCTCTTTCTCTCTCTCTTTCTCTCTCTCCTCTCTCTTTCTCTCCCTCTCTCTCCCTCTCTCTTTCTCTCTCTTTCTCTCTCTCCTTCTCTCTTTCTCTTTCTCTCTTTCTTTCTCTCTCTTTCTTTCTCTCTCCCTCTCTCTTTCTCTCTCTCTTTCTCTCTCTCCCTCTCCCTCTCTCTTTCTCTCTTTCTTTTTTTTCTCTCTCTTTCTCTGTCTCTTTCTCTTTCTCTCTCTCTCTTTCTCTCTCTCCTCTCTCTTTCTCTCCCTCTCTCTCCCTCTCTCTTTCTCTCTCTCTTTCTCTCTTTCTTTCTCTCTCCTCCTCTCTCTCTTTCTCTCTCGCTCTCTCTTTCTCTCTTTCCCTCTCTCTCTCTTTCTCTCTCTCTCTCTCTCTCTCTCTCTCTCCCTCTCTCTCTCCCTCTCTCTCATTCTCTCTTTCTCTCTCTTTCTCTCTCTCCTTCTCTCTTTCTCTTTCTCTCTTTCTTTCTCTCTCTTTCGCTCTCTCTTTCTCTCTCTCTTTCTTTCTCTCTCTCCCTCTCTCTTTCTCTCTCTTTCTCTCTCTCTATCTCTCTTTCTTTTTTTTCTCTCTCTTTCTCTCTCTCTTTCTCTTTCTCTCTCTCTCTCTTTCTCTCTCTCCTCTCTCTTTCTCTCCCTCTCTCTCCCTCTCTCTTTCTCTCTCTCTTTCTCTCTTTCTTTCTCTCTCCCCCTCTCTCTCTTTCTCTCTCGCTCTCTCTTTCTCTCTTTCCATCTCTCTCTCTTTCTCTCTCTCTCTCTCTCTCTCTCTCTCTCTCTCGAAGATGCATAACTTTTAATAAGACAAACAGAAAAGAGATGACGTATTTCTTTTTTTAATTTAATTTCAACGAATTTTTTATTTTATTGTTTATTGACTCGTGTTTTTCAGCTATTTAAAACTTAAGCGCCTCTCTATCTATCTAATATCCATAACTTAAATTGTTCTGACGAAAACTATGAATATCGCAGAATTCTATATTTGGTTGAAATATTTTCTCGTCTTTAATTGTTGATTGAAACGTTTGCTTGCGTTTTTTTTTTCAGCGTTTCGCCACCTCTCTCTCTTTCTCTCTCTCTCTCTCTCTCTCTCTCTCTCTCTATATATATATATATATATATATATATATATCTTCTCCCCCCCCCCCTCTCTCTCTCTTTGTTCTCGCTGAGAAAACCTGTATTTTCAGTCACAAAAAGTGTTATTAAAATCGTATGATGTCTATTTTGTGATTTTTTAAAACATGAGTGTACGACATATTCCGTCAAAAATTACAGAGAAATGTCTAGCAGTCACACGTTCAAATTGTCTTTTTGTGCCCTTTTCCTTTGATGTAAATAGACAGGTGTACAACTGGAGTTATTGGCTCCCCAGCCAATCAGAAACTTTGATGTAGGAATTCAATTCGTCAGACTACTTCTTACAGCGCCAACGCGATTTCCGTTCCGACCTGCACCAGCTTGGGCGAGTACACCGGCTAGACAAGACGTATTCCGTCGGTTTCCCCAAATGGCCACCGATATGGCAAATCTACGAAGTTGTTGCATGGCAACTTTATGGAGATTGACTATTAGCTGTTTTAATTCCTTTTCAACACAGCCCAAATAAAAGGTAGTTTTATTTAAAACTTCGATGTCGTCTGTTAATTTATCTTTCGGGTCAGATTAACCTTCTATTACAGACTACTTCATGGACGGCGGCACCGGGGGGGGGGGGGGCTCAAGTCCCCCCTACTTTTTGACTTGGCCTCCTCACTTTACGGTCATCAATAATTAAGTTGATATGCATGTGTTTAACCGCCCCCCCCCACACTTTTTAGGCGATCCCATATATTTTTTATAACTGTCCCGCCGGTCCTGTACTTTAATTATAATAGAGAATGGACATCTTCCCTCCTATTATAAATGTTTCACTTTTCGAACAAATCAATCAAACATTGAAAGAAATGATTTATTAAGTAATATTGAATATTAAAAGAAGAAGAAGAAGAAGAAGAAGAAGAAGAAGAAGAAGAAGAAGAAAGGGAGAGAGAAGGAGGAGCAAAAGACGAAGAGGAGGAGGAGAAAAGGAAAGAAGGAAAGGAAGAGCAGAAAAAGAAGAAGCGAAGGAGAAGGGCAAAAAGAAGAAGAAGAAGAAGAAGAAGATGAAGAAGAAGAAGAAGAAGAAGAAGACAGCAGGCAAAAGAGAGCTATAGTCCTCATAGTAAGAAAGGGCGTTAAGTGTTCAATCCGGTGTATAAAGACGCCATGACGTTTATAAGAAGAACATTGAAGGAAGTAGAGAATGACGATAGGGTGTTGTCACATGTTGCTAGGAATAATGTTGCGATCCAACCCTTGATAGCACTATTAGAGCATTTTAGGGCACAACTAGATATGTTGTCACTGGGGCATTTGGGCCCGAGTATAGTGACCCTAGGCCACTTAACGGAATTCCTACTGACAATGCAGACTAAATTATCCCATCATTTTACACTGGCGGTGGACCCCCACAGAAGAATTTTAGAAGTGCTATATCGCATTATAGGTATGGGCAAAGTGAATGCCCCCCCCCCCAAAAAAAAATGACTTCTCTCTTCATTTAAAAGATTCACCAATATTCAGGAAATCAACCAATTTTAATCAGATTTTTAGTATTTATAAATTAATGATCACGGAATGTAATGAATTCATTATTTTATTAGGAAACTTAGTAAAATGTATTATTTCGTGTAAAGAAAAAATACCTCTACTAAAGTTATGTATACGGGTACTAAAAATATAAATTCATTTTTGTTTTATTTTTATGAAAATAAAGCACCGTAGATGTTAACAATAAAAACATCTTTTTTAAATATAGTGATTATTTTATTTATCTTCCCCCCACAGTGGTAAGATGTGACACAAGGTCGGGAAAGTGGGATTTGAAAAGCCAGCGCCCGAGAAGGTGAGCACTCTGGCCTACAAAAAATGCCTGGGCAGCCCCGTCGGCATTCCTCGGTAGGGGCGCCCCAGGCAGTAAGCAATAAACTTACTCCTCCCCAAAGAGGGGAGGCAAAGACTAGGAGGGTGGACCACCTAGAACTGCACAGGACAGACCCATAGACCGGCGTAAATCAGGCACCGAAGGCCAAGACAATACCAGTCTATGGGGTGCAGTATCCGTCGGAATAGATACTACACTTTGATCTTGGCCAAAAGGCCGGTTTAGTGATTATATATTACGAAAGAAAGCTGCTAAATTCCGTGTTAATAAAATCAATATCACTCAAAGAAAACATCATTTATCGAATTAACTTTAATAAAGAATTGTTTATGTAATATTTTTACCCAAAAAATAAAAGTGTCTCATAAATATTATTATAATTTTATAATAACATTTACTTTATAATAAAATTTTTACTTGTAATTTTACGATGCGAATTTACAATGATTCCCTTTTGCATATGCAAGTGCCCCCATCAGCGTAATTTTTTTAAACATGAAAACATGATAAAATTGATAAAATTGATAAAATTGAGACAATGGGCAGTTCCGAAAAATATATTAAATTTTATACTCAATTCTACAAACGATTTATTTCAAATTCTGCGGAAGGACATTGGTATATAAAGAGACGGTAACTGCACTCGACGTCATTACTTATTTTCAGAGATTCAACAAACGCGCCTGTTTCATTTTCAACAGATAAATCTACATAATTTGGAAGAATAAAATGTAAGTTTGTATTTTTGTAAATTTTTCATTAATAAATAATCATTAACTTTCAAATTTGCATTCTATTTAATAGTTAATAAATAGTTGCTTCATCTCTTTTTTATAATATAACGAGCAGGTTCTCCGTCTGTCTGTCTGGCTGTCTGTCTCTCTGTCTCTCTGTCCGTCGGCGAGAATTTTTGTAAACGTAATGGGGGGGGGGGTAATTACTATTTAATTAATTAATTTTTTTCAAGTCAGCGTTTATAATATGGTATACCTTAGAATGACGTTGGGAAACTATTAATTACTTAATTTAGATAACATTAAACAACATTAAACAACATTAAATAACATTAAATAACATCAAATAACATTAAACAACATTAAATAACATTAAACAACATTAAATAACATATAAATACAGTCAAAAGATGAGACTGCGATTCGAACAGAAAACGCGTTAAGAATCTTACTTAAACTAATACTCTTTCAACTTCTTGATATACTGTTACAAAAACACTTTTTTGATCATCGAATTTAATTTAGTTTTTCATGCTTAGAATGCGCTTTTAGTTTCAAATGAAAGAGAATTAATTATCAATACGATACGTTTAAATATAATTCAGATAATGTAATTGTAGCGGTCAAAACATAAACCTATTTTCTCCCTCCGAAAAATGTCCCCATTGAGTGATCGAGTCACACACTGACCAATCAGCCTGCATGGCACATTGATTCCTTCTGTCGGCTGAAGAACTACTTCAGCCCCTTTGGGAATCACAGGCGGTCCTCAGAGAGACCCCGGCCAGCAATGAGGAAACACTTTTTTCACTGTCTCTCCTGCCCCTGTTCACTGGACGCTCACAGCAAATACTATCTTCTCCTAAGAACTCTTAATTTCCTTTTCCTCTCTCGGACACTGTCCAAGTTTCTTTCTACCTATACCAAACAGTTTAGGTAACCTTTGTGAATAAACCCCTTTCGTTGTTGTTATAAAGAGGTTTTGTTAATTCATTTCGTGCCTGAAACCTAAGAGAAGGACAACGTCCCCCTTCTTAACATAATTGCTCAATTCTTTTTTATTGTTTAAATACTTAGTTTTCTGTAAACCAGTAACTGGTTTACAGAAAATTAAGTATTTAAACAATAAAAAAGGCAGGAAAGAAAATTTGAAGAATGCAGACAACGTCAAGCAACGAAAAAAAAAACAAATTAAAGATAACAGACGATATCAAACAAAACATGTTAGATATAATTAACTGAACGGATCTATTACAAAACCATATGTTCGATATAAAATTGAAAATAATAAAATGAAATATTATTGCACTTATAGTCTTCCATACTAGTTTAAATCTCGGTGGCCATTTTCTTAACTCTCTTAAAATGTCTGATCGTATAAGCTATACCCACTTTGCACATTGCTAGTGTATTAGGTTGTGTTACCTTGTTACAAAATGATAAGTTGTTGGTATTGATGTCCCAGTATTGGACGAAGATGGTACCTTCAAGATATATCAGCTAATAAACTTTCCCATTCCCTATCCCAGGGTCAAGCAGAAGCTGGGTTGCAATAGTAAGGTATAAGATCGAAATGGAATTCATAACCTTGAATCTAGAATGAAGTTTATGTTGTTGACTAATTTAATCTCATGAGCATGCATTTATGTGACAGGGAGCATCCAGTGGTGTGTGGTCGAGTTATTTCGGGAAGATTAAGGATGGAATTAGGAGGAACTATGAATACCATACTGCGTCAGGCCATCAGTGTATCTGATGGAGTCTAGTAAATGACTACCCAGTAGGTGATGGAATTCTCAAAGGTATGCGAGGGGATACCCACTAAGACAATAAAAATAATAACCCCTCTATCCATGATAGAGTTTCCCTAGGTTTGTTAGCCATTAGAGTGTCCATCACGCTCTCTTTGTAGAAAAGAAGTTTGAAAAGAAGAACTTATTCTCGAAGTTGATTGAGGCTAATCTAAGTAAATGAGAACCCATAGTAAAGGAATTCCCTGAAAAAGCATTGGACAAAATACCTGAGTTATTGAGAAAATAAATTTCGAGCAGTTAAAGGATAGGTTGAATATAATCAAGGAGACAAGCTCACCCTGGTTAGATAATTCTGAAACTATAATTACTTAGTCAGTGATATTAGGAACATTAAAAGTAATACCAGTAGTAACCATGGCACTATAGCTGCTGAGAAAGTATAAAAAGTAGTTAGCGAAATCAGGCATATTGGCAGAGGTGTATGAGACTACGATTTAGTGGTCTTCACCAAAGCGGATCGAAAGAGCCAGATTTAGATCCCGTGGCTGAGGTAAGGGTAGAATTAGTAGCAGTCGACAAGACCTCGAAACAAGCTGAGGGTGATTAAAACCCCCAGAGAAACTGAAAGCGAGCAAAATAGACAGATTGAAAAAAGGGCAAACCTTGAGTTCATACATTAGATCCATTGCTCTTTCTGCTTCTCGTAAAATAGGTTCAATCGCTCCAAACACTTTCTTACACCTGAGGCTTTTCTCTATCTCTACAAATCTACAATCAGACCATGTATGGAGTACTGTTGTCATATTTGGGCTGGTGAATCTCTGTCCCATTTGAGGGTTCTTGATAAGGTGCAGAAACGTGTCTGTAATTTGATTGGCCCAACCCTTTCTTCTTCTCTGCACCGTCTCTCCCTCTTATAGATGGGATTTTGCTAGTCTCAGTCTTTTTCTATAAATACTATTATGGCATGTGTACTTCAGAATTATGTGATCTATTCCCTGCTTCCTTTGTTCCAAGTCGTTTGACTCGTTGATCTAGTGGTCTTCACCAATTCGCTGTTTTGATACTTCATTGTAATACAGCTTCATATTCCAGTAGCTTCTTTCCAAGAACCGCAGGCATGTGGAACCCTCTTCCTGCTGACTGTTTTCCTCCTACCTATAGCTCTTGTCTTTTCAAGACTAAGGCCAACGGACATCTCCTGTCTTTGCGATAACCATATTTGTTATTGTTAGCTCCTTACATCAAGTGGCTTCATGCCTTGTCTGGAGCGATTTCCATTTTTAAAATACCCTTGATTTTGAATTTTGAGTAAATAGAAAAAAAACTTTACGTAATTATAAATGCATGAAATTAGTAAATCTGAGTGAAATGATTAAAAAAAAGGATCAATCTTGTAATTTTTAATTTGAATTTGAAAAAGAAAAAAAGAATAGAAAAATGTACGTAATTATAAATGCATGAAATTGGTAAATCTGAGTGAATTGATTAAAAAAAAGGATCAATCCTGTAATTTTTAATTTGAATTTGAAAAAGAAAAAGAAAAAAAGAAAATGTACGTAATTATAAATGCATGAAATTGGTAAATCTGAGTGAATTGATTAAAAAAAGGATCAATCCTGTAATTTTTAATTTGAATTTGAAAAAGAAAAAAAGAAAAAAAACTTTACGTAATTATAAATGCATGAAATTGGTAAATCTGAGTGAATTGATTAAAAGAAAGGATCAATCCTGTAATTTTTAATTTGAATTTGAAAAAGAAAAAAAGAAAAAAAACTTTACGTAATTATAAATGCATGAAATTGGTAAATCTGAGTGAATTGATTAAAAAAAGGATCAATCTTGTAATTTTTAATTTGAATTTGAAAAAGAAAAAAAGAATAGAAAAATGTACGTAATTATAAATGCATGAAATTGGTAAATCTGAGTGAATTGATTAAAAAAAAGGATCAATCCTGTAATTTTTAATTTGAAAAAGAAAAAAAGAAAAAGAAAAAAAGAAAATGTACGTAATTATAAATGCATGAAATTGGTAAATCTGAGTGAATTGATTAAAAAAAAGGATCAATCTTGTAATTTTTAATTTGAAAAAGAAAAAAAGAAAAAGAAAAAAAGAAAATGTACGTAATTATAAATGCATGAAATTGGTAAATCTGAGTGAATTGATTAAAAAAAAGGATCAATCCTGTAATTTTTAATTTGAAAAAGAAAAAAAGAAAAAGAAAAAAAGAAAATGTACGTAATTATAAATGCATGAAATTGGTAAATCTGAGTGAATTGATTAAAAAAAAGGATCAATCCTGTAATTTTTAATTTGAAAAAGAAAAAAAGAAAAAGAAAAAAAGAAAATGTACGTAATTATAAATGCATGAAATTGGTAAATCTGAGTGAATTGATTAAAAAAAAGGATCAATCCTGTAATTTTTAATTTGAAAAAGAAAAAAAGAAAAAGAAAAAAAGAAAATGTACGTAATTATAAATGCATGAAATTGGTAAATCTGAGTGAATTGATTAAAAAAAAGGATCAATCCTGTAATTTTTAATTTGAAAAAGAAAAAAAGAAAAAGAAAAAAAGAAAATGTACGTAATTATAAATGCATGAAATTGGTAAATCTGAGTGAATTGATTAAAAAAAAGGATCAATCCTGTAATTTTTAATTTGAAAAAGAAAAAAAGAAAAAGAAAAAAAGAAAATGTACGTAATTATAAATGCATGAAATTGGTAAATCTGAGTGAATTGATTAAAAAAAGGATCAATCCTGTAATTTTTAATTTGAATTTGAAAAAGAAAAAAAGAAAAAAAACTTTACGTAATTATAAATGCATGAAATTGGTAAATCTGAGTGAATTGATTAAAAAAAGGATCAATCTTGTAATTTCTAATTTGAATTTGAAAAAGAAAAAAAGAATAGAAAAATGTACGTAATTATAAATGCATGAAATTGGTAAATCTGAGTGAATTGATTAAAAAAAAGGATCAATCCTGTAATTTTTAATTTGAAAAAGAAAAAAAGAAAAAGAAAAAAAGAAAATGTACGTAATTATAAATGCATGAAATTGGTAAATCTGAGTGAATTGATTAAAAAAAAGGATCAATCCTGTAATTTTTAATTTGAAAAAGAAAAAAAGAAAAAGAAAAAAAGAAAATGTACGTAATTATAAATGCATGAAATTGGTAAATCTGGGTGAATTGATTAAAAAAAAGGATCAATCCTGTAATTTTTAATTTGAAAAAGAAAAAAAGAAAAAGAAAAAAAGAAAATGTACGTAATTATAAATGCATGAAATTGGTAAATCTGAGTGAATTGATTAAAAAAAAGGATCAATCCTGTAATTTTTAATTTGAAAAAGAAAAAAAGAAAAAGAAAAAAAGAAAATGTACGTAATTATAAACGCATGAAATTGGTAAATCTGAGTGAATTGATTAAAAAAAAGGATCAATCCTGTAATTTTTAATTTGAAAAAGAAAAAAAGAAAAAGAAAAAAAGAAAATGTACGTAATTATAAATGCATGAAATTGGTAAATCTGAGTGAATTGATTAAAAAAAAGGATCAATCCTGTAATTTTTAATTTGAAAAAGAAAAAAAGAAAAAGAAAAAAAGAAAATGTACGTAATTATAAATGCATGAAATTGGTAAATCTGAGTGAATTGATTAAAAAAAAGGATCAATCCTGTAATTTTTAATTTGAAAAAGAAAAAAAGAAAAAGAAAAAAAGAAAATGTACGTAATTATAAATGCATGAAATTGGTAAATCTGAGTGAATTGATTAAAAAAAAGGATCAATCCTGTAATTTTTAATTTGAAAAAGAAAAAAAGAAAAAGAAAAAAAGAAAATGTACGTAATTATAAATGCATGAAATTGGTAAATCTGAGTGAATTGATTAAAAAAAAGGATCAATCCTGTAATTTTTAATTTGAAAAAGAAAAAAAGAAAAAGAAAAAAAGAAAATGTACGTAATTATAAATGCATGAAATTGGTAAATCTGAGTGAATTGATTAAAAAAAAGGATCAATCCTGTAATTTTTAATTTGAAAAAGAAAAAAAGAAAAAGAAAAAAAGAAAATGTACGTAATTATAAATGCATGAAATTGGTAAATCTGAGTGAATTGATTAAAAAAAAGGATCAATCCTGTAATTTTTAATTTGAAAAAGAAAAAAAGAAAAAGAAAAAAAGAAAATGTACGTAATTATGAATGCATGAAATTGGTAAATCTGAGTGAATTGATTAAAAAAAAGGATCAATCCTGTAATTTTTAATTTGAAAAAGAAAAAAAGAAAAAGAAAAAAAGAAAATGTACGTAATTATAAATGCATGAAATTGGTAAATCTGAGTGAATTGATTAAAAAAAAGGATCAATCCTGTAATTTTTAATTTGAAAAAGAAAAAAAGAAAAAGAAAAAAAGAAAATGTACGTAATTATAAATGCATGAAATTGGTAAATCTGAGTGAATTGATTAAAAAAAAGGATCAATCCTGTAATTTTTAATTTGAAAAAGAAAAAAAGAAAAAGAAAAAAAGAAAATGTACGTAATTATAAATGCATGAAATTGGTAAATCTGAGTGAATTGATTAAAAAAAAGGATCAATCCTGTAATTTTTAATTTGAAAAAGAAAAAAAGAAAAAGAAAAAAAGAAAATGTACGTAATTATAAATGCATGAAATTGGTAAATCTGAGTGAATTGATTAAAAAAAAGGATCAATCCTGTAATTTTTAATTTGAAAAAGAAAAAAAGAAAAAGAAAAAAAGAAAATGTACGTAATTATAAATGCATGAAATTGGTAAATCTGAGTGAATTGATTAAAAAAAGGATCAATCCTGTAATTTTTAATTTGAATTTGAAAAAGAAAAAAAGAAAAAAAACTTTACGTAATTATAAATGCATGAAATTGGTAAATCTGAGTGAATTGATTAAAAAAAGGATCAATCTTGTAATTTCTAATTTGAATTTGAAAAAGAAAAAAAGAATAGAAAAATGTACGTAATTATAAATGCATGAAATTGGTAAATCTGAGTGAATTGATTAAAAAAAAGGATCAATCCTGTAATTTTTAATTTGAAAAAGAAAAAAAGAAAAAGAAAAAAAGAAAATGTACGTAATTATAAATGCATGAAATTGGTAAATCTGAGTGAATTGATTAAAAAAAAGGATCAATCCTGTAATTTTTAATTTGAAAAAGAAAAAAAGAAAAAGAAAATGTACGTAATTATAAATGCATGAAATTGGTAAATCTGAGTGAATTGATTAAAAAAAAGGATCAATCCTGTAATTTTTAATTTGAAAAAGAAAAAAGAAAAAGAAAAAAAGAAAATGTACGTAATTATAAATGCATGAAATTGGTAAATCTGAGTGAATTGATTAAAAAAAAGGATCAATCTTGTAATTTTTAATTTGAAAAAGAAAAAAAGAAAAAGAAAAAAAGAAAATGTACGTAATTATAAATGCATGAAATTGGTAAATCTGAGTGAATTGATTAAAAAAAGGATCAATCTTGTAATTTTTAATTTGAATTTGAAAAAGAAAAAAAGAAAAAAAACTTTACGTAATTATAAATGCATGAAATTGGTAAATCTGAGTGAATTGATTAAAAAAAGGATCAATCTTGTAATTTTTAATTTGAATTTGAAAAAGAAAAAAAGAAAAGAAAAACTTTACATAATTATAAATGCATGAAATTGGTAAATCTGAGTGAATTGATTAAAAAAAAGGATCAATCCTGTAATTTTTAATTTGAAAAAGAAAAAAAGAAAAAGAAAAAAAGAAAATGTACGTAATTATAAATGCATGAAATTGGTAAATCTGAGTGAATTGATTAAAAAAAAGGATCAATCCTGTAATTTTTAATTTGAAAAAGAAAAAAAGAAAAAGAAAAAAAGAAAATGTACGTAATTATAAATGCATGAAATTGGTAAATCTGAGTGAATTGATTAAAAAAAAGGATCAATCCTGTAATTTTTAATTTGAAAAAGAAAAAAAGAAAAAGAAAAAAAGAAAATGTACGTAATTATAAATGCATGAAATTGGTAAATCTGAGTGAATTGATTAAAAAAAAGGATCAATCCTGTAATTTTTAATTTGAAAAAGAAAAAAAGAAAAAGAAAAAAAGAAAATGTACGTAATTATAAATGCATGAAATTGGTAAATCTGAGTGAATTGATTAAAAAAAAGGATCAATCCTGTAATTTTTAATTTGAAAAAGAAAAAAAGAAAAAGAAAAAAAGAAAATGTACGTAATTATAAATGCATGAAATTGGTAAATCTGAGTGAATTGATTAAAAAAAAGGATCAATCCTGTAATTTTTAATTTGAAAAAGAAAAAAAGAAAAAGAAAAAAAGAAAATGTACGTAATTATAAATGCATGAAATTGGTAAATCTGAGTGAATTGATTAAAAAAAAGGATCAATCCTGTAATTTTTAATTTGAAAAAGAAAAAAAGAAAAAGAAAAAAAGAAAATGTACGTAATTATAAATGCATGAAATTGGTAAATCTGAGTGAATTGATTAAAAAAAAGGATCAATCCTGTAATTTTTAATTTGAAAAAGAAAAAAAGAAAAAGAAAAAAAGAAAATGTACGTAATTATAAATGCATGAAATTGGTAAATCTGAGTGAATTGATTAAAAAAAAGGATCAATCCTGTAATTTTTAATTTGAAAAAGAAAAAAAGAAAAAGAAAAAAAGAAAATGTACGTAATTATAAATGCATGAAATTGGTAAATCTGAGTGAATTGATTAAAAAAAAGGATCAATCCTGTAATTTTTAATTTGAAAAAGAAAAAAAGAAAAAGAAAAAAAGAAAATGTACGTAATTATAAATGCATGAAATTGGTAAATCTGAGTGAATTGATTAAAAAAAAGGATCAATCCTGTAATTTTTAATTTGAAAAAGAAAAAAAAGAAAAAGAAAAAAAGAAAATGTACGTAATTATAAATGCATGAAATTGGTAAATCTGAGTGAATTGATTAAAAAAAAGGATCAATCCTGTAATTTTTAATTTGAAAAAGAAAAAAAGAAAAAGAAAAAAAGAAAATGTACGTAATTATAAATGCATGAAATTGGTAAATCTGAGTGAATTGATTAAAAAAAAGGATCAATCCTGTAATTTTTAATTTGAAAAAGAAAAAAAGAAAAAGAAAAAAAGAAAATGTACGTAATTATAAATGCATGAAATTGGTAAATCTGAGTGAATTGATTAAAAAAAAGGATCAATCCTGTAATTTTTAATTTGAAAAAGAAAAAAAGAAAAAGAAAAAAAGAAAATGTACGTAATTATAAATGCATGAAATTGGTAAATCTGAGTGAATTGATTAAAAAAAAGGATCAATCCTGTAATTTTTAATTTGAAAAAGAAAAAAAGAAAAAGAAAATGTACGTAATTATAAATGCATGAAATTGGTAAATCTGAGTGAATTGATTAAAAAAAAGGATCAATCCTGTAATTTTTAATTTGAAAAAGAAAAAAAGAAAAAGAAAAAAAGAAAATGTACGTAATTATAAATGCATGAAATTGGTAAATCTGAGTGAATTGATTAAAAAAAAGGATCAATCCTGTAATTTTTAATTTGAAAAAGAAAAAAAGAAAAAGAAAAAAAGAAAATGTACGTAATTATAAATGCATGAAATTGGTAAATCTGAGTGAATTGATTAAAAAAAGGATCAATCTTGTAATTTTTAATTTGAATTTGAAAAAGAAAAAAAGAAAAAAAACTTTACGTAATTATAAATGCATGAAATTGGTAAATCTGAGTGAATTGATTAAAAAAAGGATCAATCTTGTAATTTTTAATTTGAATTTGAAAAAGAAAAAAAGAAAAGAAAAACTTTACATAATTATAAATGCATGAAATTGGTAAATCTGAGTGAATTGATTAAAAAAAAGGATCAATCCTGTAATTTTTAATTGGAATTTGAAAAAGAAAAAAAGAAAAGAAAAACTTTACATAATTATAAATGCATGAAATTGGTAAATCTGAGTGAATTGATTAAAAAAAAGGATCAATCCTGTAATTTTTAATTTTAATTTGAAAAAGAAAAAAAACTTTACGTAATTATAAATGCATGAAATTGGTAAATCTGAGTGAATTGATTAAAAAAAGGATCAATCTTGTAATTTTTAATTTTAATTTGAAAAAGAAAAAAAGAAAAAAAACTTTACGTAATTATAAATGCATGAAATTGGTAAATCTGAGTGAATTGATTAAAAAAAGGATCAATCTTGTAATTTTTAATTTGAATTTGAAAAAGAAAAAAAGAAAAGAAAAACTTTACATAATTATAAATGCATGAAATTGGTAAATCTGAGTGAATTGATTAAAAAAAAGGATCAATCCTGTAATTTTTAATTGGAATTTGAAAAAGAAAAAAAGAAAAAAATAACTGATCCGATAATTTTTATCCTTAAATGAGAAAGATTCTCTTTTATTTTGCAGGTGTAGCAGTTGCATTTTGATGGACTATTTTCTTTCGATGTTAACTGATGTTTCTATGCAGAGTGATTCATCAATTATCTAATGAAAACACATTGCATGTGATGTACTTCCACTGAACTACTTACACAGTTTTTCCTGCTTTTCAACCAGGGCAGTTGGATTTAAGATATCAACCCAAGCTGACGTGCGGTGCGCTCATCCAACTTACCGGCAGCATGGAACCCTTTCCAAAGATTGGATTTCAAATTTTTTCATAACCACTTTTTCTATTGGTTGAGAAAAGACGTGAAATAAATTTGATAAAATGTGAGAAGACTTTGTCTTTTTATTTACCTTTTGACAAATTATCTATTTCTACGCATCTTTATCTATTAACTTCATAGAATTAGAAACCCTAACACTAACCCTAACACATCTGTATCTATTAACTTCATCGAATTAGAAACCCTAACCCTAACCCTAACACATCTCTATCTATTAACTTCATAGAATTAGAAACCCTAACACTAACCATAACATATCTCTATCTATTAACTTCATAGAATTAGAAACCCTAACACTAACCCTAACATATCTCTATCTATTAACTTCATAGAATTAGAAACCCTAACACTAACCCTAACACATCTCTATCTATTAACTTCATAGAATTAGAAACCCTAACACCAACCCTAACACATCTCTATCTATTAACTTCATCGAATTAGAAACCCTAACACTAACCATAACATATCTCTATCTATTAACTTCATAGAATTAGAAACCCTAACACCAACCCTAACACATCTCTATCTATTAACTTCATAGAATTAGAAACCCTAACACCAACCCTAACATATCTCTATCTATTAACTTCATAGAATTAGAAACCCTAACACTAACCATAACATATCTCTATCTATTAACTTCATAGAATTAGAAACCCTAACACTAACCCTAACACATCTCTATCTATTAACTTCATAGAATTAGAAACCCTAACCCCAACACTAACACATCTTTATCTATTAACTTCATAGAATTAGAAACCCTAACACTAACCCTAACACATCTCTATCTATTAACTTCATCGAATTAGAAACCCTAACACTAACCCTAACACATCTCTATCTATTAACTTCATCGAATTAGAAACCCTAACACTAACCCGATCACATCTCTATCTATTAACTTCATAGAATTAGAAACCCTAACACTAACCCTAACACATCTCTATCTATTAACTTCATCGAATTAGAAACCCTTACACTAACCCTAACACATCTCTATCTATTAACTTCATAGAATTAGAAACCCTAACCCCAACACTAACACATCTTTATCTATTAACTTCATAGAATTAGAAACCCTAACACTAACCCTAACACATCTCTATCTATAAACTTCATCGAATTAGAAACCCTAACCCAAACACTAACACATCTTTATCTATTAACTTCATCGAATTAGAAACCCTAACCCTAACACTAACATATCTCTATCTATTAACTTCATAGAATTAAAAAGTGCACGAAATTGGAAAAAATTGAGGCCTTAATAAAAAAAATAACCACCATTTGATTGAACTTAAAAAAGAAACATTTAATTGTATGGTTCTATTAAATTGCAGAAAAAAAGGAATAATCTTTGTAGAAAAAGAAATATGAAACTTTCGAACATTGTACATGAAGGGTGCATGGCCAACATAAACACCCCCCCCCAAGAAAATGGGTAAGACCTAATCTTTTCTAAGTGTAGACTGCACATTGTTTTCCAGTTTGTTTAAAACCGAAGACAAGCTAGTTGATCTCTAAGTGGGAGGGGAATTCTAAGTGGGAGCAGGAAAAAGAAAAGTTGGGTAGAATTAGAGAATGAATCGTGTACTTAAAACAGTTTTTGAAAGGTCAAGGGCAAAAAATAAAGTGGGGATCTTGAAAGATCCTTATTACCAATAGAATTAAAAGGAGACATGACTCATTCACTCAACTAGCTGAGTGGCTATCTTAACTGTGATTAGTTCTAAAAGAGGGACCCAGACCCACATGCACCATGCTCAGGCAAGGAACAAACACATGAGCTAAGATCGTGAGAAACACCATTTCTTCTTCCACAATGGGTGTATGTTGTCAATAATGTATGCTCCATCCAGGCATACACATTGATCAGGGACGATGCGAGCCGCCACCTCATTGATATAGTGCCAAATGTGAAGAAGGTGTGCTCCTCATTGGTGTCACAGTGCAGGAAAAAGAGTGTGTCCATCATGCTTAGTCTGGAGTAGCGAATCTAGATCAATTGCCATGTCAGAGAGGACTCAGAAATGTTGAGATATCCTCGACCTTGTGTCTAACTCCACTGAGAGTGGATCTCCTTTACCGATTATTCCAGCCACTCTACAAGCGAAACCGAAGTAGAACCTTCCACTTAACCCTAACCCTAACCTTCCACTTAACCCTAACTCTAACCTTCCATTTAACCTTAACCCTAACCCTAACCTTCCACTTAACCCTTATAAAACAGCTTTTTAGATTGACACTTGGCACTCATTGAAGAATTGTGACTCGCCCTTTGGTCTATGACGTCCTTCAAATGAAAAGCTAAGGCGATCAGGAAAGGTGTTACCAATTACAGTTCCCCACGCACACTCCTTTAAGGTTCTACTCAGGAAAGCCCAGTCTCTGGCTATGTTGATGACTTGCTAAGTCAGGCACCTCCACATCTCCATCGCAAGGATGTTGAATACAGACTGACCTGTGAAACCACGACTTACTTTCCGTCCAAAGAAGTCTGGACAGAAAGTGCTGGAGAGCTGTTTCACGGTCTGCAGGCAGAGGAAATAAAGGATGAGGGGAAAGAAATATATAGTGCATGCCTCAGCTCTATCCTTTAAACACATTTTCCTTTGAGGCCAAGTCTGAACCGATGCTTCGACCTTTGATTCGAAACGTTACAACTCCAGCTATCCAACCGCAGGCTATTCGACTTGATCTGGTTGATTATGGCACCCATAATCTTTGTGTAACGTAAGGGTGTTTTCATCGCTTCTCAGCTTGACACAAAAAAAGTGACATCATCGACAAACACAGAAACTCTGGTTTGTATCATTCCCGCTAAGGCGATTCCGTGTCTGCCCAGCTTTGCTACTCTGTCGTTAAGCTTCCGAAGTACCTGCTCCAACACAAGCACATAAAGTAGTGACGACAGCAGACAACCGTGACGTACCAATCAGGAAACAGCGAACGACTCTGAGGGCTTTCCATTTACCTTAACCACTGCCATCAGCGAATGGGATACATTTGTGGAATCCGGATTAAAACCAACAGTCTCTAGAACAGATGACAAAAAGCGATGGTCGACCCTGTTAAAAGCTTTGAACTGATCTAAATTGATTGGCTCCGTGTCGTCTTTTATCCCCTCTATGACCATCAAAGCCAAATGCAAATTGTTCTGAATCAATCTCTCCTTCACAGCATTGTTTTGCACCGGTTAAATCAATTCCCGAATGACAACCTGCAAACGGTTCAATAGGATCCATGCCAAAATCTTTAACTTTGTTTAGCATAATTATGAGCCTATAGTCATTTAAATCTTTTCCGCAATACCTGTCCCTTTTCCTCAGCAATATGATCACCCCCTTCGTGATTTGACCAGGAATAGATCTCTGATCAAGCCAATGGTTGAACACATCCTTCAGAACGAGTACAAACATGTGCAATAACCTCAGAAACAATTTATAGTGAAGAACATCAAGTCCGGGCAATTTGTTACAACCAACTTGCTTCAACGCAGCCAACTTACTTCACCCTCCATAACCTTGCCATCATAACCAACCGTTCCAGCCGCATCAAGATGAAGAAAGTAGACCAAATAGTTGTTAAACTTATGGATGAAGCACTCTGTGAGGTCGTCCTGAAATTCCTGCAAATCTCCTGAGATGACACCAAGATATCTCTATGCCGGGTTTGATCTTCCTAATATATTCATCCGTATCATGGCGAATTTTCTCTTTACACTCATCTGCATTGAAGTTCATAGCTTCTTTGGATATTTCCTTTAACGTACCCTTTACTATTTGGCTCTGATAACACTCGGTAGCCTTTCACTTCATCTTCCCCTTAACTAATTATTTGGTCAGCGAATAAACGGTGATAATTTGAATACTTTATGTGGCGGCTTGTTTATATATGTTTATATATATATATATATATATATATATATATATATATATATATATATATATATATATATATATATATATATATATGGGAAATGAAAAAGGAAAAAACCCAAAGGTATATATATATTTTTAGTATATTCATCAACGTTTCTTCTTTATTGTAAGACTTCCTCAGGATGATAATTTGAAAAAAAATGTCATGCAAGTACATCGGAATTTTGGGTTGATATGATAGTGATAAAGTAAAAGTAGTAGCTGTGGCTACTGTGATCGCTGGAGGAGGGTTCAGGCTGCAAGGAGTCAGTGGTGGCAAAGAATGAAATGAATATGGAAAGCTTTGAGTGGGTACCATTAAGGCAGCCGTGAAATAGGGAGCGGTGAGAATATTAGTGAATTTGCCTTAGGGTGAGAGATATAAAAAGGGGGCTGAGATTTTTGTCGTGGTGAGGTGTGGCATGGATTTTGAGAGGCTGGGGAAAGAGGAGGGAAAGGGGAAACTCTGATAAAACGTCGATGAATATATAAAAAAAATATCTTGGGTCAGTTTATCTTCTAAGTGTTCTTTTTCCCCTAGCCTTATTTAATACGAAGCACTGAACATATTGAATAGAGAAACGTCTAATTTTAGTTTTTAGAGCAACCCACCACCACTTACTCTTAATAACCACCACTTACTCTTAATAACTGCCACAACTAGAGCCTGCTGCATAAGGAACGTCGGGCTGAAGTGTTTCTCGGCAAAAAATTACTGAATAGAATATGACAGTTGACAGTCGCAGTCCTACTAGATGTTAACATCGTGACAACTCATTCCGAGTTCGTAATAATACGATTTAAATTGAATAAAGTTTTAGGCAATAGTATTATCGACCGTGCGAGAATTGAGTGAAAAAGGTATTTAAAATTGTGATTCGTGGGCATTTGCGGTAGAGAGATACAGGGCATTTTTCACTGGTCATAAAAAGCATTAGCAAGAGGGAGAGGGAGTGACTAAAAATTGAGGCTAAAACATTCTCAATTCAACCCTAAAATCAATATACAGATCGAATTATGTTAACTATATTCTATTTGATAGTTCCCAAAAATGAAACGAAATATCGAAATCGAACCTATTTATTATATTCTATGTATTCTGTTTGTTTATTTTCCTCATTCCGTTTTATATATATACTTATTCTTTAAACATACTTTTCACACACACACACACACACACACACACACACACAAACACACACACACACACACACACATATATATATATATATATATATATATATATATATATATATATATATATATTTATTTAATATTTATAAATAAATATTAATTATTTATTACCTACAGACATCGATGTTTCATCCTAACGCAATCTTCAGTGCAGGAAGCTAATTCCCAACGGCCAAGTAGAGAGTAATGTTAGTTTAACGAGAGATAAAAATGTATAATTAAAAAAGTGAGATCACAAATATGTATTAATTTTTTTAAATTTATTATTTAATTTTTTTTTAGTTTTTTGTTCACATTTCTCGTATTTTGTGTTTAAGTTTGCCGTTTCCATGCAACACGTATTTCAAGCATGTTTGCTCTCTTCAAGTGTAGCTTGAAAAATCTTGCAGAGTACAACACTATTGCAAAGGGCATTTGTTGATTTGAAAATGTGACTTTTGTTTATTTAAGATTTAGTGTCTATGTACGTTTCTTCTTTCCATGTCCTTCTCTGAGTCATTTAAGAGGCATATTATTAGAGTTTACTGAAGCGTGCAATTGTTTAGTTAGTTTTTTTGGGTGTGAGTTAGGGTTTTTTTGTTAGTTTTTATTTGTTAGTTTTTTGGTTAGTTTTTAAATTTTTTTTTGGTTAGTTTTTATTATTATTATTTTTTTGCTTAGTTTATTTAGTTAGTTTTTTGGTTATTTTTTGTAGGGTTAATTTGTTTCTGAGAATGTAAGGAATTTGTGGATATGATTTAGGGTGTGGGAAGTTGTTATTTATTTTCTGTGATAATTGTCTTTTATATATATATATATATATATATATATATATATATATATATATATATATATATATATATATATGTGTGTGTGTGTGTGTGTGTATGTATGTGCATGTGTGTATTATGATGTCTTTGTATGTTTAAGTCAGTGAATATTTTCTGGTTTATGTCGTGGATGTTTATACGTATTTGTGCATATATATGTTTGTGTCTAAACACATATATATGTATGTACTTCGTATGCTGTGTGTTCGTGTGTGTTGTGTTATAATTTTTCAATGCTGGTGTGAATTTAGTCATTTTTGTGGCCTTGCAGGCCGGTAATAATAAAACAAAAACATAGTGGTATAATTAATACAAGTGTATTCACAAAAGTATGTTACAGATGTACGTGTTATGATTCTGGGGCCCAACTGCCATCAATTGCAGGCCGGTAATAATCAAAACAAAAACAGTGGTATAATTAATAAAAGTGTATTAACAAAAGTGTGTTAAAGATGTACGCATCATATTCTAGGGTCATAACTGCCACTGATTGAAGGCCGGTAATAATCAAAATAAACACAGTGGTATATTTAATAAAAGTGTATTAACAAAAGTATGTTAAAGACGTACGCATCAGGATTCGAGGGTCATAACTGCTACCAATTGCAGGCCGGTAATAATCAAAAAAAACACAGTGGTATAATTAATAAAAGTGTATAAACAAAAGTATGTTAAAGATGTACGCATCATGATTTTAGGGTCATAACTGCCACCAAATGCAGGCCGGTAATAATCAAAATAAACACAGTGGTATAATTAATAAAAGTGTATTAACAAAAGTATGTTAAAGATGTACGCATCATGATTCTAGGGTCATAACTGCCACCAATTGCATGCCGGTAATAATCAAAATAAACACAGTGGTATAATTAATAAAAGTGTATAAACAAAAGTATGTTAAAGATGTACGCATCATGATTTTAGGGTCATAACTGCCACCAAATGCAGGCCGGTAATAATCAAAATAAACACAGTGGTATAATTAATAAAAGTGTATTAACAAAAGTATGTTAAAGATGTACGCATCATGATTCTAGGGTCATAACTGCCACCAATTGCATGCCGGTAATAATCAAAATAAACACAGTGGTATAATTAATAAAAGTGTATAAACAAAAGTATGTTAAAGATGTACGCATCATGATTTTAGGGTCATAACTGCCACCAATTGCAGGCCGGTAATAATCAAAATAAACACAGTGGTATAATTAATAAAAGTGTATTAACAAAAGTATGTTACAGATGTACGCGTCATGATTCTGGGGTCATAACTGCCACTAATTGCAGGCCGGCAATAATCAAAATAAACACAGTGGTATATTTAATAAAAGTATATTTACAAAAGTATGTTACAGATGTACGCATCATGATTCTGGGATCATAACTGCCACCGATGTCAGGCCGGTAATAATCAAAATAAACACAGTGGTATAATTAATAAAAGTATATTTAAAAAAGTATGTTACAGATGTACGCGTCATGATTTTGGGACCATAACTGCCACCAATTGCAAGCCGGTAATATTATAAACACAGTGGTATAATTAACAAAAGTGTATTAACAAAAGTATATTAGAGATGTACGTGTCATGATTCTGGGGTCATAACTGCCACCATTGCAAGTCGGTAAAAATCAAAATAAACACACTGTTGGCTTTTGGCTAAGATCAAAGTGTAGTATCTGTTCCGATGGATACTGCACGCCTGTCCTGTGCAGTTCTAGGAGGTCCACCCTCCCAGGCTTTGCCTCCCCTCTTTGGGGAGGAGTAAGTTTGTTGCTTACTGTCTGAGGCGCCCCTACCGAGGAATGCCGACGGGGCTGCCAAGGCAATTTTTAAATGGCCAGAGTGCTCACCTCTCGAGCGCTGGCTTTTCAAACCCCACTTTCTCGACCCGATCTTGGGTCACATCTTACTTGTGGGAGTAAGATAAAACTGGCCTTGTGCCTAACTCCTGGGGAGGAGAAAATAATAACACACTGTTGGCTAAGATCAAAGTGTAGTATCTGTTCCGATGGATACTGCACGCCTGTCTTGTGCAGTTCGAGGAGGTCCACCCTCCCAGGCTTTGCCTCCCTACTTTGGGGAAGAGTAAGTTTATTGCTTACTATCTGAGACGTCCCTACCGGGGAATGCCGACGGGGCTGCCCAGCCAATTTTTAATGGCCAGAGTGCTCACCTCTCGAGCGCTGGCTTTTCAAACCCCACTTTCTCGACCCGATCTTGGGTCACATCTAACTTGTGGGAGTAAGATAAAACTGGCCTTGTGCCTAACTCCGAGGGAGGAGTAAATAAAAACACAGTGGTATAATTTATAAAAGTGTATTAACAAAAGTATGTTACAGATATACGCGTCATAATTCTGGGGTCATAACTGCCACCAATTGCAGGCCGGTAATAATCAAAACAAACACAGTGGTATAATTAATAAAACTGTATTAACAAAAGTATGTTACAGATGTACGCGTCATAATTCTGGGGTCATAACTGCCACCAATTGCAGGCCGGTAATAATCAAAACAAACACAGTGGTATAATTAATAAAACTGTATTAACAAAAGTATGTTACAGATGTACGCGTCATAATTCTGGGGTCATAACTGCCACCAATTGCAGGCCGGTAATAATCAAAACAAACACAGTGGTATAATTAATACAACTGTATAAACAAAAGTATGTTACAGATGTACGCGTCATAATTCTAGGGTCATAACTGCCACCAATTGCAGGCCGGTAATAATCAAAACAAACACAGTGGTATAATTAATAAAACTGTATTAACAAAAGTGTGTTAGAGATGTACACGTCATGATTCTGGGGTCATAACTGCCACCAATTGCAGGCCGGTAATAATCAAAACAAACACAGTGGTATAATTAACAAAACTGTATTAACAAAAGTGTGTTAGAGATGTACGCGTCATAATTCTGGGGTCATAACTGCCACCAATTGCAGGCCGGTAATAATCAAAACAAACACAGTGGTATAATTAATAAAACTGTATTAACAAAAGTGTGTTAGAGATGTACGCGTCATGATTCTGGGGTCATAACTGCCACCAATTGCAGGCCGGTAATAATCAAAACAAACACAGTGGTATAATTAACAAAACTGTATTAACAAAAGTGTGTTAGAGATGTACACGTCATAATTCTGGGGTCATAACTGCCACCAATTGCAGGCCGGTAATAATCAAAACAAACACAGTAGTATAATTAATAAAACTGTATTAACAAAAGTATGTTACAGATGTACGCGTCATAATTCTGGGGTCATAACTGCCACCAATTGCAGGCCGGTAATAATCAAAACAAACACAGTGGTATAATTAATAAAAGTGTATTTACAAAAGTATTTTACAGATGTATGCGCCATGATTCTGGGGTCATAACTGCCACCAATTGCAGCCGGTAATAATCAAAACAAACACAGTGGTATAATTAATAAAACTGTATTAACAAAAGTATGTTACAGATGTACGCGTCATAATTCTGGGGTCATAACTGCCACCAATTGCAAGCCGGTAATAATCAAAACAAACACAGTGGTATAATTAATAAAACTGTATTAACAAAAGTATGTTACAGATGTACGCGTCATAATTCTGGGGTCATAACTGCCACTAATTGCAGGCCGGTAATAATCAAAACAAACACAGTGGTATAATTAATAAAACTGTATTAACAAAAGTGTGTTAGAGATGTACGCGTCATGATTCTGGGGTCATAACTGCCACCAATTGCAGGCCGGTAATAATCAAAACAAACACAGTGGTATAATTAATAAAACTGTATTAACAAAAGTGTGTTAGAGATGTACGCGTCATGATTCTGGGGTCATAACTGCCACCCATTGCAGGCCGGTAATAATCAAAACAAACACAGTGGTATAATTAATAAAACTGTATTAACAAAAGTATGTTACAAATGTACGCGTCATAATTCTGGGGTCATAACTGCCACCAATTGCAAGCCGGTAATAATCAAAACAAACACAGTGGTATAATTAATAAAACTGTATTAACAAAAGTATGTTACAGATGTACGCGTCATAATTCTGGGGTCATAACTGCCACCAATTGCAGGCCGGTAATAATCAAAACAAACACAGTGGTATAATTAATAAAACTGTATTAACAAAAGTGTGTTAGAGATGTACGCGTCATGATTCTGGGGTCATAACTGCCAACAATTGCAGGCCGGTAATAATCAAAACAAACACAGTGGTATAATTAATAAAACTGTATTAACAAAAGTATGTTACAGATGTACTTGTCATAATTCTGGGGTCATAACTGCCACCAATTGCAGGCCGGTAATAATCAAAACAAACACAGTGGTATAATTAATAAAAGTGTATTAACAAAAGTGTGTTAGAGATGTACGCGTCATAATTCTGGGGTCATAACTGCCACCAATTGCAGGCCGGTAATAATCAAAACAAACACAGTGGTATAATTAATAAAACTGTATTAACAAAAGTGTGTTAGAGATGTACGCGTCATAATTCTGGGGTCATAACTGCCACCAATTGCAGGCCGGTAATAATCAAAACAAACACAGTGGTATAATTAATAAAAGTGTATTAACAAAAGTGTGTTAGAGATGTACGCGTCATAATTCTGGGGTCATAACTGCCACCAATTGCAGGCCGGTAATAATCAAAAAAAACACAGTGGTATAATTAATAAAAGTGTATAAACAAAAGTATGTTAAAGATGTACGCATCATGATTTTAGGGTCATAACTGCCACCAAATGCAGGCCGGTAATAATCAAAATAAACACAGTGGTATAATTAATAAAAGTGTATTAACAAAAGTATGTTAAAGATGTACGCATCATGATTCTAGGGTCATAACTGCCACCAATTGCATGCCGGTAATAATCAAAATAAACACAGTGGTATAATTAATAAAAGTGTATAAACAAAAGTATGTTAAAGATGTACGCATCATGATTTTAGGGTCATAACTGCCACCAAATGCAGGCCGGTAATAATCAAAATAAACACAGTGGTATAATTAATAAAAGTGTATTAACAAAAGTATGTTAAAGATGTACGCATCATGATTCTAGGGTCATAACTGCCACCAATTGCATGCCGGTAATAATCAAAATAAACACAGTGGTATAATTAATAAAAGTGTATAAACAAAAGTATGTTAAAGATGTACGCATCATGATTTTAGGGTCATAACTGCCACCAATTGCAGGCCGGTAATAATCAAAATAAACACAGTGGTATAATTAATAAAAGTGTATTAACAAAAGTATGTTACAGATGTACGCGTCATGATTCTGGGGTCATAACTGCCACTAATTGCAGGCCGGCAATAATCAAAATAAACACAGTGGTATATTTAATAAAAGTATATTTACAAAAGTATGTTACAGATGTACGCATCATGATTCTGGGATCATAACTGCCACCGATGTCAGGCCGGTAATAATCAAAATAAACACAGTGGTATAATTAATAAAAGTATATTTAAAAAAGTATGTTACAGATGTACGCGTCATGATTTTGGGACCATAACTGCCACCAATTGCAAGCCGGTAATATTATAAACACAGTGGTATAATTAACAAAAGTGTATTAACAAAAGTATATTAGAGATGTACGTGTCATGATTCTGGGGTCATAACTGCCACCATTGCAAGTCGGTAAAAATCAAAATAAACACACTGTTGGCTTTTGGCTAAGATCAAAGTGTAGTATCTGTTCCGATGGATACTGCACGCCTGTCCTGTGCAGTTCTAGGAGGTCCACCCTCCCAGGCTTTGCCTCCCCTCTTTGGGGAGGAGTAAGTTTGTTGCTTACTGTCTGAGGCGCCCCTACCGAGGAATGCCGACGGGGCTGCCAAGGCAATTTTTAAATGGCCAGAGTGCTCACCTCTCGAGCGCTGGCTTTTCAAACCCCACTTTCTCGACCCGATCTTGGGTCACATCTTACTTGTGGGAGTAAGATAAAACTGGCCTTGTGCCTAACTCCTGGGGAGGAGAAAATAATAACACACTGTTGGCTAAGATCAAAGTGTAGTATCTGTTCCGATGGATACTGCACGCCTGTCTTGTGCAGTTCGAGGAGGTCCACCCTCCCAGGCTTTGCCTCCCTACTTTGGGGAAGAGTAAGTTTATTGCTTACTATCTGAGACGTCCCTACCGGGGAATGCCGACGGGGCTGCCCAGCCAATTTTTAATGGCCAGAGTGCTCACCTCTCGAGCGCTGGCTTTTCAAACCCCACTTTCTCGACCCGATCTTGGGTCACATCTAACTTGTGGGAGTAAGATAAAACTGGCCTTGTGCCTAACTCCGAGGGAGGAGTAAATAAAAACACAGTGGTATAATTTATAAAAGTGTATTAACAAAAGTATGTTACAGATATACGCGTCATAATTCTGGGGTCATAACTGCCACCAATTGCAGGCCGGTAATAATCAAAACAAACACAGTGGTATAATTAATAAAACTGTATTAACAAAAGTATGTTACAGATGTACGCGTCATAATTCTGGGGTCATAACTGCCACCAATTGCAGGCCGGTAATAATCAAAACAAACACAGTGGTATAATTAATAAAACTGTATTAACAAAAGTATGTTACAGATGTACGCGTCATAATTCTGGGGTCATAACTGCCACCAATTGCAGGCCGGTAATAATCAAAACAAACACAGTGGTATAATTAATACAACTGTATTAACAAAAGTATGTTACAGATGTACGCGTCATAATTCTAGGGTCATAACTGCCACCAATTGCAGGCCGGTAATAATCAAAACAAACACAGTGGTATAATTAATAAAACTGTATTAACAAAAGTGTGTTAGAGATGTACACGTCATGATTCTGGGGTCATAACTGCCACCAATTGCAGGCCGGTAATAATCAAAACAAACACAGTGGTATAATTAATAAAATAGTATTAACAAAAGTATGTTACAGATGTACGCGTCATAATTCTGGGGTCATAACTGCCACCAATTGCAGGCCGGTAATAATCAAAACAAACACAGTGGTATAATTAATAAAACTGTATTAACAAAAGTGTGTTAGAGATGTACGCGTCATAATTCTGGGGTCATAACTGCCACCAATTGCAGGCCGGTAATAATCAAAACAAACACAGTGGTATAATTAATAAAAGTGTATTTACAAAAGTATTTTACAGATGTATGCGCCATGATTCTGGGGTCATAACTGCCACCAATTGCAGCCGGTAATAATCAAAACAAACACAGTGGTATAATTAATAAAACTGTATTAACAAAAGTATGTTACAGATGTACGCGTCATAATTCTGGGGTCATAACTGCCACCAATTGCAAGCCGGTAATAATCAAAACAAACACAGTGGTATAATTAATAAAACTGTATTAACAAAAGTATGTTACAGATGTACGCGTCATAATTCTGGGGTCATAACTGCCACTAATTGCAGGCCGGTAATAATCAAAACAAACACAGTGGTATAATTAATAAAACTGTATTAACAAAAGTGTGTAAGAGATGTACGCGTCATGATTCTGGGGTCATAACTGCCACCAATTGCAGGCCGGTAATAATCAAAACAAACACAGTGGTATAATTAATAAAACTGTATTAACAAAAGTGTGTTAGAGATGTACGCGTCATGATTCTGGGGTCATAACTGCCACCCATTGCAGGCCGGTAATAATCAAAACAAACACAGTGGTATAATTAATAAAACTGTATTAACAAAAGTATGTTACAAATGTACGCGTCATAATTCTGGGGTCATAACTGCCACCAATTGCAAGCCGGTAATAATCAAAACAAACACAGTGGTATAATTAATAAAACTGTATTAACAAAAGTATGTTACAGATGTACGCGTCATAATTCTGGGGTCATAACTGCCACCAATTGCAGGCCGGTAATAATCAAAACAAACACAGTGGTATAATTAATAAAACTGTATTAACAAAAGTGTGTTAGAGATGTACGCGTCATGATTCTGGGGTCATAACTGCCAACAATTGCAGGCCGGTAATAATCAAAACAAACACAGTGGTATAATTAATAAAACTGTATTAACAAAAGTATGTTACAGATGTACTTGTCATAATTCTGGGGTCATAACTGCCACCAATTGCAGGCCGGTAATAATCAAAACAAACACAGTGGTATAATTAATAAAAGTGTATTAACAAAAGTGTGTTAGAGATGTACGCGTCATAATTCTGGGGTCATAACTGCCACCAATTGCAGGCCGGTAATAATCAAAACAAACACAGTGGTATAATTAATAAAACTGTATTAACAAAAGTGTGTTAGAGATGTACGCGTCATAATTCTGGGGTCATAACTGCCACCAATTGCAGGCCGGTAATAATCAAAACAAACACAGTGGTATAATTAATAAAAGTGTATTAACAAAAGTGTGTTAGAGATGTACGCGTCATAATTCTGGGGTCATAACTGCCACCAATTGCAGGCCGGTAATAATCAAAACAAACACAGTGGTATAATTAATAAAACTGTATTAACAAAAGTGTGTTAGAGATGTACGCGTCATAATTCTGGGGTCATAACTGCCACCAATTGCAGGCCGGTAATAATCAAAACAAACACAGTGGTATAATTAATAAAACTGTATTAACAAAAGTGTGTTACAGATGTACGCGTCATAATTCTGGGGTCATAACTGCCACCAATTGCAGGCCGGTAATAATCAAAACAAACACAGTGGTATAATTAATAAAACTGTATTAACAAAAGTGTGTTACAGATGTACGCGTCATAATTCTGGGGTCATAACTGCCACCAATTGCAGGCCGGTAATAATCAAAACAAACAACGTGGTATAATTAATAAAACTGTATTAACAAAAGTGTGTTAGAGATGTACGCGTCATAATTCTGGGGTCATAACTGCCACCAATTGCAGGCCGGTAATAAGCAAAACAAACACAGTGGTATAATTAATAAAACTGTATTAACAAAAGTATGTTACAGATGTACGCGTCATAATTCTGGGGTCATAACTGCCACCAATTGCAGGCCGGTAATAATCAAAACAAACACAGTGGTATAATTAACAAAACTGTATTAACAAAAGTGTGTTAGAGATGTACGCGTCATAAGTCTGGGGTCATGACTGCCACCAATTGCAGGCCGGTAATAATCAAAACAAACACAGTGGTATAATTAATAAAACTGTATTAACAAAAGTGTGTTAGAGATGTACGCGTCATAATTCTGGGGTCATAACTGCCACCAATTGCAGGCCGGTAATAATCAAAACAAACACAGTGGTATAATTAATAAAACTGTATTAACAAAAGTATGTTACAGATGTACGCGTCATAATTCTGGGGTCATAACTGCCACCAATTGCAGGCCGGTAATAATCAAAACAAACACAGTGGTATAATTAATAAAAGTGTATTAACAAAAGTGTGTTAGAGATGTACGCGTCATAATTCTGGGGTCATAACTGCCACCAATTGCAGGCCGGTAATAATCAAAACAAACACAGTGGTATAATTAATAAAACTGTATTAACAAAAGTGTGTTAGAGATGTACGCGTCATAATTCTGGGGTCATAACTGCCACCAATTGCAGGCCGGTAATAATCAAAACAAACACAGTGGTATAATTAATAAAAGTGTATTAACAAAAGTGTGTTAGAGATGTACGCGTCATAATTCTGGGGTCATAACTGCCACCAATTGCAGGCCGGTAATAATCAAAACAAACACAGTGGTATAATTAATAAAACTGTATTAACAAAAGTGTGTTACAGATGTACGCGTCATAATTCTGGGGTCATAACTGCCACCAATTGCAGGCCGGTAATAATCAAAACAAACACAGTGGTATAATTAATAAAACTGTATTAACAAAAGTGTGTTACAGATGTACGCGTCATAATTCTGGGGTCATAACTGCCACCAATTGCAGGCCGGTAATAATCAAAACAAACACAGTGGTATAATTAATAAAACTGTATTAACAAAAGTGTGTTACAGATGTACGCGTCATAATTCTGGGGTCATAACTGCCACCAATTGCAGGCCGGTAATAATCAAAACAAACAACGTGGTATAATTAATAAAACTGTATTAACAAAAGTGTGTTAGAGATGTACGCGTCATAATTCTGGGGTCATAACTGCCACCAATTGCAGGCCGGTAATAATCAAAACAAACACAGTGGTATAATTAATAAAACTGTATTAACAAAAGTATGTTACAGATGTACGCGTCATAATTCTGGGGTCATAACTGCCACCAATTGCAGGCCGGTAATAATCAAAACAAACACAGTGGTATAATTAATAAAACTGTATTAACAAAAGTGTGTTAGAGATGTACGCGTCATAAGTCTGGGGTCATGACTGCCACCAATTGCAGGCCGGTAATAATCAAAACAAACACAGTGGTATAATTAATAAAACTGTATTAACAAAAGTGTGTTAGAGATGTACGCGTCATAATTCTGGGGTCATAACTGCCACCAATTGCAGGCCGGTAATAATCTAAACAAACACAGTGGTATAATTAATAAAAGTGTATTAACAAAAGTGTGTTAGAGATGTACGCGTCATAATTCTGGGGTCATAACTGCCACCAATTGCAGGCCGGTAATAGTCAAAACAAACACAGTGGTATAATTAATAAAACTGTATTAACAAAAGTGTGTTACAGATGTACGCGTCATAATTCTGGGGTCATAACTGCCACCAATTGCAGGCCGGTAATAATCAAAACAAACACAGTGGTATAATTAATAAAAGTGTATTAACAAAAGTGTGTTAGAGATGTACGCGTCATAATTCTGGGGTCATAACTGCCACCAATTGCAGGCCGGTAATAATCAAAACAAACACAGTGGTATAATTAATAAAACTGTATTAACAAAAGTGTGTTACAGATGTACGCGTCATAATTCTGGGGTCATAACTGCCACCAATTGCAGGCCGGTAATAATCAAAACAAACACAGTGGTATAATTAATAAAACTGTATTAACAAAAGTGTGTTAGAGATGTACGCGTCATAATTCGGGGGTCATAACTGCCACCAATTGCAGGCCGGTAATAATCAAAACAAACACAGTGGTATAATTAATAAAACTGTATTAACAAAAGTGTGTTAGAGATGTACGCGTCATAATTATGGGGTCATAACTGCCACCAATTGCAGGCCGGTAATAATCAAAACAAACACAGTGGTATAATTAATAAAACTGTATTAACAAAAGTGTGTTACAGCTGTACGCGTCATAATTCTGGGGTCATAACTGCCACCAATTGCAGGCCGGTAATAATCAAAACAAACACAGTGGTATAATTAATAAAACTGTATTAACAAAAGTATGTTACAGATGTACGCGTCATAATTCTGGGGTCATAACTGCCACCAATTGCAGGCCGGTAATAATCAAAACAAACACAGTGGTATAATTAATAAAACTGTATTAACAAAAGTGTGTTAGAGATGTACGCGTCATAATTCTGGGGTCATAACTCTCCACCAATTGCAGGCCGGTAATAATCAAAACAAACACAGTGGTATAATTAATAAAACTGTATTAACAAAAGTATGTTACAGATGTACGCGTCATAATTCTGGGGTCATAACTGCCACCAATTGCAGGCCGGTAATAATCAAAACATACTCAGTGGTATAATTAATAAAACTGTATTTACAAAAGTGTGTTAGAGATGTACGCGTCATAATTCTGGGGTCATAACTGCCACCAATTGCAGGCCGGTAATAATCAAAACAAACACAGTGGTATAATTAATAAAACTGTATTAACAAAAGTATGTTACAGATGTACGCGTCATAATTCTGGGGTCATAACTGCCACCAATTGCAGGCCGGTAATAATCAAAACAAACACAGTGGTATAATTAATAAAACTGTATTAACAAAAGTGTGTTAGAGATGTACGCGTCATAATTCTGGGGTCATAACTGCCACCAATTGCAGGCCGGTAATAGTCAAAACAAACACAGTGGTATAATTAATAAAACTGTATTAACAAAAGTGTGTTACAGATGTACGCGTCATAATTCTGGGGTCATAACTGCCACCAATTGCAGGCCGGTAATAATCAAAACAAACACAGTGGTATAATTAATAAAACTGTATTAACAAAAGTGTGTTAGAGATGTACGCGTCATAAGTCTGGGGTCATGACTGCCACCAATTGCAGGCCGGTAATAATCAAAACAAACACAGTGGTATAATTAATAAAACTGTATTAACAAAAGTGTGTTAGAGATGTACGCGTCATAATTCTGGGGTCATAACTGCCACCAATTGCAGGCCGGTAATAATCTAAACAAACACAGTGGTATAATTAATAAAAGTGTATTAACAAAAGTGTGTTAGAGATGTACGCGTCATAATTCTGGGGTCATAACTGCCACCAATTGCAGGCCGGTAATAGTCAAAACAAACACAGTGGTATAATTAATAAAACTGTATTAACAAAAGTGTGTTACAGATGTACGCGTCATAATTCTGGGGTCATAACTGCCACCAATTGCAGGCCGGTAATAATCAAAACAAACACAGTGGTATAATTAATAAAAGTGTATTAACAAAAGTGTGTTAGAGATGTACGCGTCATAATTCTGGGGTCATAACTGCCACCAATTGCAGGCCGGTAATAATCAAAACAAACACAGTGGTATAATTAATAAAACTGTATTAACAAAAGTGTGTTACAGATGTACGCGTCATAATTCTGGGGTCATAACTGCCACCAATTGCAGGCCGGTAATAATCAAAACAAACACAGTGGTATAATTAATAAAACTGTATTAACAAAAGTGTGTTAGAGATGTACGCGTCATAATTCGGGGGTCATAACTGCCACCAATTGCAGGCCGGTAATAATCAAAACAAACACAGTGGTATAATTAATAAAACTGTATTAACAAAAGTGTGTTAGAGATGTACGCGTCATAATTATGGGGTCATAACTGCCACCAATTGCAGGCCGGTAATAATCAAAACAAACACAGTGGTATAATTAATAAAACTGTATTAACAAAAGTGTGTTACAGCTGTACGCGTCATAATTCTGGGGTCATAACTGCCACCAATTGCAGGCCGGTAATAATCAAAACAAACACAGTGGTATAATTAATAAAACTGTATTAACAAAAGTATGTTACAGATGTACGCGTCATAATTCTGGGGTCATAACTGCCACCAATTGCAGGCCGGTAATAATCAAAACAAACACAGTGGTATAATTAATAAAACTGTATTAACAAAAGTGTGTTAGAGATGTACGCGTCATAATTCTGGGGTCATAACTCTCCACCAATTGCAGGCCGGTAATAATCAAAACAAACACAGTGGTATAATTAATAAAACTGTATTAACAAAAGTATGTTACAGATGTACGCGTCATAATTCTGGGGTCATAACTGCCACCAATTGCAGGCCGGTAATAATCAAAACAAACTCAGTGGTATAATTAATAAAACTGTATTTACAAAAGTGTGTTAGAGATGTACGCGTCATAATTCTGGGGTCATAACTGCCACCAATTGCAGGCCGGTAATAATCAAAACAAACACAGTGGTATAATTAATAAAACTGTATTAACAAAAGTATGTTACAGATGTACGCGTCATAATTCTGGGGTCATAACTGCCACCAATTGCAGGCCGGTAATAATCAAAACAAACACAGTGGTATAATTAATAAAACTGTATTAACAAAAGTGTGTTAGAGATGTACGCGTCATAATTCTGGGGTCATAACTGCCACCAATTGCAGGCCGGTAATAGTCAAAACAAACACAGTGGTATAATTAATAAAACTGTATTAACAAAAGTGTGTTACAGATGTACGCGTCATAATTCTGGGGTCATAACTGCCACCAATTGCAGGCCGGTAATAATCAAAACAAACACAGTGGTATAATTAATAAAAGTGTATTAACAAAAGTGTGTTAGAGATGTACGCGTCATAATTCTGGGGTCATAACTGCCACCAATTGCAGGCCGGTAATAATCAAAACAAACACAGTGGTATAATTAATAAAACTGTATTAACAAAAGTGTGTTACAGATGTACGCGTCATAATTCTGGGGTCATAACTGCCACCAATTGCAGGCCGGTAATAATCAAAACAAACACAGTGGTATAATTAATAAAACTGTATTAACAAAAGTGTGTTAGAGATGTACGCGTCATAATTCTGGGGTCATAACTGCCACCAATTGCAGGCCGGTAATAATCAAAACAAACACAGTGGTATAATTAATAAAACTGTATTAACAAAAGTGTGTTACAGATGTACGCGTCATAATTCTGGGGTCATAACTGCCACCAATTGCAGGCCGGTAATAATCAAAACAAACACAGTGGTATAATTAATAACAGTGTATTAACAAAAGTGTGTTAGAGATGTACGCGTCATAATTCTGGGGTCATAACTGCCACCAATTGCAGGCCGGTAATAATCAAAACAAACACAGTGGTATAATTAATAAAACTGTATTAACAAAAGTGTGTTAGAGATGTACGCGTCATAATTCTGGGGTCATAACTGCCACCAATTGCAGGCCGGTAATAATCAAAACAAACACAGTGGTATAATTAATAAAACTGTATTAACAAAAGTGTGTTAGAGATGTACGCGTCATAATTCTGGGGTCATAACTGCCACCAATTGCAGGCCGGTAATAATCAAAACAAACACAGTGGTATAATTAATAAAACTGTATTAACAAAAGTGTGTTACAGATGTACGCGTCATAATTCTGGGGTCATAACTGCCACCAATTGCAGGCCGGTAATAATCAAAACAAACACAGTGGTATAATTAATAAAAGTGTATTAACAAAAGTGTGTTAGAGATGTACGCGTCATAATTCTGGGGTCATAACTGCCACCAATTGCAGGCCGGTAATAATCAAAACAAACACAGTGGTATAATTAATAAAACTGTATTAACAAAAGTGTGTTACAGATGTACGCGTCATAATTCTGGGGTCATAACTGCCACCAATTGCAGGCCGGTAATAATCAAAACAAACACAGTGGTATAATTAATAAAACTGTATTAACAAAAGTATGTTACAGATGTACGCGTCATAATTCTGGGGTCATAACTGCCACCAATTGCAGGCCGGTAATAATCAAAACAAACACAGTGGTATAATTAATAAAACTGTATTAACAAAAGTGTGTTAGAGATGTACGCGTCATAATTCTGGGGTCATAACTGCCACCAATTGCAGGCCGGTAATAATCAAAACAAACACAGTGGTATAATTAATAAAACTGTATTAACAAAAGTGTGTTAGAGATGTACGCGTCATAATTCTGGGGTCATAACTGCCACCAATTGCAGGCCGGTAATAATCAAAACAAACACAGTGGTATAATTAACAAAACTGTATTAACAAAAGTGTGTTAGAGATGTACGCGTCATAATTCTGGGGTCATAACTGCCACCAATTGCAGGCCGGTAATAATCAAAACAAACACAGTGGTATAATTAATAAAACTGTATTAACAAAAGTGTGTTAGAGATGTACGCGTCATAATTCTGGGGTCATAACTGCCACCAATTGCAGGCCGGTAATAATCAAAACAAACACAGTGGTATAATTAATAAAACTGTATTAACAAAAGTGTGTTAGAGATGTAAGCGTCATAATTCTGGGGTCATAACTGCCACCAATTGCAGGCCGGTAATAATCAAAACAAACACAGTGGTATAATTAATAAAACTGTATTAACAAAAGTATGTTACAGATGTACGCGTCATAATTCTGGGGTCATAACTGCCACCAATTGCAGGCCGGTAATAATCAAAACAAACACAGTGGTATAATAAATAAAACTGTATTAACAAAAGTATGTTACAGATGTACGCGTCATAATTCTGGGGTCATAACTGCCACCAATTGCAGGCCGGTAATAATCAAAACAAACACAGTGGTATAATTAATAAAACTGTATTAACAAAAGTATGTTACAGATGTACGCGTCATAATTCTGGGGTCATAACTGCCACCAATTGCAGGCCGGTAATAATCAAAACAAACACAGTGGTATAATTAATAAAACTGTATTAACAAAAGTATGTTACAGATGTACGCGTCATAATTCTGGGGTCATAACTGCCACCAATTGCAGGCCGGTAATAATCAAAACAAACACAGTGGTATAATTAATAAAACTGTATTAACAAAAGTATGTTACAGATGTACGCGTCATAATTCTGGGGTCATAACTGCCACCAATTGCAGGCCGGTAATAATCAAAACAAACACAGTGGTATAATTAATAAAACTGTATTAACAAAAGTATGTTAGAGATGTACGCGTCATAATTCTGGGGTCATAACTGCCACCAATTGCCGGACGGTAATAATCAAAACAAACACAGTGGTATAATTAATAAAACTGTATTAACAAAAGTGTGTTACAGATGTACGCGTCATAATTCTGGGGTCATAACTGCCACCAATTGCAGGCCGGTAATAATCAAAACAAACACAGTGGTATAATTAATAAAACTGTATTAACAAAAGTATGTTACAGATGTACGCGTCATAATTCTGGGGTCATAACTGCCACCAATTGCAGGCCGGTAATAATCAAAACAAACACAGTGGTATAATTAATAAAACTGTATTAACAAAAGTATGTTACAGATGTACGCGTCATAATTCTGGGGTCATAACTGCCACCAATTGCAGGCCGGTAATAATCAAAACAAACACAGTGGTATAATTAATAAAACTGTATTAACAAAAGTATGTTAGAGATGTACGCGTCATAATTCTGGGGTCATAACTGCCACCAATTGCAGGCCGGTAATAATCAGAACAAACACAGTGGTATAATTAATAAAACTGTATTAACAAAAGTATGTTACAGATGTACGCGTCATAATTCTGGGGTCATAACTGCCACCAATTGCAGGCCGGTAATAATCAAAACAAACACAGTGGTATAATTAATAAAACTGTATTAACAAAAGTATGTTACAGATGTACGCGTCATAATTCTGGGGTCATAACTGCCACCAATTGCAGGCCGGTAATAATCAAAACAAACACAGTGGTATAATTAATAAAACTGTATTAACAAAAGTATGTTACATATGTACGCGTCATAATTCTGGGGTCATAACTGCCACCAATTGCAGGCCGGTAATAATCAAAACGAACACAGTGGTATAATTAATAAAACTGTATTAACAAAAGTATGTTACAGATGTACGTGTCATAATTCTGGGGTCATAACTGCCACCAATTGCAGGCCGGTAATAATCAAAACAAACACAGTGGTATAATTAATAAAACTGTATTAACAAAAGTATGTTACAGATGTACGTGTCATAATTCTGGGGTCATAACTGCCACCAATTGCAGGCCGATAATAATCAAAACAAACACAGTGGTATAATTAATAAAACTGTATTAACAAAAGTGTGTTAGAGATGTACGCGTCATAATTCTGGGGTCATAACTGCCACCAATTGCAGGCCGGTAATGATCAAAACAAACACAGTGGTATAATTAATAAAACTGTATTAACAAAAGTGTGTTAGAGATGTACGCGTCATAATTCTGGGGTCATAACTCTCCACCAATTGCAGGCCGGTAATAATCAAAACAAACACAGTGGTATAATTAATAAAACTGTATTAACAAAAGTATGTTACAGATGTACGCGTCATAATTCTGGGGTCATAACTGCCACCAATTGCAGGCCGGTAATAATCAAAACAAACACAGTGGTATAATTAATAAAACTGTATTAACAAAAGTGTGTTAGAGATGTACGCGTCATGATTCTGGGGTCATAACTGCCACCGATTGCAGGCCGGTAATAATCAAAACAAACACAGTGGTATAATTAATAAAACTGTATTAACAAAAGTATGTTACAGATGTACGCGTCATAATTCTGGGGTCATAACTGCCACCCATTGCAGGCCGGTAATAATCAAAACAAACACAGTGGTATAATTAATAAAACTGTATTAACAAAAGTATGTTACAGATGTACGCGTCATAATTCTGGGGTCATAACTGCCACCAATTGCAGGCCGGTAATAATCACCACAAACACAGTGGTATAATAAATAAAACTGTGTCAACAAAAGTATGTTACAGATGTACGCGTCATAATTCTGGGGTCATAACTGCCACCAATTGCAGGCCCGTAATAATCAAAACAAACACAGTGGTATAATTAATAAAACTGTATTAACAAAAGTATGTTACAGATGTACGCGTCATAATTCTGGGGTCATAACTGCCACCAATTGCAGGCCGGTAATAATCAAAATTAACACAGTGGTATAATTAATAAAACTGTATTAACAAAAGTATGTTACAGATGTACGCGTCATAATTCTGGGGTCATAACTGCCACCGATTGCAGGCCGGTAATAATCAAAACAAACACAGTGGTATAATTAATAAAACTGTATTAACAAAAGTATGTTACAGATGTACGCGTCATAACTCTGGGGTCATAACTGCCACCAATTGCAGGCCAGTAATAATCAAAACAAACACAGTTGTATAATTAATAAAACTGTATTAACAAAATTATGTTACAGATGTACGCGTCATAATTCTAGGGTCATAACTGCCACCAATTGCAGGCCGGTAATAATCAAAACAAACACAGTGGTATAATTAATAAAACTGTATTAATAAAAGTATGTTACAGATGTACGCGTCATAATTCTGGGGTCATAACTGCCACCAATTGCAGGCCGGTAATAATCAAAACAAACACAGTGGTATAATTAATAAAACTGTATTAACAAAAGTATGTTACAGATGTACGCGTCATAATTCTGGGGTCATAACTGCCACTAATTGCAGGCCCGTAATAATCAAAACAAACACAGTGGTATAATTAATAAAACTGTATTAACAAAAGTATGTTACAGATGTACGCGTCATAATTCTGGGGTCATAACTGCCACCAATTGCAGGCCGGTAATAATCAAAACAAACACAGTGGTATAATTAATAAAACTGTATTAACAAAAGTATGTTACAGATGTACGCGTCATAATTCTGGGGTCATAACTGCCACCAATTGCAGGCCGGTAATAATCAAAACAAACACAGTGGTATAATTAATAAAACTGTATTAACAAAAGTATGTTACAGATGTACGCGTCATAATTCTGGGGTCATAACTGCCACCAATTGCAGGCCGGTAATAATCAAAACAAACACAGTGGTATAATTAATAAAACTGTATTAACAAAAGTATGTTACAGATGTACGCGTCATAATTCTGGGGTCATAACTGCCACCCATTGCAGGCCGGTAATAATCAAAACAAACACAGTTGTATAATTAATAAAACTGTATTAACAAAAGTATGTTACAGATGTACGCGTCATAATTCTGGGGTCATAACTTCCACCAATTGCAGGCCCGTAATAATCAAAACAAACACAGTGGTATAATTAATAAAACTGTATTAACAAAAGTATGTTACAGATGTACGCGTCATAATTCTGGGGTCATAACTGCCACCAATTGCAGGCCGGTAATAATCAAAACAAACACAGTGGTATAATTAATAAAACTGTATTAACAAAAGTATGTTACAGATGTACGCGTCATAATTCTGGGGTCATAACTGCCACCCATTGCAGGCCGGTAATAATCAAAACAAACACAGTGGTATAATTAATAAAACTGTATTAACAAAAGTATGTTACAGATGTACGCGTCATAATTCTGGGGTCATAACTGCCACCAATTGCAGGCCCGTAATAATCAAAAAAAACACAGTGGTATAATTAATAAAACTGTATTAACAAAAGTATGTTACAGATGTACGCGTCATAATTCTGGGGTCATAACTGCCACCAATTGCAGGCCGGTAATAATCAAAACAAACACAGTGGTATAATTAATAAAACTGTATTAACAAAAGTATGTTACAGATGTACGCGTCATAATTCTGGGGTCATAACTGCCACCAATTGCAGGCCCGTAATAATCAAAACAAACACAGTGGTATAATTAATAAAACTGTATTAACAAAAATATGTTACAGATGTACGCGTCATAATTCTGGGGTCATAACTGCCACCAATTGCAGGCCGGTAATAATCAAAACAAACACAGTGGTATAATTAATAAAACTGTATTAACAAAAGTATGTTACAGATGTACGCGTCATAATTCTGGGGTCATAACTGCCACCAATGGCAGGCCCGTAATAATCAAAACAAACACAGTGGTATAATTAATAAAACTGTATTAACAAAAGTATGTTACAGATGTACGCGTCATAATTCTGGGTTCATAACTGCCACCAATTGCAGGCCGGTAATAATCAAAACAAACACAGTGGTATAATTAATAAAACTGTATTAACAAAAGTATGTTACAGATGTACGCGTCATAATTCTGGGGTCATAACTGCCACCCATTGCAGGCCGGTAATAATCAAAACAAACACAGTGGTATAATTAATAAAACTGTATTAACAAAAGTATGTTACAGATGTACGCGTCATAATTCTGGGGTCATAACTGCCACCAATTGCAGGCCGGTTATAATCAAAACAAACACAGTGGTATAATTAATAAAAGTGTATTAACAAAAGTGTGTTAGAGATGTACGCGTCATAATTCTGGGGTCATAACTGCCACCAATTGCAGGCCGGTAATAATCAAAACAAACACAGTGGTATAATTAATAAAACTGTATTAACAAAAGTGTGTTACAGATGTACGCGTCATAATTCTGGGGTCATAACTGCCACCAATTGCAGGCCGGTAATAATCAAAACAAACACAGTGGTATAATTAATAAAAGTGTATTAACAAAAGTGTGTTAGAGATGTACGCGTCATAATTCTGGGGTCATAACTGCCACCAATTGCAGGCCGGTAATAATCAAAACAAACACAGTGGTATAATTAATAAAACTGTATTAACAAAAGTGTGTTATAGATGTACGCGTCATAATTCTGGGGTCATAACTGCCACCAATTGCAGGCCGGTAATAATCAAAACAAACACAGTGGTATAATTAATAAAACTGTATTAACAAAAGTGTGTTAGAGATGTACGCGTCATAATTCTGGGGTCATAACTGCCACCAATTGCAGGCCGGTAATAATCAAAACAAACACAGTGGTATAATTAATAAAACTGTATTAACAAAAGTGTGTTAGAGATGTACGCGTCATAATTCTGGGGTCATAACTGCCACCAATTGCAGGCCGGTAATAATCAAAACAAACACAGTGGTATAATTAATACAACTGTATTAACAAAAGTGTGTTAGAGATGTACGCGTCATAATTCTGGGGTCATAACTGCCACCAATTGCAGGCCGGTAATAATCAAAACAAACACAGTGGTATAATTAATAAAACTGTATTAACAAAAGTATGTTACAGATGTACGCGTCATAATTCTGGGGTCATAACTGCCACCAATTGCAGGCCGGTAATAATCAAAACAAACACAGTGGTATAATTAATAAAACTGTATTAACAAAAGTGTGTTAGAGATGTACGCGTCATAATTCTGGGGTCATAACTGCCACCAATTGCAGGCCGGTAATAATCAAAACAAACACAGTGGTATAATTAATAAAAGTGTATTAACAAAAGTGTGTTAGAGATGTACGCGTCATAATTCTGGGGTCATAACTGCCACCAATTGCAGGCCGGTAATAATCAAAACAAACACAGTGGTATAATTAATAAAACTGTATTAACAAAAGTATGTTACAGATGTACGCGTCATAACTCTGGGGTCATAACTGCCACCAATTGCAGGCCAGTAATAATCAAAACAAACACAGTTGTATAATTAATAAAACTGTATTAACAAAATTATGTTACAGATGTACGCGTCATAATTCTAGGGTCATAACTGCCACCAATTGCAGGCCGGTAATAATCAAAACAAACACAGTGGTATAATTAATAAAACTGTATTAATAAAAGTATGTTACAGATGTACGCGTCATAATTCTGGGGTCATAACTGCCACCAATTGCAGGCCGGTAATAATCAAAACAAACACAGTGGTATAATTAATAAAACTGTATTAACAAAAGTATGTTACAGATGTACGCGTCATAATTCTGGGGTCATAACTGCCACTAATTGCAGGCCCGTAATAATCAAAACAAACACAGTGGTATAATTAATAAAACTGTATTAACAAAAGTATGTTACAGATGTACGCGTCATAATTCTGGGGTCATAACTGCCACCAATTGCAGGCCGGTAATAATCAAAACAAACACAGTGGTATAATTAATAAAACTGTATTAACAAAAGTATGTTACAGATGTACGCGTCATAATTCTGGGGTCATAACTGCCACCAATTGCAGGCCGGTAATAATCAAAACAAACACAGTGGTATAATTAATAAAACTGTATTAACAAAAGTATGTTACAGATGTACGCGTCATAATTCTGGGGTCATAACTGCCACCAATTGCAGGCCGGTAATAATCAAAACAAACACAGTGGTATAATTAATAAAACTGTATTAACAAAAGTATGTTACAGATGTACGCGTCATAATTCTGGGGTCATAACTGCCACCCATTGCAGGCCGGTAATAATCAAAACAAACACAGTTGTATAATTAATAAAACTGTATTAACAAAAGTATGTTACAGATGTACGCGTCATAATTCTGGGGTCATAACTGCCACCAATTGCAGGCCCGTAATAATCAAAACAAACACAGTGGTATAATTAATAAAACTGTATTAACAAAAGTATGTTACAGATGTACGCGTCATAATTCTGGGGTCATAACTGCCACCAATTGCAGGCCGGTAATAATCAAAACAAACACAGTGGTATAATTAATAAAACTGTATTAACAAAAGTATGTTACAGATGTACGCGTCATAATTCTGGGGTCATAACTGCCACCCATTGCAGGCCGGTAATAATCAAAACAAACACAGTGGTATAATTAATAAAACTGTATTAACAAAAGTATGTTACAGATGTACGCGTCATAATTCTGGGGTCATAACTGCCACCAATTGCAGGCCCGTAATAATAAAAAAAAACACAGTGGTATAATTAATAAAACTGTATTAACAAAAGTATGTTACAGATGTACGCGTCATAATTCTGGGGTCATAACTGCCACCAATTGCAGGCCGGTAATAATCAAAACAAACACAGTGGTATAATTAATAAAACTGTATTAACAAAAGTATGTTACAGATGTACGCGTCATAATTCTGGGGTCATAACTGCCACCAATTGCAGGCCCGTAATAATCAAAACAAACACAGTGGTATAATTAATAAAACTGTATTAACAAAAATATGTTACAGATGTACGCGTCATAATTCTGGGGTCATAACTGCCACCAATTGCAGGCCGGTAATAATCAAAACAAACACAGTGGTATAATTAATAAAACTGTATTAACAAAAGTATGTTACAGATGTACGCGTCATAATTCTGGGGTCATAACTGCCACCAATTGCAGGCCCGTAATAATCAAAACAAACACAGTGGTATAATTAATAAAACTGTATTAACAAAAGTATGTTACAGATGTACGCGTCATAATTCTGGGTTCATAACTGCCACCAATTGCAGGCCGGTAATAATCAAAACAAACACAGTGGTATAATTAATAAAACTGTATTAACAAAAGTATGTTACAGATGTACGCGTCATAATTCTGGGGTCATAACTGCCACCCATTGCAGGCCGGTAATAATCAAAACAAACACAGTGGTATAATTAATAAAACTGTATTAACAAAAGTATGTTACAGATGTACGCGTCATAATTCTGGGGTCATAACTGCCACCAATTGCAGGCCGGTTATAATCAAAACAAACACAGTGGTATAATTAATAAAAGTGTATTAACAAAAGTGTGTTAGAGATGTACGCGTCATAATTCTGGGGTCATAACTGCCACCAATTGCAGGCCGGTAATAATCAAAACAAACACAGTGGTATAATTAATAAAACTGTATTAACAAAAGTGTGTTACAGATGTACGCGTCATAATTCTGGGGTCATAACTGCCACCAATTGCAGGCCGGTAATAATCAAAACAAACACAGTGGTATAATTAATAAAAGTGTATTAACAAAAGTGTGTTAGAGATGTACGCGTCATAATTCTGGGGTCATAACTGCCACCAATTGCAGGCCGGTAATAATCAAAACAAACACAGTGGTATAATTAATAAAACTGTATTAACAAAAGTGTGTTACAGATGTACGCGTCATAATTCTGGGGTCATAACTGCCACCAATTGCAGGCCGGTAATAATCAAAACAAACACAGTGGTATAATTAATAAAACTGTATTAACAAAAGTGTGTTAGAGATGTACGCGTCATAATTCTGGGGTCATAACTGCCACCAATTGCAGGCCGGTAATAATCAAAACAAACACAGTGGTATAATTAATAAAACTGTATTAACAAAAGTGTGTTAGAGATGTACGCGTCATAATTCTGGGGTCATAACTGCCACCAATTGCAGGCCGGTAATAATCAAAACAAACACAGTGGTATAATTAATAAAACTGTATTAACAAAAGTGTGTTAGAGATGTACGCGTCATAATTCTGGGGTCATAACTGCCACCAATTGCAGGCCGGTAATAATCAAAACAAACACAGTGGTATAATTAATAAAACTGTATTAACAAAAGTATGTTACAGATGTACGCGTCATAATTCTGGGGTCATAACTGCCACCAATTGCAGGCCGGTAATAATCAAAACAAACACAGTGGTATAATTAATAAAACTGTATTAACAAAAGTGTGTTAGAGATGTACGCGTCATAATTCTGGGGTCATAACTGCCACCAATTGCAGGCCGGTAATAATCAAAACAAACACAGTGGTATAATTAATAAAAGTGTATTAACAAAAGTGTGTTAGAGATGTACGCGTCATAATTCTGGGGTCATAACTGCCACCAATTGCAGGCCGGTAATAATCAAAACAAACACAGTGGTATAATTAATAAAACTGTATTAACAAAAGTGTGTTAGAGATGTACGCGTCATAATTCTGGGGTCATAACTGCCACCAATTGCAGGCCGGTAATAATCAAAACAAACACAGTGGTATAATTAATAAAACTGTATTAACAAAAGTGTGTTAGAGATGTACGCGTCATAATTCTGGGGTCATAACTGCCACCAATTGCAGGCCGGTAATAATCAAAACAAACACAGTGGTATAATTAATAAAACTGTATTAACAAAAGTATGTTACAGATGTACGCGTCATAATTCTGGGGTCATAACTGCCACCAATTGCAGGCCGGTAATAATCAAAACAAACACAGTGGTATAATTAATAAAACTGTATTAACAAAAGTGTGTTAGAGATGTACGCGTCATAATTCTGGGGTCATAACTGCCACCAATTGCAGGCCGGTAATAATCAAAACAAACACAGTGGTATAATTAATAAAACTGTATTAACAAAAGTGTGTTAGAGATGTACGCGTCATAATTCTGGGGTCATAACTGCCACCAATTGCAGGCCGGTAATAATCAAAACAAACACAGTGGTATAATTAATAAAAGTGTATTAACAAAAGTGTGTTAGAGATGTACGCGTCATAATTCTGGGGTCATAACTGCCACCAATTGCAGGCCGGTAATAATCAAAACAAACACAGTGGTATAATTAATAAAACTGTATTAACAAAAGTGTGTTACAGATGTACGCGTCATAATTCTGGGGTCATAACTGCCACCAATTGCAGGCCTGTAATAATCAAAACAATCACAGTGGTATAATTAATAAAACTGTATTAACAAAAGTGTGTTAGAGATGTACGCGTCATAATTCTGGGGTCATAACTGCCACCAATTGCAGGCCGGTAATAATCAAAACAAACACAGTGGTATAATTAATAAAACTGTATTAACAAAAGTGTGTTAGAGATGTACGCGTCATAATTCTGGGGTCATAACTGCCACCAATTGCAGGCCGGTAATAATCAAAACAAACACAGTGGTATAATTAATAAAAGTGTATTAACAAAAGTGTGTTAGAGATGTACGCGTCATAATTCTGGGGTCATAACTGCCACCAATTGCAGGCCGGTAATAATCAAAACAAACACAGTGGTATAATTAATAAAACTGTATTAACAAAAGTGTGTTACAGATGTACGCGTCATAATTCTGGGGTCATAACTGCCACCAATTGCAGGCCGGTAATAATCAAAACAAACACAGTGGTATAATTAATAAAACTGTATTAACAAAAGTGTGTTAGAGATGTACGCGTCATAATTCTGGGGTCATAACTGCCACCAATTGCAGGCCGGTAATAATCAAAACAAACACAGTGGTATAATTAATAAAACTGTATTAACAAAAGTGTGTTAGAGATGTACGCGTCATAATTCTGGGGTCATAACTGCCACCAATTGCAGGCCGGTAATAATCAAAACAAACACAGTGGTATAATTAATAAAACTGTATTAACAAAAGTGTGTTAGAGATGTACGCGTCATAATTCTGGGGTCATAACTGCCACCAATTGCAGGCCGGTAATAATCAAAACCTACACAGTGGTATAATTAATAAAACTGTATTAACAAAAGTGTGTTACAGATGTACGCGTCATAATTCTGGGGTCATAACTGCCACCAATTGCAGGCCGGTAATAATCAAAACAAACACAGTGGTATAATTAATAAAAGTGTATTAACAAAAGTGTGTTAGAGATGTACGCGTCATAATTCTGGGGTCATAACTGCCACCAATTGCAGGCCGGTAATAATCAAAACAAACACAGTGGTATAATTAATAAAACTGTATTAACAAAAGTGTGTTACAGATGTACGCGTCATAATTCTGGGGTCATAACTGCCACCAATTGCAGGCCGGTAATAATCAAAACAAACACAGTGGTATAATTAATAAAATAGTATTAACAAAAGTATGTTACAGATGTACGCGTCATAATTCTGGGGTCATAACTGCCACCAATTGCAGGCCGGTAATAATCAAAACAAACACAGTGGTATAATTAATAAAACTGTATTAACAAAAGTGTGTTACAGATGTACGCGTCATAATTCTGGGGTCATAACTGCCACCAATTGCAGGCCGGTAATAATCAAAACAAACACAGTGGTATAATTAATAAAACTGTATTAACAAAAGTGTGTTACAGATGTACGCGTCATAATTCTGGGGTCATAACTGCCACCAATTGCAGGCCGGTAATAATCAAAACAAACACAGTGGTATAATAAATAAAACAGTATTAACAAAAGTATGTTACAGATGTACGCGTCATAATTCTGGGGTCATAACTGCCACCAATTGCAGGCCGGTAATAATCAAAACAAACACAGTGGTATAATTAATAAAACTGTATTTACAAAAGTGTGTTAGAGATGTACGCGTCATAATTCTGGGGTCATAACTGCCACCAATTGCAGGCCGGTAATAATCAAAACAAACACAGTGGTATAATTAATAAAACTGTATTAACAAAAGTGTGTTAGAGATGTACGCGTCATAATTCTGGGGTCATAACTGCCACCAATTGCAGGCCGGTAATAATCAAAACAAACACAGTGGTATAATTAATAAAACTGTATTAACAAAAGTGTGTTACAGATGTACGCGTCATAATTCTGGGGTCATAACTGCCACCAATTGCAGGCCGGTAATAATCAAAACAAACACAGTGGTATAATTAATAAAACTGTATTAACAAAAGTATGTTACAGATGTACGCGTCATAATTCTGGGGTCATAACTGCCACCAATTGCAGGCCGGTAATAATCAAAACAAACACAGTGGTATAATTAATAAAACTGTATTAACAAAAGTGTGTTAGAGATGTACGCGTCATAATTCTGGGGTCATAACTGCCACCAATTGCAGGCCGGTAATAATCAAAACAAACACAGTGGTATAATTAATAAAACTGTATTAACAAAAGTGTGTTAGAGATGTACGCGTCATGATTCTGAGGTCATAACTGCCACCAATTGCAGGCCGGTAATAATCAAAACAAACACAGTGGTATAATTAACAAAACTGTATTAACAAAAGTGTGTTAGAGATGTACGCGTCATAATTCTGGGGTCATAACTGCCACCAATTGCAGGCCGGTAATAATCAAAACAAACACAGTGGTATAATTAATAAAACTGTATTAACAAAAGTGTGTTAGAGATGTACGCGTCATAATTCTGGGGTCATAACTGCCACCAATTGCAGGCCGGTAATAATCAAAACAAACACAGTGGTATAATTAATAAAACTGTATTAACAAAAGTGTGTTAGAGATGTACGCGTCATAATTCTGGGGTCATAGCTGCCACCAATTGCAGGCCGGTAATAATCAAAACAAACACAGTGGTATAATTAATAAAACTGTATTAACAAAAGTATGTTACAGATGTACGCGTCATAATTCTGGGGTCATAACTGCCACCAATTGCAGGCCGGTAATAATCAAAACAAACACAGTGGTATAATTAATAAAACTGTATTAACAAAAGTGTGTTAGAGATGTACGCGTCATAATTCTGGGGTCATAACTGCCACCAATTGCAGGCCGGTAATAATCAAAACAAACACAGTGGTATAATTAATAAAACTGTATTAACAAAAGTGTGTTAGAGATGTACGCGTCATGATTCTGAGGTCATAACTGCCACCAATTGCAGGCCGGTAATAATCAAAACAAACACAGTGGTATAATTAACAAAACTGTATTAACAAAAGTGTGTTAGAGATGTACGCGTCATAATTCTGGGGTCATAACTGCCACCAATTGCAGGCCGGTAATAATCAAAACAAACACAGTGGTATAATTAATAAAACTGTATTAACAAAAGTGTGTTAGAGATGTACGCGTCATAATTCTGGGGTCATAACTGCCACCAATTGCAGGCCGGTAATAATCAAAACAAACACAGTGGTATAATTAATAAAACTGTATTAACAAAAGTGTGTTACAGATGTACGCGTCATAATTCTGGGGTCATAACTGCCACCAATTGCAGGCCGGTAATAATCAAAACAAACACAGTGGTATAATTAATAAAACTGTATTAACAAAAGTATGTTACAGATGTACGCGTCATAATTCTGGGGTCATAACTGCCACCAATTGCAGGCCGGTAATAATCAAAACAAACACAGTGGTATAATTAATAAAACTGTATTAACAAAAGTGTGTTAGAGATGTACGCGTCATAATTCTGGGGTCATAACTGCCACCAATTGCAGGCCGGTAATAATCAAAACAAACACAGTGGTATAATTAATAAAACTGTATTAACAAAAGTGTGTTAGAGATGTACGCGTCATGATTCTGAGGTCATAACTGCCACCAATTGCAGGCCGGTAATAATCAAAACAAACACAGTGGTATAATTAACAAAACTGTATTAACAAAAGTGTGTTAGAGATGTACGCGTCATAATTCTGGGGTCATAACTGCCACCAATTGCAGGCCGGTAATAATCAAAACAAACACAGTGGTATAATTAATAAAACTGTATTAACAAAAGTGTGTTAGAGATGTACGCGTCATAATTCTGGGGTCATAACTGCCACCAATTGCAGGCCGGTAATAATCAAAACAAACACAGTGGTATAATTAATAAAACTGTATTAACAAAAGTGTGTTAGAGATGTACGCGTCATAATTCTGGGGTCATAGCTGCCACCAATTGCAGGCCGGTAATAATCAAAACAAACACAGTGGTATAATTAATAAAACTGTATTAACAAAAGTATGTTACAGATGTACGCGTCATAATTCTGGGGTCATAACTGCCACCAATTGCAGGCCGGTAATAATCAAAACAAACACAGTGGTATAATTAATAAAACTGTATTAACAAAAGTATGTTACAGATGTACGCGTCATAATTCTAGGGATCATAACTGCCACCAATGACAGGCCGGTAATAATCAAAACAAATGTTATATTATGACGGGCCCTGTATTTTAAACGTGTAGATTAACTAGTATCAAATAGCTAATTTTGTTATCGAAAAATAGGTTTTGTTTCTGGACTCAGAAATGAGTCAGAGAGGTGTTTGATTCAGGAATAGTCATAACAAATTTAGACACCTGACGTGACCTTTGAGTCAGAGATCAGAGTGAGACGTTTTGTCCCCATATTCGTGCGTGGGAACGAGAATTACGTCACCACAGAGAACAACAACTTAGTTTTTAGAATCAGTCGGGACCTAGAAGCGAGACCGTTCAGACCGGCTGCGAGCATGTAGCCGGTAAAAAGGCAAGGCCCCACTGTGGGGGGGGGCTAAAAGATACCCCAGAAGGAAAGAAAACAGCCCGAGTATGAGAGAGTCGAAGCCGGAATCCCCCTGACAACAACCGAACCGAGAAGTAAGAAAATGGTGTGTTGAGAATAAATAAATTTGTGTGAAATATCCCCTCAAGAAAATCAGTGTCTCGTGTGTTCATTCTGTCGGAGACAGACTTCTTCCTTTGATCAAGACGACACAGCCAGCGAAGACTAGACGAATCACAGGCCAAGGAAGAGAACAGAAGTTAAGACGACACAGCCAGCGAAGACTAGACGGGTCACAGGCCAAAGAGGAGAGCGGAGGTTAAGGTAGACTTTGAGATTTATTTGAGATTTGTTTGAGAACTTTTTAGAGACCTTGAGATACGTATGGATGAAGAGAGGCCGTAATTGAAAAAGGCCTGAGAATTTTGAAAAGATACGTGGTTTTAGGGGGGCCTGAGATGCCGTAGGTGGACACGTGAAGATTTTAAGACTGTGTTTGCGAAAGACTATAGAGAAAAAATGATATACAGCTCGAATTTTATAGAGTAAAATGATTATGAAAATGATATAGATTAAATTGCGTCATCGGAGGTGTTGAGGGAAAAGATTGAAATCGCTATTGATCCTCTCGTGAACATTTCGCATTACTTTCGATTCGGAGAGGGTGAGATCCGAACTGTGAGGTGGATTTGGAGAACTGCCTCAGTCCGGAAGGATTTCTGCTTGAAGTAATAAAGAAGCTCTCTCTCCCCCCCCCTTGCTATGCAACAAATACTTATTTTGGTTGCCGTGACTTGCTATTTCCACAAGAAATAGGTTGAGACGAACCGCGTTGCCACAGCGAAAATCTTGGGGTCCAGAAGCAAGCGAAGACAGAGGGAGATCAGCGGAGAGAGGGAGAGTGATGTCAACGAACAGTGAGTACCTCGTATTTTTATGTTGGATAGATAAATTTAAAAAAAAAAGGAACTCTTACGAAGTTAAAGTAATAGAAAAAGGAAGAAAAAAAAAAAAAGGAACGAGACACGAGGGGAAAATTGTTGAGATACACAAAAGAGAGACACATGTAGTTAATTATTAGAAAGAGATTTTGTTAATTGTTAAGATTCAAAAAAAAAAAAGAAGAAAAAAGAAAAGAGAAAGACACATTTTGTTAAAAAAAAGAAAAAAAAGAACGCACGCACACACAATTATTAGATTACGCAGAAAGAGATTTTGTTAATTGTTAAGATTCACAAAAAAAGAAAGAGAAAAAAGAAAGACACATTTTGTTAAAAAAAAAGAAGAAAGAAGAACGCACACACAATAGAAAAAAAGAAAGACACATTTTGTTAAAAAAAGAAGAAAAAGAACGCACGCACACACACACACGCGCAAAAACAATTGTTAAGACTTTGTAGGAAAAGTACATTCTAGTTAGAAAGAAAAGGACGATTTGCCGTAATTATGTTTTTTTTGTGTTGTGTTTTAAGAATTTGTTGCTGTAATTTTTTTTCTGGTTTGTGTTGGTGGGGGACAAAGGCGAAGGGCAATGACGGGCGAAAGAAAAAAAACAAAAAAAAAAACGAGGGAAGTATGTAATTGAGAAAGAGAGGAAGAATGGAAATGTTAAAAAGGGTGGATGCGCTGAAGTGGCATGTGCACGCGAGGACGGAGTGTGCGTGTTTAGAAAAAAAAAAGAAAGAAAGAATGTATTAGAAAGAGAGAGACAGAGACAGAACGAGTATAGAAAGAGAGGGATTGATGTGCCACCCTGTGGCCGAGGTCTTTTGTTTTTTGGAATGTGTGTGCGTCTTAAAAAGAGAGAGAAAGAGAGAGAGAGAGAAGAATTGAAATGTTAAAAGAGATTGTTTAAAAAAAATGTGCGCGCGAGGTCAGAATATGCTTGTTAGAAAGGAAGGGAGAGAGAGAGAGAGAGAGAGAGAGAGAGAGAAAGAAAGCGCCCGTGGGCCTTGAAGGCTGCTGGAAAGTGTTGCAGGAAAATGGCGACGGCGGCGACGGGTGATCTGATGGTGTCCGGGTTGGAGTTTGGCGACATGTCGGCCCGCCATGGTGTCGGGCGCTGTTCTCTTTTCCCTTTATCTTTTTATGTTATATTGTGTTGTGGAGATATGTTCTCCATTGGTTCTGTCGGTTTCGGTTTGATTTTTTTTGTTGTTGTTGGGTGGAATGAATTTTTTTTTTTTTTTATGTATTTTGATGTATTTGTTACATGGAGGATTCCGGGTTCCTAATGCTTGAGTGAATGATATTTTACTATTTAGAGGATGGAGAAATTTAAAAATGTAATTAAAAAAAAAAACAGTTCTTAAATTGAATGTTACGTGGGTCAGCCGGGCGATTTGAGTTGATTAGGTTCGGGCAGCTAGAGTTGGTTTGGGTCGGATCGCGGAAACCCTTGGACAGGGTTGATTTTATCGGGGAAAATCCCCGTGTACAGAGTATGTACAGGCTTGGAAAGTCAATGAGGGATTCCCGGCGTTTGCTCGTATGCTCTCTTTTATAGAGTACCCATGGGTTAGTGGCGAGGCTTGTGGTGAGGCCTGCATACGTTAAAATTGCGAACGGGAGAATGACGGGGATATGGTCATTCTGTGGGACCACGAGAAAAGGAAGGTGGTCAGTTATGGAGATTATTGTTTTTGTGACCCAGGTGTGCCCAACTGCGCCGATAGAGTGTGTGAAAGTTGTGTAAAATGTTAAGCTTTGAAATTGTGGTCCCATTTTTTTTTGTGGATTTTGGATGTTTGCCAACGAGTGTGCTGCGAAGATACCCCACCCCCCACCGCATAGATAGGAACACGGGAAGGGAACGCATAGAATTGGTGTCTGCTCAACACCAGTGGGGATGGAGTTAAGCTGGGGTGTGGTGTGACTCGGGTGCGCGCGTCGGGGCGGATAGAACCATGGGGATCGATTTTTAAAAAAAAGAGGTACCGGGTGTTAATTGGATTTAATTATAAGATTATAGGTTGGGCCTAGTTTTTGGTCATTCGGCGTGTTCCGGGAGCAGAGATGATTCGATGTGACATTTCGCCCAATACCGTATCGACTAGATAGATCCATGGGATGGGGTCCTCCACGTTTAATGAACAGGGCTGAGAGCTAGAGACATGGGTGATTGTTCGCGGACGTTTGCGCCGGGGCACTGGAATGTTCGAAGTATATGGTCCAGATTAGACAGTGGTAGGAAAACGGTACCTCTTGTAATTTTGAGAGGCTGACCATTTAAGTTTACAGGTTAAGGAAAGGGGTTTCTGTTTTTGTGCCCTCATATCGCGGCAATACGCCCGATCAGCAATCGGTCGTGTACCGATGATTAGATGAATATGTGCGTGTGTATTTAAAAAAAAAAAAAAATGTTGGTGATGGATTTGGATATTTGTGTAAATTTCTTCAGGGAAGAAATTTTGAAAGATAAGGTGGAGAGGAGTGTTATATTATGACGGGCCCTGTATTTTAAACGGGTAGATTAACTAGTATCAAATAGCTAATTTTGTTATCGAAAAATAGGTTTTGTTTCTGGACTCAGAAATGAGTCAGAGAGGTGTTTGATTCAGGAATAGTCATAACAAATTTAGACACCTGACGTGACCTTTGAGTCAGAGATCAGAGTGAGACGTTTTGTCCCCATATTCGTGCGTGGGAACGAGAATTACGTCACCACAGAGAACAACAACTTAGTTTTTAGAATCAGTCGGGACCTAGAAGCGAGACCGTTCAGACCGGCTGCGAGCATGTAGCCGGTAAAAAGGCAAGGCCCCACTGTGGGGGGGGGGCTAAAAGATACCCCAGAAGGAAAGAAAACAGCCCGAGTATGAGAGAGTCGAAGCCGGAATCCCCCTGACAACAACCGAACCGAGAAGTAAGAAAATGGTGTGTTGAGAATAAATAAATTTGTGTGAAATATCCCCTCAAGAAAATCAGTGTCTCGTGTGTTCATTCTGTCGGAGACAGACTTCTTCCTTTGATCAAGACGACACAGCCAGCGAAGACTAGACGAATCACAGGCCAAGGAAGAGAACAGAAGTTAAGACGACACAGCCAGCGAAGACTAGACGGGTCACAGGCCAAAGAAGGGAACAGAGGTTAAGGTAAACTTTGAGATTTATTTGAGATTTATTTGAGAACTGTTTAGAGACTTTAAGATACGTGTAATTTTGAGAGGCCGTGGTTGAAAAGGGCCTGAGATGCCGTGAAGGGATTCGTGGTTTTAAAAAGGCCTGAGATACCGTAAATTGATACGTGGAGATTTTAGGACTGTGTTTACGAATGAATAGAAAAAGAAAGAGAAAAATAAGATTGTAAATCACTGTTAATCCTCTCGTGAACATTTCGCGTTGTTTTCGGCCGGAGAGGATGTAATGGCGAACTGTGAGGTGGTTTTGGAGAAATGCCTCAGTCGGGAGGATCTATGCCTGTGATAAATAATCTCTTCCCCCCCCCCTTTGCTCTCGTGACGTTTAATGTGAGCGTGTATGCAACACAAACACAGTGGTATAATTAATAAAACTGTATTAACAAAAGTATGTTAGAGATGTACCCGTCATGACTCTGGCTCATAACTGCCACCAATTGCAGGCCGGTAATAATCAAAACAAACACAGTGGTATAATTAATAAAAGTGTATTAACAAAAGTATGTTACAGATTTACGCGTCGTGATTCTGGGGTCATAACTGCCATCAATTGAAGGCCGGAAATTATCAAAATAAACACAGCGGTATAATTAATAAAGTGTATCAAAAAAATTGTTACAGATGTATACGTCATGATTCCGGGCCATAACCAAATGCAAATTTTGTTGAATCAGTCTCTCCTTCACTGGTTTAATCAATTCAAGAACAATTTATTGGGCAGTCCACTAAGTCTGGGCAATTTGTTACAACCAAATGCTTCACCGACGCCAACTTACTTCACCCTCCATAACCTTGTAATCATAACCAACCGTTCCAGCCGCAATAAAGTGAAGAAATGAGACCAAATAGTTGTTAAACTTATGGATGAAGCACTCTGTGAGGTGGTCCTGAAATTTTTTCAAATCTCCTGAGATGACACCAAGATATCTCTATGCCGGGTTTGATCTTCCTAATATATTCATCCGTATCATGGCGAATTTTCTCTTTACACTCATCTGCATTGGAGTTCATAGCTTCTTTGGATATTTCCTTTTACCTACCCTTTACTATTTGGCTCTGATAACACTCGGTAGTCTTACACTTCAGCTTCCCCTTAACTAGTTCTTTGGTCAGCGAATAAACGGTGATAATTTTAACACTTTATGTGGCGGCTTGTATATATATATATATATATATATGGGAAATGAAAAATGAAAAAAACAAAAGATATATATATTATTTTAGCATATTCATCAACGTTTCGTGTTTATTTTAAGACTTCCTCAGGATGATAATTTGAAGAAAAACGTCATGCAAGTACATCGTAATTTTGGGTTGACATGATGGAGTGATAAGGGAAAAGTAGTAGCCGTTGCTAGTGTGAGCACTGGGGGCGAGTCCAGGCTGCGAAGAATGAAATGAATATGGAAAGCTTTGAGTGGGTATTATTAAGGCAGCCGTGAAATAAGGAGGGGTGAGAATATTATTGAATTTGCCTTAGGGTGGGAGAGATGAACGGGGGCTGAGATTTTTGTCGTGGTGAGGTGTGGAATGGATTTTGAGAGGCTGGTGAAAGAGGAGGGAAGAAGGAAACTCTGATAAAACGTCGATGAATATAAAAAAAAAATATCTTGGGTCAGTTTATCTTCTAAGTGTTTCTTTTTCCTCCTAGCCTTATTTAATACGAGGCACTGAATATATTGAATGGAGAAACGTCTATTTTTAGTTTTTGGACCAACTCACCACCGTTTACTCTTAATAACCACCACTTACTCTTAATAACCACCACTTACTCTTAATAACTGCCACAACTAGAGCCTGCTGCATAAGGAACGTCGGGCTGAAGTGTTTCTCGGCAAAAAATTACTGAATAGAATATGACAGTTGACAGTCGCAGTCCTACTAGATGTTAACATCGTGACAACTCATTCCGAGTTCGTAATAATACGATTTAAATTGAATAAAGTTTTAGGCAATAGTATTATCTATCGTGCGGGAATTGAGTGAAAAAAGGTGTTTAAAATTGTGATTCGTGGGTATTTGCGGTAGAGAGATACAGGGCATTTTTCACTGGTCATAAAAAGCATTAGCAAGGGGGAGGGGGAGTGACTAAAAATTGAGGCTAAAACATTCTCAATTCAACCCTAAAATCAATATACAGATCGAATTATGTTAATGTTGTGGTTACAAGGTTGAACCACAATTAGTGAGGAATACAATGAAGACGCAAACAACACGGAGAATGCAATAATAAGTGTATTAAAGAAAAGGTATATTTACAGTATGTACAAATGAAGGTGTCGAGTCAGAGAGTTTTGGTGGGAGGACATGTACGCTCTTCGGCGTCACTTCCGGTGGCATTTAGATAACACACTCTAAGGCCAACCTAGGCTTGCCATTTATAGTGTAACGTTATTCGTATATGCAAATGAGTGGTTGCCACCACAACACCCCCCTCCCAAAATTTGAAGTCACACAGATTTCAATATCTTTTTCTTTTTGGGTTTACCATCAATGGTTCATTAAATTTTCTTTTCCTACCTGATCTTCGGGGTTCAGGTGTATATTGAGGCGGTTCCAAATTAAAGGATTCGTATATGACATCTATGGTTTCCTCCTCTTCGGCTGTTGTCGTATAATCATCATCTTGGATATGACGTTTTTTTATCTGATTCAGGTGCCTTTTATGTATACTCTGTGGACCTTTAATCATATATGTACAATCACCAATGCGTTTATCCACTACTCCACATTCCCAGTAAGATGTGTTATTCTTGTAGCACTTAAAATATACTCGATCTCCCGAGTTATATTTCTTTCTTCTCGTGTGTGTAGTGTTTCGGATAATTGCCTGTCTTGGCAACAGTTTATCAAACGCTAATTTTACCTTTCTGGCAAACATTAGATCAGCTGGTGATATGTTTGATGGTGTACTAGGATATGGTGTAATCCTATAAACTTGCAAGAATTGTTGCAAAGCTTTTTCTGTTGGTGTTCCCTTGGTAGAGGGTAATGGTGATCTTTTAATAGGGAGTTGACCCCGGTCGAAAAATCTGCGCACACTCTAACTTCGTCATTCTTTTTCTTTACGTATACGGTGGGAGCTGCCCACTCGCTGTGTTCTATTTTTGATAGAATTCCTGTCTGTTCCAATCTATCTAATTCTTTATTAATCTTTTCCAACCCAGCGAACGGAACGTTTCGCTTTTTTCTAAAAATTGGGCTGGCGTTTTCTTTAAGTTCAAACGAGGCCTTGAATTTATTACAGCGACCTAAGTTAGTCGTGAATGCTTCAGGAAATAATTCTTTTAAATCGTCTTTTATATTTACTGTTGTTGGAGAAGATCATTCTATTTTTTTACAGAATGTATTGATTGACTTATCCCATAGACCAAATTTCTCAATTAAATCTATTCCAAAAAGATTTTCACTATTTTTCAGTACGAATATTTTTAATTTCTTCGTAATCCCTTTTAATTTTATCGGAAGAACAACTTCTCCTTCAAATTTTATACCCCCACCAGTTACCGTCCGGGATGATTTACTCGTTTTCATCATGGTTGGTTTTTTACCCAACTTTTTCCATGTATTCAGGTTTATAATAGAAATATCGGAGCCGGAGTCGAGTTGTAACTTTATTGGTGTTTTAAATATTTCCACTTTTACGTATTTTCGCCGATCTTTGTCTAATTTTGTATTTGATTTTGTTTGCTGTACTCTCTTTCTGGTGTAATCTTTATATCTGCAGCAATCGCTTTTGTGTCCCACCTTCTTACAAATGTAGCATTTTTTCTTCTTATAAGGACAATCTGATTCCCAATGCTTTTCTGCACATCTCTTACAGTTATATCTAGGAAGAGGCTTGTTATATTCTGTCCTATATTTATGGTTATTAGGATTGTAATATCCCGTTCCATTTTGATTGCTTTTCTTTGTAAAGTTCTTGGTTGGTGTGTATGGTTTTCTAACTTTTCTTACATATGCCACTCCGGATTCTTCTATATTTTTTGAATCCTTTCTTAGTGTAATGGCCCTTTCACAGTCCTCTGCTAGTTTCTGGAGGGTTAAATCGTGCTCAGATTCCAGCTTAGACAACACTCGTCTGCGTATTTCTGCATTTTTCGTGGAAACCAACCCTTGTGCGAAGATTAGACATTTAAAATCTTCTACCGTTAGTTCCGCAAGCTTAAAATTATCGTAGTTTTTATTGACAACTGATGCGTATGTCAAATAATCTTGGTTGTCCATCTTTCTTAGATTCATGCACAGCCATCTTTTATGAAAAAGAGATACATTTGGATTAAATAATTCTTTTTAGTAATTTCACAGCTTCCATGAACTCTAATTCCGCAGTCTTTTTAGGTAATATGTAATCTATGAATTTGCTGTGTTCTGATGTACCCAATTTCCTGAGTAAAAGGCTCACTTTCTGGCTATTTGGCCAATTTTTGCAGTCCAGTTGAAAGACATCCTCGTATCTTGTATAGTATGCTTCAAAAGTATTTCTTTCCTCCGGCACATAATTAAATGTGTCCATACTATTAAAGATAGTTGTATGGGAGAAATTAACACTGTCGACATTTTCTCGATTACTCTTTAGTAGTTCCAGTGTTTTAGCAAAACGTTCATTTTGTCTTTCCTCGCTTTTTTCTAAACGTTCATTTTGTCTTTCCTCGCGGTCAGCTTGTGCCTGATTTTGTCTTTCCTCGCTTTTTTCTAAACGTTCAATTTGTCTTTCCTCGCGGTCAGCTTGTGCCTGATTTTGTCTTTCCTCGCGGTCAGCTTGTGCCTGTAAAAATTGCATGAACATTTTTGATAATTCTTCCATTTTTTTTTTTTTTTTTTTTTTTCGTGACGTTTTACTGTATTATCCGTTATCCAGTGACAACTTAAAAAAAAAAATCCTTTCCTTGAGCTTTAATTTCTAGCTATGGTATTTCCTTTTAGTACCGCCGCCAAACAAATTATTAATTAAAAGATTCCTTTAGTTGTTGTTTTGCTAACGGGGAGCAGTAATTAGAATCCACCAGTGAACTTCTTTTTTTTTTCGTAGGTTACTTCCTTGCTTTTCGTAATACGAGTCTGACCTGTCGTTTTGCGACAGAACAAAATCCGCTTTTCGTTTGCAAGTTGGTCCTTTAGTAATACAAAACAGATTTGTCGTTTAGCGACAAAACAAAAATTCACTTTTACATTCGTTTGTAAGTCGGATTCCCAGAAAACGGCGTAAATTGTCGCTTTTGCCACGTTCGAGTTTTTTTTTTTTTTCACTTAAGTTGAAAACTTTTCTTTAGCGTAAAATCCGTTTGCTCGTCAACACTTTGCATTGTACTTTTTTTTTTTTTAATAGTTCTTCGTCAAACTGTTATATTTGACGCTTCATATCTCGTCGCCAACTGTTGTGGTTGCAAGGTTGAACCACAATTAGTGAGGAATACAATGAAGACGCAAACAACACGGAGAATACAATAATAAGTGTATTAAAGAAACGGTATATTTACAGTATGTACAAATGAAGGTGTCGAGTCAGAGAGTCTTGGTGGGAGGACATGTACGCTCTTCGGCGTCACTTCCGGTGGCATTTAGATAACACACTCTAAGGCCAACCTAGGCTTGCCATTTATAGTGTAACGTTATTCGTATATGCAAATGAGTGGTTGCCACCACAACAGTTAACTATATTCTATTTGATAGTTCCCAAAAATGAAACGAAATATCGAAATCGAACCTATTTATTTTATTCTATGTATTCTGTTTGTTTATTTCCCTCATTCCTGTTTATATATATACTTATCCTTTAAACATACTTTTCACACACACACACACACACACACACACACACACACATATATATATATATATATATTTATAAATAAATATTAATTATTTATTCCCTACAGACATCGAGGTTTCATGCTAACGCAATCTTCAGTGCAGGAAGCTAATTCCCAACGGTCGGCGGGCGCGAACCCTGATCACAAATCGCCACTGATCTGTAGTCAAGAGTCTCGGCCATAGAGAATTAGTTAATAATTAGGGAGGAATTTAACTTTGTAAATAGCGAATCGGCGACTAAATTTACACAAGCAGTTTAAAGTGATCAACAAACGTATTCGGATCGTGCATGCAGCTATTTGTACTGCTTGTTATTAAAGTCACTCAGAGTGTCTGGCCTTTGGTGAATGGAGCTTATAATAATATTTATAAATAAATATTAATTATTTATTACCTACAGACATCGATGTTTCATCCTAACGCAATCTTCAGTGCAGGAAGCTAATTCCCAACGACCAAGTAGAGAGTAATGTTAGTTTAACGAGAGATAAAAATGTATAATTAAAAAAGTGAGATCACAAATATGTAATAATTTTTTAAAATTTATTATTTAATTTTTCTTTTAGTTTTTTGTTCACATTTCTCGTATTTTGTGTTTAAGTTTGCCGTTTCTATGCAACACGTATTTCAAGCATGTTTGCTCTCTTCAGGTGTAGCTTGAAAGATCTTGCAGAGTACAACACTATTGCAAAGGGCATTTGTTGATTTGAAAATGTGACTTTTGTTTATTTAAGATTTAGTGTCTATGTACGTTTCTTCTTTCCATGTCCTTCTCTGAGTCATTTAAGAGGCATATTATTAGAGTTTACTGAAGCGTGCAATTGTTTAGTTAGTTTTTTTTTTGGGGGGGGGGGTAGTTGTTTTTGTTAGTTTTTTTATGGTTAGTTTTTTTAGTTAGTTTTTTTTTGTTAGTTTTTTATTAGTTAGTTTTTTTTTGAAGCGTGCAATTGTTTAGTTAGTTTTTTTTGGGTGGGTTAGTTTGTTTTTTTTAGTTTTTTTTGTTAGTTTATTTAGTTAGTTTTTTTGGTTAGTTTTTTAATTATTTTTTGGGGTTAGTTTATTTAGTTAGTTTTTTTGGTTATTTTTTTAGGGTTAATTTGTTTCTGAGAATGTAAGGAATTTGTGGATATGATTTAGGGTGTGGGAAGTTGTTATTTATTTTCTGTCATAATTGTCTTTTATGTGTGTATATATATATATATATATATATATATATATATATATATATATATATATATATATATATATATATATGTGTGTGTGTGTGTGTGTGTATGTGTATATATACGTGTGTGTGTGTGTGTGTGCGACTGTGCATTATGATGTCTTTGTATGTTTAAGTCAGTGTATCTTTTCTGCTTTATGTCGTGGGTGTTTATATGTATTTGTGCATATATATGTTTGTGTCTACACACATATATATGTATGTACTTCGTATGCTGTGTGTTCGTGTGTGTTGTGTTATAATTTTTCAATGCTGGTGTGAATTTAGTCATTTTTGTGGCCTTGCAGGCCGGTAATAATGAAGAAAAACATAGTGATATAATTAATAAAAGTGTATTAACGAAAGTATGTTACAGATGTACGTGTCATGATTCTGGGGGCATAACTGCCACTAATTGCTGCCACAACGTTTAGTCCTAATTGTGTTTATTGTGTTTGGGTAAATCCATTTATTCCTGAAATAGGTAGATTAGCTTACACTATAACATCCTTTTTTTTAAGTCTACGTTCCGTAAGGAGTCAATCTTGGGGTTGACTTCCATGAAGTCGGTATTTTTTTTCTTTTTCTTTTAGACGTTCACCTTTGAGAAATTACTTGTGGAACTGGTAACTCGAATGTTTCAGACGCGACGTCCATCAATTTTTCTTCTGTAGTATTTTACTCTACCGTATCGGAATATCTTTTCGTGATTTGGTTTAAATGTCTACTATGAGTAAATTTTGGCACTTTCACCATATAGAGCATATTACCAATTCTTTTCTCCGCAATCCCGATTTCCCAAAATGATCTGTTATTTTTAATTATTCGGCAAAAACCTTTTCTCAGATTTTGAAGCGTCTGTTTTTACATTTATTTTTTGTTCCGGTTTCTTATAAGTCAGTAATAATCTGTCAAAAATCATTTCGATCTTTCTTGCAAACATAGCTTCCGCTAGATGGAACGTTATCATTCGGGGTCATTCTATACACTTGTAGAAAATCCTGCATGCGTTTCTTCGGGGGAGTACCCCTCGCTCTTTTAAAAGTATCAACAAATCTCTCAGCTTGACCGTTGCTTCTTGCATGATACGGCGCGATTTGTGATGTGTTCCATAGATACGACTGAAAAAACATTTTGAATTCACTGGATCCGATGCTACACAATCCACGACTCGGAAACGTGCAAACAAAATTAAGTGTCTATTGATTGGTTAAGGAGAATTGTCTTGACCAATCAAATAGGACTATTTTGGAAATCAAAGGAGGTAATTTATCATCGTACAGGACAAAGCGATATAATTATATAGGAGAAATAGGGAAAGTAACCATTTTTCATAGTTGAAATAAATGAATGCTTTTAAATATTCAATTTCCAATTTTCAAAAGTTATTTGTAATTTTTACAATACAATTTTGGAATACCCCTGTAGATCAACAAGTAGCAGTAACACTTTTAGTGAATCACCAGAAAATAAAATGATTTTGTATAATAAATACAATATTACTTGAACAATGAATGCAATATTACTTGAACAATTAATGCAATATTACTTGAACAATGAATGCAATATTACTTGAACAATGAAGGCAATATTACTTGAACAATGAAGACAATATTACTTAAACAATGAAGGCAATATTACTTAAACAATGAATGCAATATAACTTGAACAATGAATACAATATTACTTGAACAATGAATACAAGATTACTTGAACAATGAATACAATATTACTTGAACAATTAATGCAATATTACTTGAACAATGAATGCAATATTACTTGAACATGAAATACAAGATTACTACAACAATGAATACAATATTACTTGAACAATGAATGCAATATTACTTGAACAATATATACAATATTACTTGAACAATGAATGCAATATTACTTGAACAAATCATCTGAACAGTGTATGCAATATTACTTGAACAATGAATGCAATATTACTTGAACAATGAACACAATATTACTGGACCAATGAATGCAATATTGCTTGAACAATGAATGCAATATTACTTGAACAATGAATACAGTAGTACTTGAACAATGAACACAAGATTACTTGAACACTGAATACAATATTACTTGAACAATGAATACAATATTACTTGAACAATAAATACAAGATTACTTGAACAATGAATACAATATTACTTGAACAATAAATACAAGATAACTTGAGCAATGAATACAATATTACTTGAACAATGAATACAAGATTACTTGAACAATGAATACAATATTACTTGAACAATGAATGCAATATGACTTTAACAATGAATACAGCATTACTTGAACAATGAATGCAATATTACTTGAACAATGAATGCAATATTACTTGAACAATGAATACAATATTACTTGAACAATGATCAGAAGATTACTTGAACAACGAATACAAGATAACTTGAACAATGAATACAAGATAACTTGAACAATGAATACAAGATTACTAGAACAATGAATACAATATTACTTGAACAATGAATACAGGATTACTTGAACAATGAATGCAATATTACTTGAACAATGAATGCAATATTACTACAACAATGAATACAATATTACTTGAACAATGAATGCAATATTAAATGTTTTTTAGCATAGTTCACCCCAAACAAGGCCGGCCGCTATAGTAGACGTAAGGGGCTACTGAGAAAAAGAAAAGGGGAGAAGGTATGGGGTGGTCAACCTAGATTGGTATCAGCACAGGTAGCTGTCTGTTTACATTAGTTTCAAATTTCTGCATGTCTGTACTGTTGGGGAAACAGGGGGCAGGAAGAGAGTTCCAGAGGCCAGCAGTACGAGGAAATATGCTTTTTTAGTAGAAGGCCCTCAGACATCTGGGGACCTGCACAGTTAAATAATGAGATTTTTTTGATTGTCGAGTTAGTCTAGTGAATTTACGTCGAGGGGGCACCAGAGTAGCCAATTCATCGGAGCATAATCCATTGAAGTATTTGTAAAACAAGTACAAGGATGCTACATTGCGGCGATGGGACAGAGGCTGGAGCTTGGTTGACAGTGAGGGACCTATTTGGTTGGCGATTCTTTTTTGGTACTTGTCAAGGAGGGAGAGACTAGTAGATGATGCACCAGCCCAGATGTGACAACAATACTCCATGCATGGGCGGATGGTGGCTTTGTAGAGATACAGGATAATGTCAGGTGTGAGGAGTTTACTAGCATGGTAGAGGGAGCCAATCTTCTTTGCGGCAGCCTTGGCAATGTCTTTAATGAATTGTTCCAATTCATGTTACCTGTGAAGGTTAGGCCGAGGAGTTTGAATGATGAACTCTCAGGTAGGGTGTTATTTGCCATGACAATCGGTGGTTGAAAAGGTTCCTTGTAGTTATTGAAGGAAAGGAGTTTTTTCTTTGCGGAATTAAAAGTTACCAACCATTTATGACCCCAATCCACTACAGTCTGGAGGTCATTTTCTAAAGATTCAGCCATTGCATCGGATATGATTGCGTCGGTTTTGCCAACATGGCGAGAGTAAAGGGTGGTGTCATCAGCAAATAAACCAATCTCAGACTCTATGCCATCAGGGATATCGTTTATATAGATCAGGAACAACAAGGGTCCAAGGATAGATCCCTGGGGTACACCAGCATTTATGTCATGTTGCTTAGATGAACGGCCATCGAGGACAACCTGGATTTTTCTTTTGTCAAGGAAGAATCTAATTATATTAAGTAATTGCCCAGTAATACCGTATGATCGTATTTTCAGGAGGAGCCCTTTATGCCATACCTTGTCAAAGGCCTTGGATAAATCAAGCGCTACTGCCCTAGCTTCACCTGCCTTGTCGAGTGTATGATACATGCGTTCAGAGATGACCGTTAGCATGTCTGCAGTAGATCGTGCTTGTCTAAATCTATACTGGCGGTCAGAAAGAAGTTTAGCATTAACTAAGTGTTGTACTATCGCTAGATTGATTAAGGATTCAAAGATTTTAGCAAAGATCGGCAGCAGACTGATTGGGCGATAGTTCTGGGGATCGGTTCTATTTCCAGAATTCTTGTAGACTGGTACCACAGAGGCAATTTTCCAGCTATCGGGGAAGCAAGATTCAGCTAGACACTTATTGTATGGTTTGGAGAGGACAGGGGCCAGTTCAGCAGAGCATTTCTTTATTACTATTGTGAGTATAAGATCAGGCCCACAAGCTTTGGAGGTGTCAAGGTTTTTTATGATGTCTCTAACCTGGGATGGGGTGATGGCCAGGTTATCAAGTGTGGCTTCGGTCAGTAAAGGGAATTTGGGGAGGGGTGGTAATCTGAGTCCAAAGTAGAGTTAGAAGCGAAGCGCTGAGCAAGTAGTTCAGCCTTATCAGTGGCCGTGCAAGCGACATCATTGTGGTTTGATAGTGGGGGAATCGTTGATTGACCATTATTCACTACACTATTGTAGATTTTCCAGAAATCACGAGTACCTAATTTCTGTGACTGGATGCGTTTTTCTGTTAACTCATTAAACCTTCTCTTTGCTTCACCTATCACGGCCTTGCAATTATTTCTTGACTCTATAAATTTATTTCTATTAGTAGCTGACTTATGTCGGCCGAATTTACGGAATGCTTGTTGCCTCTCAGAAATGGCAGCTGCACATTCCGAGGTGAACCATTGAGGAGAGTGAGGCTTGCTAAAGTATTTTCGCATGGGGACATAGGCTTCAATGCCTGCTTTGACCCATTCAGTTAATTCGTTTGCACACTGATTGGCAGGGAGTGAGATGGTTTTCCTCCATGGGGCGTCACTGATGTGATCTCTGATTGACTCAAAATCAGCCCGCTCGTAGTATCTTGTTGTTTTGAGTAACGGTTCATCAGCTTTTGGACGACTTCTTAGGGTGATATGTATCATTAGCACAATGTGATCAGTATTCCCGAGTGGGCTATGAGCTTTCGTCACACAAGCCTCGGGCATTGAGGTCAAGAAAAGGTCTAGAAGTGAGGCTTGTTGGTCTATTCGATCGGGGATGCGGGTCGGAAAATCGACAGTCTGAGAGAGGGAGTGAGCTAAGGAGAAATTATACGTACAGTTGCCGGCTGCGTCAGTAAGGCTGGAGAATCCCAACCAGTCACGGTGGTGGGCATTAAAATCCCCAAATACATGTATCTGGGCATTCGAGTCAATTAAGAGTGCTCTATCTATGCTTACAGAGACAGAGTTTAGCAGAGTACAGTCCTGGGTCGACGGGGAGCGGTATAAGAAATATAAGTAACTGATGCTGTGATGTAAAGTCAATCTAAAGCACATGTAGTCGTGGTCATCTGATTCAAACCTATGTTCTCTAGTCAGGGGGAGGGTGTTCCGAACATAAACTCCTAGCCCGTGCATATGTTTGTCAGAGTCTTTACGGTAGAGTGGGAGGTAGTCAGTCATGTCAAAGTGGTGAGAGGAGATTGAGGATTGGAGGTTAGTTTCACTTAGAGCAAGGATATCCGAGGAGTTTGTCAGGAGAAAGGATTCTACATCGTTGATATTGGTTCTAAGTCCCCGGATATTTGTGAATGCGAGCCTCAAGGGCGGAGGCGAAAGTGTTTTTTGTTGGGTGTCTGGTTTAGGTTTGCTTTTATTTTTTTGTAATGACATGTTTGTTTTGATTATAGAGTGGATTGGCCAAGGTGGGTACTTGTTTGGTGCCAATAAGCTCACACAACCAGTCCATTAGTCTCAACCTGGTCCATGGGGGTTGTGGCCTCGGGAAAGCCCACCGGAGATAATTGCAGGGTCCCTTTCCATGCGCGACATGGCACATACAACTACCCACGGTATTATGCAACTGATGATGGAGCAGCCGTTCTTGGCGCTACCCAAGAGTTTGGGCTCCTCCCTGTCAGTCGGAAACAGCAGCCAGACAAGCTGTCTAACCTGTACCCTCAACCTGTCGGAACAAGAGAGACCCAGATTGGTCATGTAAGACTTAATGACGAATAAATTTTCCCCAAGTTGCCCAAATAGAGAGAAAGAGAACGGCGTTCATTGACCTAGTAAGATAACAAGGCTAGGCACTGGGTGTTTAGAGGCGTCCCAGCGCTGTTACCTCTGCGCCTGACTAATAGACAAGGAAGGAGTGCGAGGGCCGGCGATAGGCAGAACCTATCTCCTCCTTAAGCAATTGTAGGTTTGCAAACCGGATATTTTGTTCGAGATTCCAACTCTAGGAAGGTTGTCGATAAGGACTAAGGAGGCCTCCCTCCCCAACGGTTTACTGCCACGATGTAAGTAGCTGGTAGCAAGGTGTTTTTGTCAGAGGTTTCCTTCTCTTAGAGGGATAGCCTTACAAGGTCTAACGGGTCCAACACTCCGAGAAGGGTGAAAATATCCTGCGTCCGTTTACTAGTCGGGTATTTCCTGTCCCCCGCAGGTAAAAAAAATTCCAATATTGCGTGCGTGATATATATATATATATATATATATATATATATATATATATATATATATAGAATAAGTTCATTGTATACTAAAAAGGGAACAGAAAGTTAAAGATGTTTCCCTCTCGCAAGTAGGTATAAATAAGAGAAATAAAAATCGAGTACTAAGGAACGGTCGAGGGAGCTAAGACAGTGAGGTAATTTTAGACTTAGCTGTTTTTTTTTCCTTTCTAAAACCCGGCCTGCAAGCTACATTTGAGTTTGGGATCTTCATCGCTTGACGGACGCTGATATAAATGGATCAACACGTGGCTTTTTAAAACACGGCCAAGAGGGCTACAGTGGGGGTTTTCCCTTTTCTTAAACTAAATTGATAGTGGATATCCCGCCCCTTTTAATCTTCAAACGCATTGACCCCTCGAGAGAAAGAACTCGAAGAATTATTAGCAAGGACATAAAAAAGAAAGAAAGACACATAAAGCGTCGTGGAGAACAGAGAGAACAATATAGATGAAATAAATAAATAAATAAATAAATAAAATAAAATAAACGAAAAAAAACTGCGAAAAAAAAATTCTTTCACTAGACTTTGCAACGTAAAAATATTAGCAAGAACATAGAAAAAAGGAAAGAATGACACATAAAGAGTCGTGGACAACAGAAAAGAAACGAAGAGAACCTGCGAAAAAAAAGTATATTCTTTACCTAGACGTAGCAACGTAATTATATGAAGTATTTAAGATAAGACAGTGAGGAAATTTAAAACTTAGCTGTTTTTTTTTCCTTTCTAAAACCCGGCCTGCCAGCTACATTTGAGTTTGTGATCTTCATCGCTTGACGGACGCTGATATAAAATGAAAATTTGAACAATGAATACAATATTACTTGAACTATGAGGACAAGATTACTTGAACAATGAATACAATATTACTTGAACTATGAATGCAATATAACTTGAACAATGAATGCAATATTACTTGAACAATGAATGCAATATTACTTAAACAATGAATGCAATATTACTTGAACAATTAATACAAGATTACTTGAACAATGAATGCAATATTACTTGCACAATGAATACAATATTACTTATACAATGAATACAATATTACTTAAACAATGAATGCAATATTACTTGAACAATGAATGCAATATTACTTGAACAAATAATACAATATTACCTGAACAATGAACACAAGATTACTTGAAAATGAATGCAATATTACTTAAATAACGAATACAATATAACTACAACAATGAATGCAATATTACTTGAACAATGATAACAATATTACTTGAACAATGAATGCAATATGACTTTAACAATGAATACAGCATTACTTGAACAATAAATGCAATATTACTTGAACAATGAATGCAATATTACTTGAACTATGAATACAATGTTACTTAAACAATGATCAGAAGAATACTTGAACAACGAATACTAGATTACTTGCACAACGAATACAAGATTCCTTGAACAATGTATACAATATTAGTTGAACAACGAATGCAAGATAACTCGCACAACGAATACAAGATTCCTTGAAAAACAGATACAAGATTACTACAACAATGAATACAATATTACTTGAACAATGAATGCAATATTACTTAAACAATATATACAATATTACTTGAACAATGACTGCAATATTTCTTGAACAATGAATACAATATCATCTGAACAGTAAATGCAATATTACTTGAACAATGAATGCAATATTACTTGAACAATGAATACAATATCACTTGAACAATGAGTACAATATTACTTGCACAAATTATACAATATTACTTGAACAAATAATACAATATTACTTGAACAATTAATACAAGCTAACTTGAACAACGAATGCAATATTACTTGAACAATAAATACAATATTACTTATACAATGAATACAATATTACCTAAACAATGAATGCAATATTACTTGAACAATGAATGCAATATTACTTGAACAACGAATACAATATTACTTGAACAATGAACAAAAGATTACATGAAAATGAATGCAATATTACTTGAACAACGAATACAATATTACTTGAACAATAAATGCAATATTACTTGAACAACAAATAAAAGATTACTTGAACAATGAATACAATATTACTTGAAAAATGAATGCAATATTACTTTAACAATGAATACAGCATTACTTGAACAATGAATGCAATATTACTTGAACAATAAATGCAATATTACTTGATAAATGAATACAATGTTACTTAAACAATGATCAGAAGATTACTTGAACAACGAATACAAGATTACTTGCACAACGAATACAAGATTACTTGAACAACGACTACAAGATTACTTGAACAATGTTTACAATATGAGTTGAAAAACGAATACAATATAACTTGAACAACGAATACAATATTACTTGAACAATGAATGCAATATTACTTGAACAATGAATGCAATATTACTTCAACAATGAATACAAGATTACTACAACAATGAATACAATATTACTTGAACAATGAATGCAATATTACTTGAACAATATATACAATATTACTTGAACAATGACTGCAATATTACTTGAACAATAAATGCAATATCATCTGAACAGTGAATGCAATATTACTTGAACAACGAATACAAGATTACTTGAACAATGAATGCAATATTACTTGAACAATGAATGCAATATTGCTTGAACAATGGATACAATATTACTTGAACAACGAATACAATATTACTTGAACAATGAATACAAGATTACTTGAACAATGAATACAAGATGACATGAACAATGAACACAATATTACTTGAACAATGAATACAATATTACTTGAACAACGAATACAATTATTACTTAAACAATGAATACAAGATTATTTGACCCACGAATACAAGATTACTTGAGCAATAAATACAATATAACTTGACCAATAAATACAATATAACTTGACCAATAAATGCAATATAACTTAAACAATGAATGCAATATTACTTAAACAATGAATGCAATATTACTTGAACAATTAATACAAGATTAGTTTAACAATGAATGCAATATTACTTGAACAATGAATACAATATTAATTGAACATTGTATACAATATTACTTAAACAATGAATGCCATATTACTTGAACAATGAATACACTATTATTTGACAACTGAACACAATATTACTTGAACAATGAATACAATATTACTTGAACAATGAATGCAATATTACTTGAACAATGAATGCAATATTACTTGAACCATATATACAATATTACTTGAACAATGAATGCAATATTACTTGAACAATGAATGCAATATTGCTTGAACAATGAATACAAGATTACTTGAACAATGAATATAAGATGACATGAACAATGAACACAATATTACTTGAACAATGAATACAATATTACTTGAACAACGAATACAAAGATTACTTGAACAACGAATACAAGATTACTTGACCCACGAATACAAGATTACTTGAGCAATAAATACAAGATAACTTGAACAATGAAAACAATATTACTTGAACAATGAATACAATATTACTTGACCAATAAATGCAATATTACTTCAACAGTGAATGCAATATTACTTGAATAATGAATGCAATATTACTTGAACAACTAATACAAAATTAGTTTAACAATGAATGCACTATTACTTGAACAATGAATACAATATTACTTGAACATTGTATACAATATTACTTAAACAATGAATGCCATATTACTTATACAATGAATACAATATTACTTGACAACTGAACACAATATTACTTGAACAATGAATACAATATTACTTGAACATTGAATGCAAGATTACTTGAACGATGAATAAAATATTACTTGAACAATGAATGCAATATTACTTTAACAATGAATACAATATTACTTGAACATTGAATGCAATACTACTTGAACAATGAATGCAATATTACTTGAACATTGAATGCAATATTACTTGAACAATGAATGCAATATTACTTGAACAATGAATACAGCATTACTTGAACAATGAATACAAGATTACTTGAACAATAAACACAAGATTACTTAAACAATGAATACAATATAACTTGAAAAATAAATGCAATATCACTTGAACAATGAATGCAATATTACTTGAAAAACGAATACAATTTTACTTGAACTATGAATACAGAACTACTTGAAGAATGAATGCAATATTACTTGAACAACGAATACAATATTACTTGAAGAATGAATGCAATATTACTTGAACAACAAATAAAAGATTACTTGAACAATGAATACAATATTACTTGAACAATGAATGCAATATGACTTTAACAATGAATACAGCATTACTTGAACAATGAATGCAATATTACTTGAACAACGACTACAAGTTTACTTGAACCATGTTTACAATATTAGTTGAACAACAAATACAATATAACTTGAACAACGAATACAAGATTACTTGAACAATGAATACAAGATTACTTTAACAATGAATACAATTTAACTTGAACAATGAATGCAATATCATCTGAACAGCGAATGCAATATTACTTGAACAACGAATACAAGATTACTTGAACAATGAATGCAATATTACTTAAACAATGAATGCAATATTGCTTGAACAACGAATACAATATTACTTGAACAATCAATACAAGATTACTTGACCCACGAATACAAGATTACTTGAGCAATAAATACAAGATAACTTGAACAATTAATACAATATTACTTGAACAATGAATACAATATTACTTGACAAATAAATGCAATATTACTTCAACAATGAATGCAATATTACTTGAACAATGAATGCAATATTACTTGAACAATTAATACAATATTACTTGACCAATAAATGCAATATTACTTTAACAATGAATACAATATTACTTGAACATTGTATACAATATTACTTAAACAATGAATGCCATATTACTTGAACAATGAATACAATATTACTTTACAACTGAACACAATATTACTTCAACAATGAATACAATATTACTTGAACAATGAATGCAATATTACTTTAACAATGAATACAATATTACTTGAACATTAAATGCAATATTACTTGAACAATGAATGCAATATTACTTGAACAATGAATACAGCATTACTTGAACAATGAATGCAATATTACTTGAACATTGAATGCAATATAACTTGAACAATGAATACAATATTACTTGAACAATGAACACAATATTACTTAAACAATAAATACAATATGACTTGAAAAATAAATACAATATCACTTGAACAATGAATGCAATATTACTTGAACAACGAATACAATATTACTTGAACTATGAATACAGCATTACTTGAAGAATGAATGCAATATTACTTGAACAATGAATGCAATATTACTTTAACAACGAATACAAGATTACTTGAACAATGAATACAAGATGACATGAACAATGAACACAATATTACTTGAACAATGAATAAAATATTACTTGATCAACGAATACAAAGATTACTTGAACAACGAAAACAAGATTACTTGAGCAATAAATACAAGATAACTTGAACAATGAATACAATATTACTTGAACAATGAATACAATATTACTTGACCAATAGATGCAATATTACTTCAACAATGAATGCAATATTACTTTAACAATGAATGCAATATTACTTGAACAATTAATACAATGATTGGTTTAACAATGAATGCAATATTACTTGAACAATGAATACAATATTACTTGAACAATTAATGCAATATAACTTTAACAATAGATACAATATTACTGGACCAGTGAATGCAATATTACTTGAACAATGAATGCAATATTGCTTGAACAATGAATGCAATATTACTTAAACGATGAATACAATATTACTTGAACAATGAACAAAAGATTACTTGAACAATGAATAAAATATTACTTGAACAATGAATACAATATTACTTGAACAATGAATACAATATTACTTGAACTATGAATACAATATTACTTGAACACTGAATATAATATTACTTGAACAATGAATACAATATTAGTTGAACAATAAATACAAGATAACTTGAAAAATAAATACAATATCACTTGAACAATGAATGCAATATTACTTGAACAACGAATACAATATTACTTGAACTATGAATACAGCATTACTTGAAGAATGAATGCAATATTACTTGAACAACGAATACAAGATTACTTGAGCAATGAATGCAATATTTCTTGAACAATGAATGCAATATTACTTAAACAATGAATACAATATTACTTGAACAGTGAACACAATATTACTTTAACAATGAATACAATATTACTTGAAAAACGAATAAAAGATAACTTGTACAACGAATACAAGATTACTTGAACGATGAATACAATATTACTTTAACAACGAATACAATATTACTTTAACAAGGAGTGCAATATTACTTGAACAATAAATACAAGATTACTTAAACAATGAATACAATATTACTTGAACAATGTATGCAATATGACTTTAACAATGAATACAGCATTACTTGAACAATGAATGCAATATTACTTGAACAATGAGTACAATATTACTTGAACAATGAACACAAGATTTTTTGAACAATGAAGACAATATTACTTAAACAATGAAGGCAAGATAACGTGAACAATGAATGCAATATTACTTGAACAACGAATACAATATTACTTGAACAATGAATGCAATATTACTTGAACAATGATCAGAAGTTTTCTTGAACAACGAATACAAGATTACTTAAACAACGAATACAAGGTAACTTGAACAACGAATACAAGATTATATGAACAATAAATACAATATTAGTTGAACAACGAATACAAGATAACTTGAACAACGAATACAAGATTTCTTGAACAACGAATACAAGATAACTTTAACAATGAATACAAGATTACTTGAACAATGAATGCAATATGTCTTGAACAATGAATGCAATATTACTTGAACAAGGAATACAAGATTACTACAACAATGAATACAATATTACTTGAACAATGAATGCAATATTACTTGAACAATATATGCAATATCACTTGAACAATGAATGCAATATTACTTGAACAATGAATACTATATCATCTGAACAGTGAATGGAATATTACTTTAACAACGAATACAAGATTACTTGAGCAATGCATGCAATATTACTTGAACAATGCATGCAATATTACTTGAACAATAGATACAATATTACTGGACCAATGAATGCAATATTACTTGAACAATGAATGCAATATTGCTTGAACAATGAATGCAATATTACTTAAACAATGAATACAATATTACTTGAACAATGAACAAAAGATTACTTGAACAATGAATATAATATTACTTGAACAATGAATACAATATTAGTTGAACAATAAATACAAGATAACTTGAACAATGAATACAATATTACTTGAACAATGAATGCAATATTACTTGAACAATGAATCCAATATTACTTGAACAATGAATGCAATATTACTTGAACATTGAATACAATTATTACTTAAACAATGAATGCAATATTACTTGAACAATTAATACAATATTACTTGAACAATAAATGCAATATTACTTAGACAATGAATGCAATATTACTTGAACAATGAATACAATATTACTTGAACTATGAGCACAAGATTACTTGAACAATTAATACAATATTACTTGAATAATTAATGCAATATTACTTGAACAATGAATGCAATATTACTTGAACAATTAATACAAGATTACTTGAACAATGAAGGCAATATTACTTGAACAACGAATACAATATTACTTGAACAATGAATGCAATATTACTTGAACAATGAATGCAATATTACTCGAACAATGAATACAATATTACTTGAACAATGAATGCAATATTACTTGAACAATGAATACAAGATTACTTGAACAATTAATACAATATTACTTGAACAATGAATGCAATATTACTTGAACAATGAATCCAATATTACTTGAACAATGAATGCAATATTACTTGAACATTGAATACAATTATTACTTAAACAATGAATGCAATATTACTTGAACAATTAATACAATATTACTTGAACAATAAATGCAATATTACTTAGACAATGAATGCAATATTACTTGAACAATGAATACAATATTACTTGAACTATGAGCACAAGATTACTTGAACAATTAATACAATATTACTTGAATAATTAATGCAATATTACTTGAACAATGAATGCAATATTACTTGAACAATTTATACAAGATTACTTGAACAATGAAGGCAATATTACTTGAACAACGAATACAATATTACTTGAACAATGAATGCAATATTACTTGAACAATGAATGCAATATTACTTGAACAATGAATACAATATTACTTGAACAATGAATGCAATATTACTTGAACAATGAATACAAGATTACTTGAACAATAAATACAAGATTACTTGAACAATAAATGCAATATTACTTGAACAATGAATGCAATATTACTTGAACAATGAATACAAGATTACTTGAACAATTAATACCATATTACTTGAACAATGAATGCAATATTACTTGAACAATGAATACAAGATTACTTGAACAATTAATACAATATTACTTGACCAATGAATGCAATATTACTTGACCAATGAATGCAATATTACTTGAACAATGAATACAAGATTACTTGAACAATGAATACAAGATTACTTGAACAATGAATGTAATATTACTTGAACAATGAATGCAATATTACTTGGACAATGAATACAAGATTACTTGAACAATTAATACAATATTACTTGAACAATGAATGCAATATTACTTGAACAATGAATGCAATATTACTTGAACAATGAATACAATATTAATTGAACAATGAATGAAGTATTACTTGAACAATGAATACAATATCATCTGAACAGTGAATGCAATATTACTTGAACAATGAATACAATATTACTCGAACATTGAATACAATATTACTTAAACAATGAATGCAATATTACTTGAACAATGAATGCAATATTACTTAAACAACGAATTCAAGATAACTTGAACAACGAATACAATATTACTTGAACAATTAATACAATATTACTTGAACAAAGAATACAAGAAAACTTGAACAATGAATTCAATATTACTTGAACAATGAATGCAATATTACTTAAACAACGAATACAAGATTACTTGAACAATGAATACAATATTACTTGAACAATGAATACAATATTACCTGAACAATGAATACAATTTTACTTGGACAATGAATACAATTTTACTTGAACAATTAATGCAATATTACATCAACAATGAATGCAACATTACTTGAACAATTAATGCAATATTACTTGAACAACGAATACAAGATTACTTGAACAATGACTGCAATATTACTTGAACAATGAATACAATATTACCTGAACAAATAATCCAATATTACTTGAACAATGAATGCAATATTACTTGAACAATGAATGCAATATTACTTGAAAAATGAATACAATACAATATTACTTGAACAATGAATACAATATTACTTGAACAATGAATGCAATATTATTTGATCAATGAATACAATATTACTTAAACAATGAATACAAGATTACTTGAACAATGAATACAATATTACTTGGACAATGAATACAATATTACTTGGACAACGAAACAATTTTTATTACAATTAATCAATCGAACATTGAAACAATGTTAATTAACGAACCTTTATTTAAAAATGAAAAAAAGGTTAATTAGTTTCAAACATATCTATCTTTAATAATTAAAAACATAAAATTTACGATGTTAATTATTTTTCAAGGTTTTAAACTTATCATTTTATATAAACAAATTATAGAGAATGTTCATTCTAAATTTTTAAAAAGAAACCTTAAGGACCATATCTTACTTAAAAGAAAATTTAAAAAAATAGGCACAGTTATAAGAAGTTGTGTTGCAGGGGCTAATTACCTGGAGAGTTTTAGCCGACGATTGGGCAGCGCCATGCGACGCTTTGGGCAGCGCCGCTACTCCAGTCACTGAGGTGATCGATTTCACAACTAAGAAAGTAGACACAAGTAAACATTTTGGGCAAATGGCAAAGAAGAAAGAACAAACGCAGATGAACAGTGTAAAACAGAGATTGTATTTATTGCACCAAAAAGAAAATAACGAGAGAAGAACTGAAGGAATATGGTTTGGTGACGTCACCAGAAGCTGGAAGGCTGGAAAGACAGGAATGACGTCACTGGAAGCAGGAAAGGCTGGAAGGACAGGAATAACTTTTCTGGAAGCTGGATAGTAGGAAAGGCTGGATCGACAGGAAGGACGATTCTAGAATTTGGACAGCATGAAAGGGTGGAGATTGGAGTGGCCGTCCCTGAAGTGTAATAAAATACCTCAAATAGGTCCAGTCTGTGCGGATGTGGCCAAAAGCTGAGTCAACAGGAGAGTTAGGACATCTACGAGAACTGGAAATGACAGGAACCGGAGCTGATGGAAGGAGCTGGAGGAGGCACTGCAGGAAGGAGCTGGAGAAGGAAAAACTGAAAGAAGTGAGGCAAGCGCTGCAGAAAATAGGTGGAGCAGTTCCTGCAGAAGCAAGAAGCAAGAAGGCAGGCTGGAGGGAGGGAGTTAGAGCAGTCGCTGCATGGAGTGAGCTGGAGAGGCAGGCTGTAACAGGAGCTGGAGCAGGGGTTGCACAGGAGTCGGAGCTGGAGAAGGGGTGTCATAATGTCTTACAAAGGTCCGCGGGGCAAGGTGAGGTCAGCAGCGACGGAGGCCCTTGCATAAGTTGATTAATGACGAGATATATAGTGTATGGGCGACTGCTTTGATGAGATCTGATTGGTTGGATCGAGTGACGATGTGCGCAGAAAGAAAGAAAGTGTGTTGATTTCTATCACACGAGTTAAACCGGATGTTTAATCATTATTAAACATCCGGTTTTTGTTAGATGAGTGGAGTAATAAAACGAGGGGGGGGGAGCAGCACGACAGTTTTTGGCACATGTTCGTCTTTTACCACTGTCCGTTTTTCACAACTTTTTAATGACCATTTTTTTCTTTTTTCGGTGTACACTTGCCTATCAGGCTTCTAGAGAAATCCAGAGTTTTGAGAAAATTTTTTCAAATATTTTACATTTTAAGAGGGGGGATCAGTTTCCAACGTTAATTCAACGTAGACCGATCCCCCTCTTTTTGACCATCTCAATGTTTTTTTAAAATCTTTTCCGGTGTACAATTACCTATCATGTCAGTAGAGAATTCCGGGGTTTTGGGAAAGAAATTTCAAAAAATTTAGATTTTAAGACGGGGGATCAGTTTTCAATGTAAATTCAACGTAGACTGATCCCCCTCTTTTTGACCATCTCAATTTTTTAAAATTATTCTTCTGCTTACAATTACCTATCATGTCGCGAGAGAATTCCGGGGTTTTTGGGGAAAAAAATTTTTTAATTGAGATTTTAAGACGGGGGATCAGTCTTGTTCGTCTTTTACCATAGTCCGTTTTTCACAACTTTTTACGTTTGCTAAGTCGCGTTTTTGTGACTCCTTTTATTCATTTATTATTATTATTATTATTATTATTATTATTATTATTATTATTATTATTGTTATTGTTGTTGGTGTTGTTGTTGTTGTTGTTGTTACTAATTCGGTTGACTTTATTGATCGTGCTTTGAAAAATAAAAGCAGCTAGCTTCTTTTTGATGCCAATAAATCTGGATCGAATCACTGCCGGATCTTCCTTTTACTTATTTTTGCCCTAGTAAATGTTTCCTTTATTCTTCGGACGGCGTGGTTCACGACAGGAAGGAAAGAATGCGGGAGTTCATCGACTGGACGACATTGGGGCGGCGACTCTCTACACGGCAAGGGAGAAATCTAAAGGCATGCAAACAATATATGAACTATGTGATTTATGATGTTTTAAAAATGACGAGTATTAAATGGGAACTGCCACGGCTCTTTCAGGGACGAGTATACGAAACGAGTACCGCCACAGCCAGTAGTGGGACTAGTGTACAAAACGCGTACTGCCGCGGTCCAAGCAGGAGTAGGCCATGCAACACAAAAAGACATATTTGGAGAGTGTTAGGTACAGAAGATGACATGTTCTGTAGCAGTCACCAATAGGGACTACTTTTGAATGCGTAATTACTATCCCTGTGAGCTGGCTTGTCCAATCAAATCACAGGGTGCAGTAATATAGTTAGTTCCCTAAGGAACTACTTATGCTCCCTTAGGGGTTCGAAAAAAAAGAAGAGACGACCTCCTGGCACCAGCTTGGACACATGGCAGAGAGCACCGGCGAGGAACGAGGAAACGCTCTCTCTCTCCTGCCGCCGTCGCCCACTCGACGACTACTACCATCTTCACCTGAAGAAACCCACGGGCAGCCCTAAGGACTCTTATATTCTTCCTCAGACGCTGTCCCACTCTCTTCTACCTCTACCAAACGGTATAGGTAACCTTGAGTTAATAAAACCCCTTTTTGTTATTGTTACAGAAATACTTTTCGTTGTTCCGTTTCTTTACGAGAAGATAAAAGGAGAACCCCTTTCATCCTCTCATTATCTCCTTACAAATGGTGACCCCGACGTGATGTGAACATGCAACCTTCTAATGGAGCTTTTGTGAAGGAGAAGGGAAGCTGGCCAAATATTCCCTAGAGTTATTATCTGCATCAGGGAACAATAGCTGATATAATTTATTAAAATCTTTAAAAAATTGTTTCATTAAAAAAATCTCTGATCAGTTTGCTGTAATAAAAATCACAATTTCTCTGCAACTATCGTCGATGTTTCTTTCTTTCTTTAATGGAAAAGACCATAACATTTTTTGGCGCTCGTTGCTTAAACTGCCGAAAAAAAGATTTATTTGTCTTTTTCTGTTTGAGAGTTAAATTAAGGGCAGTAACTCTTATCAACTCTTGTTATTACATGTGATGTAATTTACAGATAATTAATTAGTATTAAATGAACAACAAATTATACAACAATGGAAAATACTGAATGAAATTCAGCAATTTGTTTACAAATTTGGGGTTAGGGTTGGGGTTAGGGTTCCACAATTGCAGGTTTCTTCACCAGAAATAAATCCATGAACTTGCAAGAAATCGATCTGTTTTACTTTATCTGAAGTAAAATAAAGTATGTCTTCAAACTGGAACAAGTTAAGATCCATGATCGCAATTTAAGAGAAAGTCAGGCTTGTTAGAAATTAAAGAGAGAATCTGGCTCAAAATTATAATAAAGAGTTACTGCCCCTTATTTACCTCTTGAACAGTAAAAGACAAATAAATCTTTTTTTCGGCAGTTTAAGCAACAAGCACCCATTTTTTATTAATATTATAAACTTTGTGACATTTAAAAAACAGTCGCATTTTCTTTCTTTCTTTGTGTTAAAGATCGTAACATTTTTTTTATTAATTGTTATAAAGTTTGTGACATTTAAAAAACAGTCGCATTTTCTTTCTGTCTTTGTGTTAAAGATCATAACATTTTATTTATTAATTGTTATAAAGTTTGTGACATTTAAAAAACAGTCGCATTTTCTTTCTTTCTTTGTGTTAAAGATCGTAACATTTTATTTATTAATTGTTATAAAGTTTGTGACATTTAAAAAACAGTCGCATTTTCTTTCTTTCTTTGTGTTAAAGATCGTAACATTTTATTTATTAATTGTTATAAAGTTTGTGACATTTTAAAAACAGTCGCATTTTCTTTCTTTCTTTGTGTTAAAGATCGTAACATTTTATTTATTAATTGTTATAAAGTTTGTGACATTTAAAAAACAGTCGCATTTTCTTTCTTTCTTTGTGTTAAAGATCGTAACATTTTATTTATTAATTGTTATAAAGTTTGTGACATTTTAAAAACAGTCGCATTTTCTTTCTTTCTTTGTGTTAAAGATCGTAACATTTTATTTATTAATTGTTATAAAGTTTGTGACATTTAAAAAACAGTCGCATTTTCTTTCTGTCTTTGTGTTAAAGATCGTAACATTTTATTTATTAATTGTTATAAAGTTTGTGACATTTAAAAAACAGTCGCATTTTCTTTCTGTCTTTGTGTTAAAGATCGTAACATTTTATTTATTAATTGTTATAAAGTTTGTGACATTTAAAAAACAGTCGCATTTTCTTTCTTTCTTTGTGTTAAAGATCGTAACATTTTATTTATTAATTGTTATAAAGTTTGTGACATTTAAAAAACAGTCGCATTTTCTTTCTTTCTTTGTGTTAAAGATCGTAACATTTTATTTATTAATTGTTATAAAGTTTGTGACATTTTAAAAACAGTCGCATTTTCTTTCTTTCTTTGTGTTAAAGATCGTAACATTTTATTTATTAATTGTTATAAAGTTTGTGACATTTAAAAAACAGTCGCATTTTCTTTCTTTCTTTGTGTTAAAGATCGTAACATTTTTTTATTAATTGTTATAAAGTTTGTGACATTTTAAAAACAGTCGCATTTTCTTTCTTTCTTTGTGTTAAAGATCGTAACATTTTATTTATTAATTGTTATAAAGTTTGTGACATTTAAAAAACAGTCGCATTTTCTTTCTTTCTTTGTGTTAAAGATCGTAACATTTTATTTATTAATTGTTATAAAGTTTGTGACATTTAAAAAACAGTCGCATTTTCTTTCTTTCTTTGTGTTAAAGATCGTAACATTTTTTTATTAATTGTTATAAAGTTTGTGACATTTAAAAAACAGTCGCATTTTCTTTCTTTCTTTGTGTTAAAGATCGTAACATTTTTTTATTAATTGTTATAAAGTGTGTGACATTTAAAAAACAGTCGCATTTTCTTTCTTTCTTTGTGTTAAAGATCGTAACATTTTATTTATTAATTGTTATAAAGTTTGTGACATTTAAAAAACAGTCGCATTTTCTTTCTGTCTTTGTGTTAAAGATCGTAACATTTTATTTATTAATTGTTATAAAGTTTGTGACATTTAAAAAACAGTCGCATTTTCTTTCTTTCTTTGTGTTAAAGATCGTAACATTTTATTTATTAATTGTTATAAAGTTTGTGACATTTAAAAAACAGTCGCATTTTCTTTCTTTCTTTGTGTTAAAGATCGTAACATTTTTTTATTAATTGTTATAAAGTGTGTGACATTTAAACAACAGTCGCTTTTTCTTTCTTTCTTTGTGTTAAAGATCGTAACATTTTATTTATTAATTGTTATAAAGTTTGTGACATTTAAAAAACAGTCGCATTTTCTTTCTGTCTTTGTGTTAAAGATCGTAACATTTTATTTATTAATTGTTATAAAGTTTGTGACATTTAAAAAACAGTCGCATTTTCTTTCTTTCTTTTTGTTAAAGATCGTAACATTTTTTTATTAATTGTTATAAAGTGTGTGACATTTAAAAAAACAGTCGCATTTTCTTTCTTTCTTTGTGTTAAAGATCGTAACATTTTTTTTATTAATTGTTATAAAGTTTGTGACATTTAAAAAACAGTCGCATTTTCTTTCTTTCTTTGTGTTAAAGATCGTAACATTTTATTTATTAATTGTTATAAAGTTTGTGACATTTAAAAAACAGTCGCATTTTCTTTCTGTCTTTGTGTTAAAGATCGTAACATTTTATTTATTAATTGTTATAAAGTTTGTGACATTTAAAAAACAGTCGCATTTTCTTTCTTTCTTTGTGTTAAAGATCGTAACATTTTTTTATTAATTGTTATAAAGTTTGTGACATTTAAAAAACAGTCGCATTTTCTTTCTTTCTTTGTGTTAAAGATCGTAACATTTTATTTATTAATTGTTATAAAGTTTGTGACATTTAAAAAACAGTCGCATTTTCTTTCTGTCTTTGTGTTAAAGATCGTAACATTTTATTTATTAATTGTTATAAAGTTTGTGACATTTAAAAAACAGTCGCATTTTCTTTCTTTCTTTGTGTTAAAGATCGTAACATTTTTTTAATTAATTGTTATAAAGTTTGTGACATTTAAAAAACAGTCGCATTTTCTTTCTTTCTTTGTGTTAAAGATCGTAACATTTTTTTAATTAATATTATAAAGTTTGTGACATTTAAAAAACAGTCGCATTTTCTTTCTTTCTTTGTGTTAAAGATCGTAACATTTTTTTAATTAATTGTTATAAAGTTTGTGACATTTAAAAAACAGTCGCATTTTCTTTCTTTCTTTGTGTTAAAGATCGTAACATTTTTTTAATTAATATTATAAAGTTTGTGACATTTAAAAAACAGTCGCATTTTCTTTCTTTCTTTGTGTTAAAGATCGTAACATTTTTTTATTAATTGTTATAAAGTTTGTGACATTTAAAAAACAGTCGCATTTTCTTTCTTTCTTTGTGTTAAAGATCGTAACATTTTTTTATTAATTGTTATAAAGTTTGTGACATTTAAAAAACAGTCGCATTTTCTTTCTTTCTTTGTGTTAAAGATCGTAACATTTTTTTAATTAATTGTTATAAAGTTTGTGACATTTAAAAAACAGTCGCATTTTCTTTCTTTCTTTGTGTTAAAGATCGTAACATTTTTTTAATTAATATTATAAAGTTTGTGACATTTAAAAAACAGTCGCATTTTCTTTCTTTCTTTGTGTTAAAGATCGTAACATTTTTTTAATTAATTGTTATAAAGTTTGTGACATTTAAAAAACAGTCGCATTTTCTTTCTTTCTTTGTGTTAAAGATCGTAACATTTTTTTAATTAATATTATAAAGTTTGTGACATTTAAAAAACAGTCGCATTTTCTTTCTTTCTTTGTGTTAAAGATTGTATGCCAAAGTTTCAGCGTCTAAATTAAACTTTAAACGTTGTTTATGGCCACAAATTCGGAATAGCGGCGTGTAAGAAAGTTAGTTCTCTCCCTCAGCTCGGTTACGTTCTATCCAAGAGCGGCAAAAACATGGATAAATCCCATTTTACTCAGCTAAAGTACTTTCAGGGTTCTTTTCAACTTCTTTTTTAAAGAATTAATGCTCTAATACTTATATATCTCTCTTGCGCAACGCCGGGTCACGGGTCCTGCTAGTATATGATGTTACTCTATTTTTCAAAAAATGAAAAAAAGGTAAAACTTATGTTATTTCCCTTTGCATAATTCTGAATTTGTTTATATCAGCCATCTTTTTTAGTTGACCTATTTTTCCCCACGTTTTGTATGTTGATTAAACTTGTTATAATTTACTGGTTTTAATGTTGAATGTTATTATTTTACTAAAATATGAATGTTCTTTTTCTTTCTTTTTTTTAACTAAAATATGAATGTTCTTTTTCTTTCTTTCGCGAGTGACGTCATATATCCCTTTGTTTCCCACGCAAAGTCACTGAGCCTTTCACATCTGCAGACTGACCCTCTGAACTCAGGTCGCATCACTCGGTAACCTTGTCATGTCTGCCAGCTCCGAGTGTGAGAACAAGCCTTGTTCTGCACTCGACTGCCCCGCGTTAATTCGCGCAAGTCAAACCCGACTTCCACAGATGCGTCCATCTCTCCAGGGCCATTATCTAACACTCTCATAAAGCTTTTTATAATCCCACAAGTTACGTCCGTCATTATATAACAAAAGCAACAATCGTTGTGTGACTCTATACGTCATATTCGCCCATTTCAACCAGGTATTGATGTGAACAAATTCATTACTGACCTAAACAAGACATATGCTGTTCACGTGTGACTGGAGCATCAAATTGGAGGAGGAATTTTTCAAAGTGACTAAGCAATTCTTTAACGAAGGGATATTTCAGCAGATGGAGGACTCAGCACATGACAAAACATCATTCGACCAATTAAAGGCTTACCTGTTATTGGTACATGATAGCCACATGTCGAATTTTCAGCGCTTGAGCCTTGCGTGGGACCTTTAGCATAAGGAGAGAGAAAGGCTGACGGATTTTGCAGGAAGACTGGAAAGCACAGTTAGAGAGGCGGCAGTCCACATAAAAGACAAATATAAGAAAGAAAATCAACATGTCTGCAGACACGATTTTTTCGTTAATGGGCGCCATGTTTATCAGCGAGAAGGTGAAAATGTGGACAGCGAATATTTTCCCACACGTAGTGAAAACTACGGATAGAAACTACACCATTTGCTTTGTAGCGTCCGTTCAGATTGTGTCTCGGTTCACCACAAGTTCATGTGCTGAAGTGTTGCCATCTTTATAAGTCCATGTGCTGATGTCAATAGCTAGTAGCTAAAGGTACCAAGACAGAAGTGTTAGTGATGTGCAGAGTGACAACGGTTCGTTAGGTAACTTGGCCCTCTCGCCGGCTAACTGCTTGAAAAGCATGGATGCGCTTCCTTAAATAAGATTCATGAACAGGTACTCGGCTCCAGGAGATTGGTTAAATCCCGATGTAGGGAACCAATCGAAATTGAGTATTTGATCCAATCTGTATCAAGTATTAAAGTCGAGCAAATAACGAATGATTTTAGACATCTTCATGTTGTTGTTGTTGTTGTTGTTGCTATTACTACTACTACTTCTACCACTATTACTACTACTACTACTACAAATACCCTCCTCTGGATCGATTTTTACCTGAAAATAAAAAAACATTTATCGAATAAAAAGAGCAAAGTTTTTCAATTTTGTACATATATCCGTCAGTGACCTTTCTTTGTGTGTGTGGATTCGTATTTGTGTGTTGTCGGCTGATGAAATAAAAAGTAGAGACAAGTTGACGGTTTTCAAATTTATATTCTAAGAATCGCTGCAGACAACATCTAAAAATTGAATGTAACAATTCAAATCTTAAAATGTAACAATGTAACAATTCAATCTTAAAAATTGAATGTAACAATTCAAATTCTTAGAATCGCTGCAGACAACATCTTAAAAATTGAATGTAACAATTCAAATCTTAAAATGTAACAATGTAACAATTCAATCCTAAAAATTGAATGTAACAATTCAAATCTTAAAATGTAACAATGTAACAATTCAATCTTAAAAATTGAATGTAACAATTCAAATTCTTAGAATCGCTGCAGACAACATCTTAAAAATTGAATGTAACAATTCAAATCTTCAAATGTAACAATGTAACAATTCAATCTTAAAAATTGAATGTAACAATTCAAATCTTAAAATGTAACAATGTAACAATTCAATCTTAAAAATGTAATGTAACAATTCAAATTCTTAGAATCGCTGCAGACAACATCTTAAAAATTGAATGTAACAATTCAAATCTTAAAATGTAACAATGTAACAATTCAATCTTAAAAATTGAATGTAAAAATTCAAATTCTTAGAATCGCTGCAGACAACATCTTAAAAATTGAATGTAACAATTCAAATCTTAAAATGTAACAATGTAACAATTCAATCTTAAAAATTGAATGTAACAATTCAAATCTTAAAATGTAACAATGTAACAATTCAATCTTAAAAATTGAATGTAACAATTCAAATCTTAAAATGTAACAATGTAACAATTCAATCTTAAAAATTGATTGTAACAATTCAAATTCTTAGAATTGCTGCAGACAACATCTTAAAAATTGAATGTAACAATTCAAATCTTAAAATGTAACAATGTAACAATTCAATCCTAAAAATTGAATGTAACAATTCAAATCTTAAAATGTAACAATGTAACAATTCAATCTTAAAAATTGAATGTAACAATTCAAATTCTTAGAATCGCTGCAGACAACATCTTAAAAATTGAATGTAACAATTCAAACTTTAAAAAGTAACAATGTAACAATTCAATCTTAAAAATTGAATGTAACAATTCAAATCTTAAAAAGTAACAATGTAACAATTCAATCTTAAAAATTGAATGTAACAATTCAAATCTTAAAATGTAACAATGTAACAATTCAAATTCTTAGAATCGCTGCAAACATCTTCAAAATGGAATGTAACAATTCAAATCTTAAAATGTAACACTGTAACAATTCAATCTTAAAAATTGAATGTAACAATTCAAATCTTAAAATGTAACAATGTAACAATTCAATCTTAAAAATGTAATGTAACAATTACAATTCTTAGAATCGCTGCAGACAACATCTTAAAAATTGAATGTAACAATTCAAATCTTAAAATGTAACAATGTACCAATTCAATCTTAAAAATGTAATGTAACAATTCAAATTCTTAGAATCGCTGCAGACAACATCTTAAAAATTGAATGTAACAATTCAAATCTTAAAATGTAACAATGTAACAATTCAATCTTAAAAATGTAATGTAACAATTCAAATTCTTAGAATCGCTGCAGACAACATCTTAAAAATTGAATGTAATAATTCAAATCTTAAAATGTAACAATGTAACAATTCAATCTTAAAATTGTAATGTAACAATTCAAATCTTAAAATGTAACAATGTAACAATTCAATCTTAAAAATTGAATGTAACAATTCAAATTCTTAGAATCGCTGCAGACAACATCTTAAAAATTGAATGTAACAATTCAAATCTTAAAATGTAACAATGTAACAATTCAATCTTAAAAATTGTTTGTAACAATTAAAATTCTTAGAATTGCTGCAGACAACATCTTAAAAATTGAATGTAACAATTCAAATCTTAAAATGTAACACTGTAACAATTCAATCTTAAAAATTGAATGTAACAATTCAAATCTTAAAATGTAACAATGTAACAATTCAATCTTTAAAATTGAATGTAACAATTCAAATTCTTAGAATCGCTGCAGACAACATCTTAAAAATTGAATGTAACAATTCAAATCTTAAAATGTAACACTGTAACAATTCAATCTTAAAAATTGAATGTAACAATTCAAATCTTAAAATGTAACAATGTAACAATTCAATCTTAAAAATGTAATGTAACAATTCAAATTCTTAGAATCGCTGCAGACAACATCTTAAAAATTGAATGTAACAATTTAAATCTTAAAATGTAACAATGTAACAATTCAATCTATAAAATTGAATATAACAATTCAAATTCTTAGAATCGCTGCAGACAACATCTTAAAAATTGAATGTAACAATTCAAATCTTAAAATGTAACAATGTAACAATTCAATCTTAAAATTGTAATGTAACAATTCAAATTCTTAGAATCGCTGCAGACAACATCTTAAAAATTGAATGTAACAATTCAAATCTTAAAATGTAACAATGTAACAATTCAATCTTAAAAATGTAATGTAACAATTCAAATTCTTAGAATCGCTGCAGACAACATCTTAAAAATTGAATGTAACAATTCAAATTCTTAGAATCGCTACAGACAACATCTTAAAAATTGAATGTAACAATTCAAATCTTAAAATGTAACAATGTAACAATTCAATCTATAAAATTGAATAAAACAATTCAAATTCTTAGAATCGCTGCAGACAACATCTTAAAAATTGAATGTAACAATTCAAATCTTAAAAAGTAACAATGTAGCAATTCAATCTTAAAAATTGAATGTAACAATTCAAATCTTAAAATGTAACAATGTAACAATTCAAATTCTTAGAATCGCTGCAAACATCTTAAAAATTGAATGTTACAATTCAAATCTTAAAATGTAACAATGTAATAATTCAATCTTAAAAATTGAATGTAACAATTCAAATTCTTAGAATCGCTGCAGAAAACATCTTAAAAATTGAATGTAACAATTCAAATCTTAAAATGTAACACTGTAACAATTCAATCTTAAAAATTGAATGTAACAATTCAAATCTTAAAATGTAACAATGTAACAATTCAATCTTAAAAATGTAATGTAACAATTCAAATTCTTAGAATCGCTGCAGACAACATCTTAAAAATTGAATGTAACAATTCAAATCTTAAAATGTAACAATGTAACAATTACATCTTAAAAATTGAATGTAACAATTCAAATTCTTAGAATCGCTGCAGACAACATCTTAAAAATTGAATGTAACAATTCAAATCTTAAAATGTAACACTGTAACAATTCAATCTTAAAAATTGAATGTAACAATTCAAATCTTAAAATGTAACAATGTAACAATTCAATCTTAAAAATGTAATGTAACAATTCAAATTCTTAGAATCGCTGCAGACAACATCTTAAAAATTGAATGTAACAATTCAAATTCTTAGAATCGCTGCAGACAACATCTTAAAAATTGAATGTAACAATTCAAATCTTAAAATGTAACAATGTAACAATTCAATCTTAAAAATTGAATGTAAGAATTCAAATTCTTAGAATCGCTGCAGACAACATCTTAAAAATTGAATGTAACAATTCAAATCTTAAAATGTAACAATGTAACAATTCAATCTTAAAATTGTAATGTAACAATTCAAATTCTTAGAATCGCTGCAGACAACATCTTAAAAATTGAATGTAACAATTCAAATCTTAAAATGTAACAATGTAACAATTCAATCTTAAAAATGTAATGTAACAATTCAAATTCTTAGAATCGCTGCAGACAACATCTTAAAAATTGAATGTAACAATTCAAATTCTTAGAATCGCTGCAGACAACATCTTAAAAATTGAATGTAACAATTCAAATCTTAAAATGTAACAATGTAACAATTCAATCTATAAAATTGAATATAACAATTCAAATTCTTAGAATCGCTGCAGACAACATCTTAAAAATTGAATGTAACAATTCAAATCTTAAAAAGTAACAATGTAGCAATTCAATCTTAAAAATTGAATGTAACAATTCAAATCTTCAAATGTAACAATGTAACAATTCAAATTCTTAGAATCGCTGCAAACATCTTAAAATTTGAATGTTACAATTCAAATCTTAAAATGTAACAATGTAATAATTCAATCTTAAAAATTGAATGTAACAATTCAAATTCTTAGAATCGCTGCAGAAAACATCTTAAAAATTGAATGTAACAATTCAAATCTTAAAATGTAACACTGTAACAATTCAATCTTAAAAATTGAATGTAACAATTCAAATCTTAAAATGTAACAATGTAACAATTCAATCTTAAAAATGTAATGTAACAATTCAAATTCTTAGAATCGCTGCAGACAACATCTTAAAAATTGAATGTAACAATTCAAATTCTTAGAATCGCTGCAGACAACATCTTAAAAATTGAATGTAACAATTCAAATCTTAAAATGTAACACTGTAACAATTCAATCTTAAAAATTGAATGTAACAATTCAAATCTTAAAATGTAACAATGTAACAATTCAATCTTAAAAATTGAATGTAACAATTCAAATTCTTAGAATCGCTGCAGACAACATCTTAAAAATTGAATGTAACAATTCAAATTCTTAGAATCGCTGCAGACAACATCTTAAAAATTGAATGTAACAATTCAAATCTTAAAATGTAACAATGTAACAATTCAATCTTAAAAATTGAATGTAAGAATTCAAATTCTTAGAATCGCTGCAGACAACATCTTAAAAATTGAATGTAACAATTCAAATCTTAAAATGTAACAATGTAACAATTCAATCTTAAAAATTGAATGTAAGAATTCAAATTCTTAGAATCGCTGCAGACAACATCTTAAAAATTGAATGTAACAATTCAAATTTTAAGAGGCAAAAGTAAATTAAATTCAATATCAAAATGGCGAAGAGGATACTAACATAAGAAAAATATTTTTTATTTTAAATTAAAAATGAAAAAATAAGATATAACAAGCGTACTTTACTGTACTCTAATACACTGACGTACTCTAATATACGATTGTACTCTGAATTTTGAGTTTCTTGTTTTTAATTAGTCCCCCTATTTTATAAATGGTTGAGGCATGTCCGTCCGTCCGTCCGTCCGTCCGTCCGTCCGGATTTTTCTCCGCAATTATCCATTGAATTTCTCTGAAATTTTGCATGAAGTTGTAACTTTAGCCAGGTTAGAAAATGACATTCTCCGATTTTTTTTAAAAAATCAGGTTAGGCCCCAGGGGGTCAAAAGGCCCCGAAATGGCAAAAAAATGACATTTCTTGCCCACTAACTTTTCATCCATCCATTCAATTTCTCTGAAACTTGGCCAAAATGTGGAGGCAATTGTTCCTAATAGAAAATAAGTATCGCTGACTTTGGAAAACATCTGGTTCGCGCCCCCAGGGGGTCAAAAGACCCCAAAATGGCAAAAAAATGACCCTTTTCTCCCATAACGTTTGATCCATCCATTCAATTTTTCTGAAACTTGGCCAAAATGTAGAGGCAATTGTTCTGGATATAAAATGAGCATCCTTGACCTCGGAAAAATTATGGTTCGCACCACCAGGGGGTCAAAGGGGGGTCAAAAATGCCCAAATTGCCCAAATTTATTGCATTTTACACTTGTCACATACAGAGGGGGACCACGCACTTGTTATAATTCAAATGTATTAAAATTGTTGTTTTAATTTATTTTTTATATACTTGCCCCCCCCCCCACTTTACGGTCATCAATAATTAAGTTATATATGCACTAGGAGAAGCCCCCCACCCACACACACACACACTTTTATAACTGTCCCGCCGGCCCTGCTGCACTGTAATTGCATCAACATTCTAATAAATGTGTACGAGGGAAAAATATTTCTTGATAATCAATATTTTTGTATTTGGGAAAATGCTCTATCTACATATCTGGCCTTAAATTGTTCCTCGTTGTTTGTTCCTAATTTCACCACAGAAACACAATATGCCTTCGATAATATTCTTGTCTTTAGGAACAGGAGTTCATTTTCTTTAAGAGCATTTATTTCTTCATTCATGGCTTTCCCCCATTTTAATTTCTCGGTAGATGTTACTGCTTCCTCATATATTTCAGGAATGTCTCTTGTTTTCTAATAATAACCAGTAGAACAGTTGGCTGTATCCGTATCAGCAGAGTCTCGGTATTTTGGTTTATTTGTTTTTCCGGTACTGATATCGATCCTGAACCAGTTTTCGTGAGGTTCAACTCGGAAGCGTCAAATAAATATTGTTTTTACTTTGATACGGTGCTGCGTCCTATAATTTTTAGTTATAGTTGCAAGAAATTTTTTAAACAACAAAACAAATAAAACAAGCAAAACAGAGCGAAATTACTGTTATCAAATAAATATTTTTAACCCTAACCCTAAACCGTAACCCTAAACCCTAACCCTAAAACCGAAACCCTACCCCTAAACCCTAACTCTAACAACAACAAAAAAACAAGCAAAACATTATTATCATAGGATGCAGCACCGTATCAAAATTGTCGTCTGGTACAAATCGGCTTGTCAACTCTCGGGCGTTTGCATAGGACAGCCAAACGCTTCCACGTCGAACCTCACGAAAACTGGTTCAGGATCGATATCAGTACCGTTTTTCCTTGAGGATATCTTCTTTCAGTTTCATTTTCATCTGATTCTAATTTTTTATCTGATTTTTAAGTCTTATCGTCTGGATGGATTATCTGTTTCCGTGGATAGTTGAAGGAAGTGGTGGCTTCATCTTCCGTATCAGGTTGTTGGGACTCATGAAAAAGTATACATCTTATTCTTTTGTTTTCTCCTTTATCAGGAAAGTTAATTATTATTATTATTTGTTAGTTATGCCTCCTTGGGCATCTCCCCTTTAACTATCTTCTCAATTCAACTGTTAAAAAAAATTCAAACTCTTAGTACAGCATCGATATCCAGATCAAATTCTGTTAAATATTTCATTTGACAACTCCCAAAAGTGCCCCCTCAATTTCTCCCTCCTACCACTTTTCCTGAATTCATCCAACCTCATCTTAAACTGATCCACGCTATTGGTGTTCTTAATCTGATCTGGCAACTTATTCCAAAAACATATTAGTCTGTGAGCAAAAAAACTTAACTGGTTAACAGATTTAGTTTTTGAAAACTGCCTTGACAATAACCTTCCAGATCTAGGAAAAATACTAAAAAAAAGTAATGAGATAGACTTGGCTTTCAACATTATATTGAACGAAAATTCTCTGTTCGCTTCTCGGATCGAGTTTTGTTTTATTTTGAATGTAAGCAAAACAGGTTTACCAAAAATATGCATATTACTTATGGCAAGTTTTTTGGATGTAAACATTTCAACAGAAGTCTTCCCAGTTCTGTTGAAACATCTATTGCTTTTTGGATGTAAACATTTCAACAGAAGTCTTCCCAGTTCTTCTGTTGAAACATCTATTGCTTTTTGGATGTAAACATTTCAACAGAAGTCTTCCCAGTTCTTCTGTTGAAACATCTATTGCTTTTTGGATGTAAACATTTCAACAGAAGTCTTCCCAGTTCTTCTGTTGAAACATCTATTGCTTTTTGGATGTAAACATTTCAACAGAAGTTTTCCCAGTTCTTCTGTTGAAACATCTATTGCTTTTTGGATGTAAACATTTCAACAGAAGTCCTCCCAGTTCTTCTATTGCTCATGTAGGTTGATGTCCTTATAGCATAGTTCCATAAAGCTTTCGGTAATTTTGCTTTTATTAATAACATTTTGAACAGTGACCTCCACGACCTTTCAGCGGTGCCGTTTTGATGTGAAAAATGGGTGCTGAGAAGTTTTGTTTTATTTTATTTTTCATGAGAAAGTTGTTGAATTTTGAACAAGTAAATTCTGTCCCCTTATCGGTTCTCCGTCGTTAAACTGAACCATAAGGTGCTATGTCAATTAATAATTTTTTTGTAGCATCCCTTGTTTGGGTGTTATTTTTAAGGAAATAAACTCTAATAAGTCCTGAGTTAGGGGTAGGGTTAGGGTTTTCATCAACAAATGTTATACATTTTTTGATTCATTTATTGAAGTTCGTTCGACTGGATCTGCTAAATCAGATCAATTATTTCTTTTGCCTTTGTGTCTGCTTTTTTATTTCTATATTGACACATTTTTCCTATAATGCATACATCACAATTGAATTTATTTGTATTATTTATTTGCATGCCATTGTTGCGGGACCGACCATTGTTGTTTTATCGGCCTCACAACTAAGAAAGTAGACACAGGCAAGTTACGGCAATGACAAAGAAGAGAGGACAAACACTGGTGATAAGTTCAAGAAAAGGTATGTTTATTTACCATATGGTGGTAATAACAATGAGTGATGGGATTTGTGATGACGTCACTGGAACAGGAAAGACGGGAGTGGCGTCTCTGGTGACAGCAAACTGGAACGACAAGAGTGGTGTCGTTGGAGAGAAAAAAGCTGGAAAGATGAATGACGTCACTGGAACAGGAGAAACTGGAAAGACGGGAGTGGCGTCTCTGGTGGCAGCAAACTGGAAAGACGGGAGTGGTGTCGTTGGAGAGAAAAGCGGGGGGTAGGTGTTGACGGATGTCGACACGGTACCCTTGCTGTCAAAAAAATATTGCAGTAGTTTGAGTGAGTAGTAGCCCTGATAAGGACTGTTGGAAAAAGGAGTTGGAGTTGGAGCCGTTGGTGCAGAAGTCAGAGCTGCAGGGTGCTGGTGCAGTTGGAGCAGGAGAGTGCTGGTGCAGGAGCTCAGGACTGCAGGATGCTGGTGCAGGAGAGGAGCAGGAACTGGAGATGCAGGCTGAGGCAAAGAGAGTTAATCGCATTAGTAGGCCTGAGAAGGGCTGTTTGTATCTTTGCTGCTGCTGCTGCTGCTGCTGTCCGCTTCCTGGCTCGACGACTGGTCCCATCCAGTCGGACGTGGGGGCCTCCTGACCCCCTGGCTGAACTACTATTTATCTACCTCCCACAAGGCAAAATGTGACACAAGGTCGGGAAAGTGGGATTAGATAAGCCAGCGCTCGAGGGTGAGCAATTCTGACCATTTAAAAATAGCCTGGGCAGCCCCGTCGGCATTCCCCGGTAGGGGCGCCTCAGACAGTAAGCAATAAACTTACTCCTCCCCAAAGAGGGGAGGCAAAGCCTGGGAGGGTGCACCTCCTAGAACTGCACAGGACGAGACAACCCCCAATAGACCGGCGTAAATCCAGACCCAAAGGCCAGGACAATGCCAGTTTATTAGGCGGGTTAAAAACCCTGGGTTAAACTAAACTTTTGAGTGAAAAGCTAGAAATTTCATGAAATTTGTGCCCAGTCACCTTTGCCGGTCCTGTGAAAGGGATTAAATTTCGAAAAATAAATTCCGAAGAGATCTCTCGCCATACAACATGGTTGACAGGTGCCTTGAATATATTAGTGAGGTTATCAGCATAGTCAGCGAAACGCATTTGTATTCCTTACAGGAAATATACAGAAGATATTTGCTGGCCGATTTTTCTCTGAGTCATTGTAAACAAAATGGCGATTAAAGCTGCTGCTGGTTTTTTCAAAAGTCTTGACGAAAAGAATAGCGACTACAGCTGCTGCTTGTGTTGTCCAAAATCATTGCAAAAACAAATAGCGACTCCTGCTGCTGCTGTCATTCAAGATGGCGTCTTTTTCAAATGTAAAGACACGTCGCGATGTGTTGAACCCCGACACCATCAACAGCTGATTCCAATTTTAAAATATCTTATTTGTTGCAGTATCCTAAATTGCAATGCCGTTCTTTCAGAGAATGTGTTATTTTGGCTTTGACGTCAGTTAAAAAATATAGTTTCCTGCACTTTTCAATGCTGCATGTGTTTCCATCTGGGTGTTTTTTTTAATTTGGTGCAATTTGGTGAAAAATAAACTGAAGCGCTATTTTCTGTTGTTGATTGTAGAGAAAAAATATTTTGTTTTTCAACAAGAAATATGCAATTTTGTAAAACAATTATCATTTTCATTTGTAAGAAAAATTTCGTTGTCACCTTTTGCATAGACCAGGCCAGACCAGACCAGACCAGACCAGACCAGACCAGACCAGACCAGACCAGACCAGCTGTGCGCCTTCCATCGGCTAGTTCAATAGTATGCTTCCACTCATCAAAATGTCTGTATTTTCTAATTACTTTTGATTTATCAGTAATTAGATGAGCAGTTGCTCTCCAGTCTACAAGCATGTTAGACCGTTTTTTTTTTTACAAAATGGTGCTCAGGAGTACTTAGTGCGAATAAAAAATAATTATTTTCTTTTACGTCTTTCAGCGATTTAGCTGCGTTTTCTCTCCGTCAGTAGTTTGAATCGTGAGTTTCATTTCGGCAGTTTTCGCAATAATTCATATCATGGTTTTCAGTTCTGCAGTTTTCACACCATCGTTTTTTTATCTTTTTCATTTCTAATGCATAGGTATTTTTACATTTAAAGATTTTATTCCATGTTTACCACAATTGTAGCATCATACATCTTTTCCATTTCTAGACTATACAACTGTAGCAGTTTTCTTTGGGCCGGCACACTGCCGCCATATTGTTTAGATATCGTTCGCTGATTGGTTCAAGCAATCTACTTCCTCCTTGGCTTGACCAATCAGTGGCCTTCTCTTAGGTGAATCTCGGATGGCTAGCATAACTATATAAACACTTGAGCGCCATCCGTCCTTTCTCTTTTTCTTCTTCGGCACGAGAAGCCTCTTCTCTCTCTTCCCTTTGACACTACCAAAAACACGTTCCCCTCTCTGGGGACGCAACATACATCTTCCCGGGCCTTTGGCCCTCGGTTCGACTTCGACAAGAAGCCAAAATGGCTACTGCCTTAGACACGTAGACTTAATATAACACACACACACACACATAACTGCCTACATGTGAACTGACTTTCACACCGGTGTACAGACACACATACTTACATACACATATGGACACGTCCTGACACTGTAGCCGGTGTACAAACATTCTATGTGATGAACCATTCTCACTTCCCTACTCATAGGGAATTAAAGTAATGGACTTCCTTTACTTTTGTCTTCGTCCATACTTATGGACATACTAACACATTTCCTTTTTGTTCACGTACTAACGAGGAAGACTCAATAAAGTTGTTTTATGTATTAGAAATGGACTTTGTCTCATTTTTTATACAACTTTCATTGAATAGTTATCATGTGTATTCGGCTTTTCATATTTTCGGTCTCTTCATAACTTCTAAGGAAAGATTTGAATCCACTAAATTTGAGTTCCTCTTTTCATTGAGTTATTACTGTTGGGCATGGTAATCCTTTTAAAATCATCGCAACCAGTAAACCGTGTGTTATGTTTTCTTCCAGTGTTTTAATTCTGGGTTTGCTGTTTCCAATATAATTATTTCTTAATATTTCCATCACTAGTTTCCTGTTATTCTTCGTATCCCTTACTATCAATGACAGGCTTTTATCATCTAAGAACTTTAAGAGTATTGCAAAAACATCAGTATTTCTTTCATGCTATGTTCCGTCCTCGACGTTTATATCTGACTCAATAATGTATGGCAGTTTTTGAAAACGAAGATATGATAGGAATTTTATCTCCCAAAATTACAAGGTTTTCTCATCCACTGAAGTGGTCGATTTAAGCAGGGCGCATAACCTGTTGAGTTCAACGTATGTCCACCATAAGTTGTTGATTCATTCATTTTAGAATGATTAGAAGCAAAAAAAAAAAAGGCAAAATTAAAACAAATTAAAACGCATATAAAACACTGGTGAAGCGACCAAAATGTATTCAGGAACTAGAGAGAAAAGATTTCACAATTACAAAAATGGCACTAAAAAGTTTTAGCAGCAGTAGCAGTCGTCCACACACCCACGCGCACACAGTACGGCCATAGACAGTAGTGGAATAGCAGACTGTCTCTCTCTCTCTCACACACACACACACACACACACACACACACACACACACAAAGTATGATTACGTGCAGTAGCAATTTACTACTAATATACCACGTATGTCCACATGCACACATCGAAATATTAACATATTTCTTTTTTGTTTATTGCTAGGCAGACGTCACTACCTGTCTATGACACTGTAGAAACCCTTTTTTGTAGATTTAAAATTTGTTTAAGACTTTGTCTAGCTGCTGTAAAAAAAAACCCGATTTCAGTCGATCCGTCTTTCACTTTCCTTATGAGGAAAAGAAGTGTTAACAAGAAGACGATCGTGACTGCTCGGACTTATTGAAGTCTGGGGAAGGGTTAGGGTTAGGGCCAGGGTTAGGGTTAGGGCTAGGGTTAGGGTTAGTAAATAATTTAAGCAAGCATATTGGCGACCTCTACTTTGAAGAGAACGTGAAAAAGTCAATCCTTGCGGTGCTGATATCGATTCTGACCCAGTGTTCGTGATGTTTGACTCGGAAGCGTTCGGTTGTCCTACGCAAACGCCCAAGAGTTGATGAGCCGATTTGTACCAGACGACAATTTTGATACGGTGCTGCGTCCTATGATAATAATGTTTTTTTTTTGTTGTTGTTAGGGTTTAGGGTTAGGGTTAGGGTTTAGGGTTAGGGTTAGGGCTAGGGTTAGGACTAGGGCCAGGGTTAGGCCAGGGTTAGGGCTAAGGCCAGGGTTAGGGCTAGGGCCAGGGTTAGGGTTAGGGTTAGTAAATAATTTAAGCAAGCATATTGGTGACCTCTACTTTGAAGAGAACGTAAAAGAGTCAGTCCTTGCAACTGATTATAATTCTGAGGTTGAGTTTGCTGCGGATGTCCAGAAAGACCTCTACAGTTTATGTTTCTGAATGTTTGAGATGAGGATTGATAATTTGTATTATGTTCTCATCTTGAGTGGTATGCTCACAACGTTTTGGCAGCTGTAACCTCCGGCCTTCTTCAGGTGTATCTTTTTGAACTCGAGAATATTTCTGTCTAACTCGGGAATCTGGACAGAATTTCGAACGGAACCCTTTATTTAATCCACGGGGTAGCATGCTCTCATTCTGTCAGCCATGACTTGGATAAGTCTTCAATAATTCGCAATTGTTTGTATCGCCAGCACCGAGGATTGAACTTGAATCGCCAGCACCGAGGATTGAACTTCCAATCTTCAGATGAATATCACTTAGAACTTAATTTTACTTAGTACTATATCCACTGCGCCACGGGTCCTTGTGGACTGAAGACTTCTCCCAGTCATCGCTGATGGAACGAGAGCATCTCTATAATAGGTTTGTTATAGTTAGGTGTTGGAATTCTTCGTTTGGAATCTAATGTTTCAGAGTAAGTTAGTCCTGCATCACAGAAGAAAAGTGCTTCACAAGATCAACCATGGCAAGATCTCGGAGTGATACTGTGGTTTCCTTTCCTTTTTTGGAGAGAAATGTGCACATAACGAGGATTATAAGTCTTGCCTTTCCACAATAGGGTCGTATTTCAATAGTCTGACATGTCGTTTAAGAAGAACCTTTCTTGGTGTTGATAAGCGTGTTGGAACAGAAAAGCCACGCAAGGATCGGTGAGTTTAGTTAAAAAGACGTTCATGAGGCATAGCATTAGTAGCTGTCAAAAGCAGTGTACGTGTTGAATGCAAAGCATCTAGCAAGACATTCTCCCATCGAATTGTAAGTAGATATTGCATTTCAAGTGTTAGAGTTATTGCTTTTCATACTATGTCATTATGCCTCGTGCATTGGCTGTTCCTTTCGGGATTACAAGGAGTGGTGCAGCTACTTGAAATTCCGTGTCCATGTCAGAAGGTTTTCACTTCAGTCGACATGAAGCTGGAATTCCTGTTCGAATACATGTACATTGGGATACCGAAGATCACCATCTTCGAGTCTCTTCAGTCTCTCTTATGACCCTAGTAACATCCCCTTAGTAGAACTCTCCAATTAGGAAGGACTAAGCAGTTCAATAAAGTATGCACATCACGGTGCATTGAAATCCTATGTTTTGTGTTCGACTTAATATGCCTTTAATATGTATCGACATACGATAACAGACAGGGACTAATAGGCCCCTCACTATCGAGCATGCTCCCGCCTCTGTCCCATCGCCACAATGCTGCATCCCTGTGCTTGTTTTACAAGTACTTTAATGGGACGTTCTCCAACGAATGTGCCCCCTCCACGTAAATACCCCTGATCAACCTGTCAGTCAGCAAGATCCCACCCCTTCACTGCTGAGGTCCCCAAATGTCGGAGAGCTTTCTACTCAATAGTTTTTTTCCTCGTACTGCTAGCCTTTGGAATTCCCTTCCTGCCTCCTGTTTCTCTGACAGTACTAACATACAGACATTTAAATGTAATGTGAACAAGCACCTCGCTCCTAAACTCTCCATATAGGATTCCCCTAACTCACAGTAGCCCCCTGCGTCTCACTGGCCTTGTGCCTTATTTGGGGTGAACTTAAGTAAAATAAAAAATAAATAAAACTGTAGTAACGTTTACCTTGAAAATAATTGTGGATGCTTTTATAGGAGGAGACCCATATCAGCCCGAATGTTTAAAAAAAACGGAAATGGCCGAAGCAGTTTACGATTTGAAAGTCGCAAAAAATTGTTGTGGCAGCAGTAGTAAAAACAACAACTGTAGAATAACGATATTTGAAATCATTCGATGTTTGCTGACTTGAATGCTTGATGCTGGTTGGTGCAAATATGCAATTTCGATTGGTTCCTCATGTCGGGATTTAACCAATCAAAAACAGTCTCTCATGGAGCTGCACACCTGTTCTCAGTTGTTATATAAAAAGTTGTGTTCACGCTTTTCGATAAGTCTGTGGTGAGAAGGCCAGGCTGCCTAACTTGCGTCACTTAATGCAACCACAAAACTTTTTATTGGCGCACAAACGAAACTGCCTTTAGCCTCTGGCTATTGGCTTCGGCATGCGGACTTACTTTCCTAAGATTTCGGCACAGACTTACTTCAAAATAATAATAATATAAACTCTGACAGTCTTACAAACTAACTCTTATTCCTATCTACGTACATATGGACGTTTGAATAACATTCTTTTCTTATGGACTCTTAATACAATGTAGCAGTTACCTAGCAGTTACCTCCTCCTTTCAAACATAACTGCACTGGTTGGCCATTAGGTGTCGCTTTTTTCACCGACACGTGGCGCTGAAAAGCGACACCAGAGTTATCTGCCCTTCTGATTATAAAAACCGGTGTAAACGGAAAATCACTCTCTTCTCTATTCAATTGGCCTCACTGAACGACGCTACGACACCAGCGCTCCGTCAACACGTGTTCAACAACGGTAAGAGTTCTCAACTCATTTTCTTTGTATACGGTTTTCAAGGACTTTCCCACGCCAGACTCATTTCTTCACATACTCTTTTCAAGAACTGTTTTCTATCGACACACATACATACACCACACACGTCATCATCCCACATACACACACGTTCAATAAACCCTATTTGAACTACCTCCTTTTGTTTGTTAATTATTACTCTGTTTTTGCATGCAACAATTGCTTGATTTTATGAACTCGCTTATAGTCGGGAACACGACCCGATTCTAACAACAATTTTTCTCGTCCAGACTCATGGACTCATAATAACCTTTTTCTTGTCCAGATTTATGACTCAAGAACTTTCAATATCAACTTTCTCCGTCACGACATATGACCTTTAACCTCTCTTACTAACACCTATCATTTACTTGTTGAATGAAGGTGAGCAATCAAGTACATATTATCTTTACAATTCATTTGTAACCAAGTGTATCGCTTTTTCATTACAATGTAAAAAGGCAGACAACACTCTGCTTTTGTTTCTCAAAGCAGGGTTAAACACGTTAACCCAGGGCAACAATGGAAATTACAATAAAAAAAAAAATAGCCACTACAATTATAATTAGATTGAGCTAAAAAATATACATAAAGCAATGGAGTCTCTACTCAAGAGACTATTCTTAAAACAATGGTTATCGCCTCAGACAATAACGAAAAATGACGATAAAAACGTGGTCTCGCTTTCCCATTACATACACAAAAAGAAAAGATGTCTTACTCAAACAAATACAATAAAAAAACGGCTCTTGTATAGATCGAGTACACGAGCGAAATTTATTTTAGAAGAGTTCCAATGGTGCAATTTCTCCGAAAATGGAAAATATCCATTTTTTAAATAAGAAGTCATGCAAATTCAATTAATAGAACATTTTTCGAAGAAATAACAATTTGAGAAAATCAACAGTATATTGATAGAACATTTATTGAGCAAAATAGAATTTGGGAAAATCAACAGTATATTTTTCCATTTCAAAACCAGCAAAACGAACAGTCCTATTGTTTGGATTAACAGATTTTTTATTTTTTTATAGTTTAAAATATTAAATTATCGCAGATATTGGCTCTTGTATAGATCGGGTCTTCGAAAAATGTTCTATTAATTGAATTTGCATGACTTCTTATTTAAAAAATGGATATTTTCCATTTTCGGAGACATTGCGTACTAAAAAGAGAGTTATCTGCCCCTTACACCATTGGAACTCTTCTAAAATAAACTTCGCTCGTGTACTCGATCTATACAAGAGCCAAAACAACTATCCTTAGGAGGGATTCAAATGTCTTTCTCTTCAGTTTTCGATATCCTTTAAATGGTCGTTCCAGACCAAATTTCTAATGTCAGACATTTTTTTTGTCCTAACTTAACACTAGATTTGTATTGAACTAAAACACGCTTCTAAATAAGTTAAAAACACAAAAGAATATCTAGGTAGGTAGAAGAGTAACTTATCTTGCCTTTGATAACATTTATTTGTTGTATATTTGGGTTTTTTTCCACCCCTTTTTTTGTTTTCTTGGCTCTTGTTAAAAATGCCCCATTTTCTTTCATCAAAAATGTGCGTATAACAAAACGTGCTTGTCAATACGTTTTACAAAACTATTTAAATAAATAATGAATTGTATTAAAAAGGCACACAGATTTAAATAAATAATGAATTGTATTAAAAAGGCACACAGATTTAAATAAACAATGAATTGTATTAAAAAGGCAAACAGATTTAAATAAATAATGAATTGTATTAAAAAGGCACACAGATTTAAATAAATAATGAATTGTATTAAAAAGGCACACAGATTTAAATAAATAATGAATTGTATTAAAAAAGGCACACAGAAAATACCTTTTGGATAGGAGCAAAGTGTGGTGTCTGTTTTGATATTACACTTCATCTTAGTGTCCTCGGTCAGTGAAGGAGAAATCCTTCTAGACTGAAGCAATTTTAATTTTTGTCTCAATCCAGAGTGGCCCTTTTTAGGGGAGCTGGTTTTCCCTACATTAAAAATGACCATAGAAATTTGTAAAAACAATTAATTTTTAATTTTTAAAAAAAGTTACAAACTTTTTGCCTCCCCACGAAGGCAAATTTAGACACAAGGACAGTTTTGAAAAGGATATTTTCTGTGTGCCTTTTAAATGCAATTTAATATTTATTTAAATATTTTTGGAAAACATTAACTTTAGCAACGATTAATTAATATTTTTTAATAATTTTTTAAAACGTTAAAGTTTATAAACAAACAAAATAACATAAACATAATTTTATATACAAAACTTTATAACTTTATATTTTTTATAAAAAAAAACTTTGCTATTTACTTTATAACTTTTTATTTTTTATAAAAAAATATTTGCTATTTACTTTATAACTTTTTATTTTTTATAAAAAATCTTTGCTATTTACTTTATAACTTTTTATTTTTTATAAAAAAAATCTTTGCTATTTACTTTATAACTTTTTATTTTTCATAAAAACATCTTTGCTATTTACTTTATAACTTTTTATTTTTTATAAACAAAATCTTTGCTATTTACTTCATAACTTTTTATTTTTATAAAAGAAATCTTTGCTATTTACTTTATAACTTTTTATTTTTTATAAAAGAAATCTTTGCTATTTACTTTATAACTTTTTATTTTTTTATAAAAAAATCATTGCTATTTACTTTATAACTTTTATTTTTTATAAAAAAAAATTTGCTATTTACCTTAAACTTTTTATTTTTTATAAAAAAAATCTTTGCTATTTATTTATAACTTTTTATTTTTATAAAAAATCTTTGCTATTTACTTTATAACTTTTTATTTTTTATAAAAAAATCTTTGCTATTTATTTATAACTTTTTATTTTTTTATAAAAAAAATCTTTGCTATTTACTTTATAACTTTTTATTTTTTATAAAAGAAATCTTTGCTATTTACTTTATAACTTTTTATTTTTTATAAAAAAATCTTTGCTATTTACTTAATAACTTTTTATTTTTTATAAAAAATCTTTGCTATTTACTTTATAACTTTTAATTTCTTATAAAAAAATCTTTGCTATTTACTTTATAACTTTTTATTTTTATAAAAAATCTTTGCTATTTACTTTATAACTTTTTATTTTTTATAAAAAAATCTTTGCTATTTATTTATAACTTTTTATTTTTATAAAAAATCTTTGCTATTTACTTTATAACTTTTTATTTTTTATAAAAAAATCTTTGCTATTTATTTATAACTTTTTATTTTTTTATAAAAAAAATCTTTGCTATTTACTTTATAACTTTTTATTTTTTATAAAAGAAATCTTTGCTATTTACTTTATAACTTTTTATTTTTTATAAAAAAATCTTTGCTATTTACTTAATAACTTTTTATTTTTTATAAAAAATCTTTGCTATTTACTTTATAACTTTTAATTTCTTATAAAAAAATCTTTGCTATTTACTTTATAACTTTTTATTTTTTTATAAAAAAAATCTTTGCTATTTACTTTATAACTTTTTATTTAAAAAAAAAAAATCTTTGCTATTTACTTTATAACTTTTTATTTTTTATACTGCACCCCATAGACTGGTATTGTCTTAGCCTTCGGGTCTTGATTCACGCCGGTCTATGGGTCTGTCCTGTGCAGTTCTAGGAGGTGCACCCTCCCAGACTTCGCCTCACCTCTTTGGGGAGGAGTAAGTTTATTGCTTACTGCCTGAGGCGCCCCTACCGGGGAATGACGACGGGGCTGCCCAGGCAATTTTTAAACCCCACTTTCCCGACCCGACCTTGGATTACATCTTACTTGTGAGAGTAAGATAAAAACTGGCCTTGTGCCTAACTCCTGGAGAGGAGTAAATCAATACTCTCTTGATCTGTGTCATGTTTTGTGGTTGTGTGTGGGATGTGGTTAGTATGTTGCTTTTGAGTTTTCTGTGTGTTTAGTCTTTCAATGGGAAGGCTTCATATGGGGCCTGCTTCTACTCTGGGTGTGGGGCCTGGTGGGTAAACCTGGCGGCTCATGGAGGCCCGAGATTGGTCTTCGCTCGGGTGATGTCGATTCCTGCAGATTAATTTTCCTGATGGAGTCTGCACCATGTAGGATCTAAGCTCCATACACTTTTGTGTAAGAACTGCGGCTTACCATTTTCCAGCATCCTTCTCCAGTGCTCGAACATGCTGTCTAACCTGCAGATTGAGGAGATTTCTGGCATGCTGGTCATGATACCGTTTTACTTCGCTTTGCATTTGGTATAGGTGAGTTGTCACTTCCTCTCTTTGTGCGGTGCAGTTGGCACATTTTACTGGAAGGTTCCCGACCAACTTCTTGTTATACAGCAGCTCACCAGGGGACGGGATTGTATGGTCTATCGGAGTTGTTCGAAGACATAACAAAACCATGTCCAGATCACGCCCACTTGAGGTGGCTTTCTGGATATCGCAGTGCAGTGTTACCAAGCCCAGGTCTCTGAGAGAAGATAATCCTATAATAATAGATCCCTCTGATGTCACCACAAAGAATTTTAGGGTTTCCCAGGCTCCCTTGTAGACACACTGCATCTGCACGGATCCATGTTGAGTGATGCTGGAGCCATTTTATGCAGTGAGTATAGTTTGCTCACTGTGAGTCGCACCGGGGACTGGCTGTCCCTCTGAGTTCACTCACTCCGGGAACATCTTATGGAACGTCCGTAGAGGGAGGGTATTGCCTTTGGCTCCCGTGTCAACCTTCGCTCTTAGTTTGTGGGTGCCTGGTCTGTTGGGAAGCTTTATGCGAAGGTCTGCGAAGGCTTTGGTCTCAGTGTCACTCTGTGGCGGAACCGCATCGAAGGACAATTCCTGGAACTGTTCGTAGAGTTCATCATTGTCTCTCTGACGGGTATTTACAGAATAGACCCGGCCCCCGCATTTCTTTTCCTGGTACTTGCACTGGTGCTTGCCCTGGGTCCTCGGATGTTCTGTTTTAACTCAGGACTCTCTTCATGAGTATTTTCCCTCCTTCTCTCTTTTATTGGTGCACACCTTCGCTCAATGATTTTTTATCCACATGCTGAACATGTGGTACCCCATGCCGGACATTTTCCGGTTCTGTAGGGCTGTGTGCTGCCGCATCGTTTGCAGTTGTTGTGTCTGATGGTGTCTGTTTCCTTGCTTTTTCCTTCTTGGAGTTCGACCAGTTGTTTCATGTGGCTTCGTGCATCCTGCCACTATTTAGAGCTTCCTGGAGTGTGAGCCCTTCGCCTTTTTCCAAGAGCTGCTTCTGTAGTTCCAGCTGCCCTGTTCCAGTGATGACTTGCTCTATGAGTCTTTCTTCAGTTTCCTGGAACTTGCACTTGTTTGCCTGCAACCTGCACCTGGCCAGAAAGTCGTCGATGCTTTCAGTGTCCATTTGCGTCTACCGACGCAGGTAGAAGCATTCAATACGAAAATTCACTTGAGGTTCTAATCGTTTCTTCGAATTTTTGCCAAATAACTCCCGAGTCATTCCAGTCGGCTTCGTTTTCGAATGTCCAAGCGTTGTACCTTTTAAGACCATCTTTTCCAGCCAGCAATAGAATGTGGTCAACCTGTTTGTCTGCTGGAATATTTTTGACCGAAAAATAGAGATTACAACATTGTTTGAAGAATCTGAATGAATCCACCAGATTCGTGGACGTCAATCACATCACCGGCTCACACGAGTTTTTAGCCATCATAATACAAAAACAAATAAAAAACTTGACAAAAAATACGGTACTGATAGATATCTATCGCAATGCACTTACTTGAATAAGTTTTTTTTAACAGGAAGTGTTCAATTTTTCCGTTGTTTGGCGTGTTCTTTTTTTTTTTTTCAAGATGGCGTCCTCTACGCTAGCATGTGGTGTCTTTTAATATGCCCCGAGTTCCTTCGAGATACTGCTTCTTGCATTTTCCTTTTAAATTGCTTTTAATGCTGGGTGCTGTCTTTTGTAGACGTTCTTGTTACTACCATAACTGCTGCCACCATGTTATGGTATCTCAATACATATAAAAGACATTTTAAGGACAAGTCGAACACACGACAAGGATTTCAATGCGCCGCGATGTGAACGCTTTATTGAATTGCTAGAATTGGTGGGAGAGAACATTTTCTTAGTCCTTCCTAATTAAAGAGTTCTACTAAGATAATGTTACTGGGGGCATAACATCACACTGTCCAAGATGGAGAGACTAGCATTTGGTGCACCAGCCCAGATGTGATGACAATACTCCATGCATGGGCGAATGGTGGCTGATGTGAGATATAGGATACTGGCAGATGTGAGAAGTTTTCTAGCTCGGTAGAGGGAGCCCACTTTTCTTTGCAGCAGCCTTGGCAATGTCTTCTATGTGTTTGTTCCAAGACATGTTATCTGTGAATGTTAACCCTAGTAGTTTGACACATTAGCGACATAAATTATTTTAAAGGAAATGCAATTGAGAAATTAGTGAAAAACAATATATTTTGGTTTACCTACTCATTTGTGACATATTTGTATTAAAAAATAATATGTAATAGGAAATATAAGCCTGTGAAGTTACCATAAATATTGGTGTTCAGTCAGTAGCCATGGTATATCTCATGTGTACCTTACTTACAGTATACCTTACTTCTGGAACTATAATATTAATATAAAAAACTATGAGATATTCAGCCACATCCATGATACTGGACACAGGGCCTCTGGAGGAACATCAATTCTCATCAGAAATGATATACCCCATAGCAAACTGGATATCTAAACCAATATCCAAGCGGTTGCCATCAAGGCGACACTACATAAAACAATGAATATATGTTCAATATATATCCCACCGAACGAGAACATTAATGAAAGTGAGCTTCAGAAGCTAATTGGCCAATTGCCCACACCATTCATCCTATTGGGGGACTTTAATAGTCACAATACCCTATGGGGATGCAAAAATACGACAAAAAAGGGTTAAACAATACAAAAATATATAAATGAAAATGATCTGTGCATGCTAAACGATGGAACACAGACATATATGAACCCATTCAACGGAAATAATTCTGCCATTGACTTAACCATATGCGACCCTACAGTCTACATGGACTTTACTTGGAAAGTCTATGATGACACTTGTGGCAGTGATCACTTTCCAATCCTCCTCGAAAATATAGAACCTGGTGGTGAATGTAAACCAAGCCGCTGGAAACTAAACAAGGCCAATTGGCAAATGTTTAAAGAGAAATGTCGGGAGAAACTGACATGTGTGGAAACGAACAGTGACCAAGTGGAACACTTCACAGAGAGGCTGATTAAAATAGCAGAAGACTGCATCCCAAGAAATACGACACCAGACAATCGGAACAGACCCTGGTTCAACAGTCAATGCAAAAAAGCTATTAGATTGCGAAGAGCAGCCCTAAGGAAGTTCGAAAAAGAACCCACCCAAACAAATCTGGTGGAATACAAACAAAGCAGAGCAAGAGCCCGCAGGGAAATAAAAGCAGCGAAAAAAGAATGCTGGCAAGAATATGTTGGCAAACTAAATTCCTCTTCTAAACCGAAAGCAGTTTGGGATATGATCGGTAAAATAGCGGATAAACACCAAACGAAACCAATCCAACACCTCTCCAAAAATAACTGCCCAATAACAGAGAAGAAAGACATAGCAAATCAGCTAGAAGAAACGTTTTCCAAAAATCATCAAGTCAGGGCGGAAAACAAGAATTTCTCACCACTAAAAGAAATGCAGAAAAGCATAAACTTAACTTCAGATCGAAAAATCTAGAAAAATATAATAGCCCATTTACATTGAGTGAATTAAGAGACTCTATTGAAAGATCTCATAGTACTGCCATAGGACCGGATGAAGTCCATTATGAGTTCCTAAGGCAACTACCGGGAGTATCACTGAAATTACTCCTCCAAATATACAACACAATATGGACAGAGGGAAAATTCCCGGACATATGGAGACAAACTACAGTGATACCGATCCCAAAGCCGGGCAAAGACAACTCGGATCCACAAAATTATAGACCAATCTCCTTGACTAGTTGTTTATGCAAAACAATGGAGAGGATGATAAACAATAGGTTGATCTGGTACTTGGAATCCAACGGCCTTATTAGCAATCTACAATGTGGATTCCGCAATAAAAGAGGCACGATAGACCACTTGGTTCGATTGGAAACTGCCATAAGAGAAACTTTCATTCGAAAAGAACATCTTGTAGCTATTTTCTTTGACCTAGAGAAAGCGTACGATACAACATGGAAGTATGGCATAATGAGAGATTTGAACGATCTCGGTCTAAAAGGTAGACTACCACACTTTATTGACAGGTTTTTGTCAAACCGAAGATTTCGAGTTCGTGTTGGATCTACTCTCTCTCTCTGAGATAAAAAACACTGGAAGAGGGTGTTCCACAAGGCAGCATACTATCTGTGACTCTGTTTAACATAAAAATAAATAACATAATAAAAAGCTTATTACCCGGAGTGTATGGATCCCTATACGTGGATGACTTCCTAATCTACTACAGGTCTAAGCATATGCATACCATTGAGCGCAAATTGCAACAATGTCTGAATAAAATAAATAAATGGGCAACAGAAAATGAATTCCGATTTTCTCAGGCAAAAACAAAATGTGTTCATTTTTGTCAGAAGAGAAAATTACACAATGACCCAAGCCTGAAACTCGAAAAGATGGAAATTCCGGTTGTAGACGAATACAAGTTTTTGGGTGTCATTTTCGATAAAAAACGGACCTTTATTCCACACTTGAAATATATAAAGGCAAAATGTAACAAAACATTACAACAACTACGTGTGGTAGCTCACACTGAGTGGGGTGCAGACCGAAACACTCTCCTGAAACTATATAGGTCATTGATTAGATCTAAATTGGACTACGGTATTTTTATATACCGATCAGCTAGAAAGACCTACCTTAAAATACTAGACCCGATCTACCATGGAGGACTAAGGTTAGTCCTTGGAGCCTTCAGAACATCGCCTGTTGAGAGTCTCTATGTAGAAGCAGACGAGGCACCTGCAGATATCAGAGGTGAGAAGTTGGCTCTGCAGTACTATGTTAAATTGAAATCGAGTTCATCAAATCCTGCATATGAAAGCACATTCCATCCAAAATACAGAGAATTATTCCAAAGAAATGAAAGAGCTATAAGACCCTTTGGCCTTCGAATGGAAATAATCAACAAAGAAGCAGGATTGGACCTGACAAAAATACACGATACTATAATACCAAAAATACCACCTTGGACCATAAGAACCCCAAAGATCTTGCTAACCTTAAACAAACTTCACAAACAAAAAACCCATCCTCTGATTTTCCACGAGGAATTGGAGAAAATCCAAGACACCTATCCAAGACATAGGTACATCTTCACAGATGGATCGAAGCATGAAGAAGCAACAGGATGTGCTGCAGTATACAACAATAATATAAATAAGAAGCGTCTCCCAAATGACACTTCCATATTTAATGCAGAAGCATATGCTGTCAATGTGGCACTCGATTTCATTCTGAAATCCAAGAAAAATAGATTCATTATCTTTTCAGACTCTTTGTCTGTACTGATATCCCTTAAAAATAGGAAATTTGACAATCCATTGGTAACCAAGTTGCTATGCAGGATGGAATATTTGTCAAAAGACAATGAAATATTGCTGTGTTGGATCCCAAGTCATATCGGAATCAGAGGAAACGACCAGGCTGATAGGGAAGCCAGGTCTGCATTAGGCATGGCCGCGGAGACCAATTTTAAGATTCCATTTACAGATTTTAAAATGAAAATCAACAAATATATCCAACAACAAAGACAACAACGTTGGGGTAACAATACACACAACAAACTCCTAGCGATCAAAGCTACAATAGGAGAATGGGAAAAAAGCTCACGAAAAAGCCGAAAGGAAGAAGTAGTGTTATCCAGACTTCGCATAGGTCACACAAGGATTACACATTCCTACTTACTTGAAGACAAAGAGCAACCAATATGCTTTGCATGCCAGACTACCTACACCATCAAGCATGTTCTTATTGAATGCATTGATCTGACTCCTAAAAGAGAAACTTTCTACAGAGCAGGTACAATGAAGGAACTGTTTAAGAAAAATAAAGTAGAGACAATACTGAACTTCTTAAAAGCTGTTGATCTATATAAAAAGATATAATTACCTAGAGACATATAAATCCAGCTTGATTTGGCATTAAATGAACTGAGAAAGAATGATATGCCGTTAAAAAAGGAAAAACGTTTAACGAATGTTTTCAAAATACTATTTTTTTTTTTTTGTCTAAAGAATTTTGTTTACTTTGCAAAGTATTTTTTAAAAAATACTACTTGATTCGGCATTACATGACCTGGAAAAGGTTGATATGCCGTAAAACAAAACAAACAAACAAACAAACAAACTTCTGGAACTAAAAACATGGTCCACTTTTACTCACAACCAATATTTACGGTAACTTCACAGGCTTGTATTTCCTATTAAATATTTTTAAAAATAACGCAAATACGTCACAAATGAGCAAATAAACAAAAATAAATCGTTTTTGCCTAATTTCCCAACCGTATTTCATTTAAAATAATTTATGTAGCCAATAGTGACGTTTACTTTAATATTTAATAAAAATCATAAGCATTAAGTTCTGTAATTATTGGTTGTGAATAAAGTAATAAGTGTCAGACAGCTTGTTTATTGACAGGAAGTAAAGTACCGGACGCCTTATTTCTTTACTCGCAACCAAGAATTACGAAAGTTGAAATGCTTATACTTTCGGTTCTATTAAATATTTTTTAAAGTTTAACCCAAATACGTCACAAATGAGTAGGTAAACCCAAATTAATTGTTTTTGACTAATTTCCCAACTGCATTTCCCTTAAAATAATTTATGTACCGTTTACAGTTTTCAAGCTAAAAAATATGCGCGTTTGAAGGAAAGAGCAAAAATTAATCACAGGAAATAATTATGTTCCTATCTCTGCGGATTCATTTGTTAGTCGAAAATTATTTGAGGGACATAATTTAAAATTACACCGGCTTTACAGCTGCCACTCTGACTAGTATCGCCGTGTAAAAATTAAAGGAGAAAACTGAATCTTAATTCTTGTGGTTCGGAAAAGACTCCCATTTATTAAAGAAAAACTTCATTTCGTCGTCGTCGTCTTTGAACTATTGGCGTTTTAAATATTTAACCAGGTTTGCTGTCTTATTAATACTTGAAATGATTTTCTACTTTCATTATGCATTTATTATTATTTATATGATTGTTGTCGTTGTTTAAAAGTCTAATCCTCCACTCCATAATAAAGAGCAATGTGTATTTATTTGTGTCAAACAAGAGGTAGCGCGTTAGAAAACAACAACGAAAAAACTGCCAGACGAATCCATTTCCAATATCAAATATTTTGAGAAAGCAAATCTATTTCCATTTTTTCTTTCTGCTTTCTATACGGATTTATACGTTTTGTTTTTCTTTTCCCAGTTTTGTTTGTATATTTGTTTTAACTTTACCGATTCAGACGTTATTTTATATGAATATGAATATTCGTGCGAACATTGGCGAAGGATAATTTTTTGACGGAGGGGGTACACTCGTTTTGAATAGTCAAACTCTTTAAATCTTATTTTCTTTATCATCTATCGATTTTGATAGGGGTTTAAACCAGCTTTTGTATTATGGTAAATTAACACCCTCAACTACCCCCCAATGAGATTCTACTTTTTTTAGGTGATTACGTGTGAACACACCGAAACCCTGCAAGAAAGGAAGAAAAAGTGGTGTTTCTACAGAATTTGAACCTAATCAAACCGACTTTTGCTGAACTAAACCTAAAAGTTGGGTATGGGTTAAAAAAAAAACCCACTTCGGTTTAAATTCTGTAGAAGTACCAAAAAATATAAGTTTAGAATTTAAAGTGGGGGATCAGTTTCGCACAAAAAAAATTAACGTAAAATGATCCTCCGTTTCCGGTCTCTTCAAACGTTAATGGGAACTAACAAAACAATATTGCTATGCTATTTTTGCTATAATTCTGGGCGTTTTTATTTTTTTTGGGGGGGGGGTCTACTACTTTTTTTAGGCGATTGAGTATGGTTTTACCACCTTGCTAGTCGGACGTATAGTTAGTGGTAAAAAATGTGGGTTAGCTTCCTGGAAATGGGGGGGGGGGATCATTTTACGTTAAATTTATGTACAAAACTGATCCCATACTCTAAAGACTAAAAGTTTTTTGTTTCTTTCCGCCAAGTTCACACGTAATCGCCTTAAAAAGGGGGGAAAAATGGGGGAGGGGGGAGCGGAGAGTGTCACTCTAAGTTTTAAATTGGCCATTTTAAGGCATAACAAAAAACGAGTCTTTTATTTTTTTGATATGCCTTAAAAATGAAACATTAAATAAAAACAACAAAAATGCCTTATTCATTAAGTAGTTCCAGTTACTCCAATCGCCACAAACATCGGTTCATGCGATAATAAACGGACAGTTTTTTATTCGTCATGTTAACATTTTTGCTGCTTTATGGACCTAGCTTTCCGCTGTCGTAGTTTTAATAGACTCAACACGGTGACACTCATAATAGTTAGTAATATTTTATGATTATCTTGAACATTTCGGCTTTTGGTACTGATATCGATCCTGACCCAGTTTTCGTGAGGTTCGACTCGGAAGCGTTCGGCTGTCCTACGCAAACGCCCCAGAGTTGACGAGCCGATTTGTACCAGACGACAATTTTGATACGGTGCTGCGTCCTGTGATAATAATGTTTTGCTTGTTTTGTTGTTAGGGTTAAAAATATTTATTTGATAACAGTAATTTCGCTCTGTTTTGCTTGTTTTATTTGTTTTGTTGTTTAAAAAATTTCTTGCAACTATAACTAAAAATTATAGGACGCAGCACCGTATCAAAATAAAATATTTATTTGATAACAGTTTTGCTTTTTTTTTTTCTTTTTTTTTTCTTTTTTTTTTTTTTGATGTTTCTTTTAGAAAATTTCTTGAAAATATAACTTACAATCACAGGACGCAGCACCATATCAAAATTGTCGTCTGGTACTATTCGGCTCATCAACACTCGGGCGTTTGCGTAGGACAGCCGAACGCTTCCGAGTCGAACCTCGCGAAAACTGGGTCAGGATCGATATCAGTACCCAGCTTTTTAGCTTTAAGATGGCTGCCATTGAAACAACATTATCTTAACCAAATTCGGATGCTTATCCAGAAACCGAGACATGGGGGGGGGGGGGGGAAATAAGACAAATTGAGAAATATCTGGATGATGAACGTACCCGTGACGGAATAAATATATCGTATACCAAAAATTACGTAAATTAATCAAGTACTTTTTATTTTATAAAAGAAAATAACATTTTGTTGATAAACGGGTAATGTTGATATATCGCTACATTATTGGTCACATTCAAGGGAGCTAACACCCAAAATTCATGACTTTATTTCTCTAGTTTGCGAAAGTTTGGATGATATCCGTTGAATATGACCAATATGGCGCAGATATTTCAACCTTATTCGTTTATCGATAAAGTTTGATTTTCTTTTATAAAATAAAAACTACTTGATTAATTTACGTGATTTTTGGTATACGATATATTTATTCGGTCACGGGTACGCAAATCATATAGATATTTCTCAGTTTTTCTTATCCCCCCCCCCCCCTGTCTCGGTGAATCTGGATAAGCACCAAAATCAGTTCTAGTTTTATAACAATTTGGTTCAATTAATAATCTAATAACCAAACAATGCCAGGTAATCATGTAGTTACCCGACCTATGTAATTTTATCGAAAGACGATATACTAAAAAAAAATTTATGGGTAATCACGTCGTTTCCTGACACTAAAATTCAAAATGGAGGCTCGCCCATGGCCAGGACTTGAAAATCGATTAAAAAAATCGAAAACTAAACAAAATCCGGGTATCTTTTACAATAGCCCTCAAACTCGCGAGTCGGGTTCAAAAAAAGTTGTAGAACGTGGTCAAAAAAAGGAATATGCAACAAATAAATGCGACGTATGTCGAGACTGGAGATTTTCCTAGTTAGCTATTCCATTTGTTTGTATGTTTACGTAGGATAAGTTGGTTTTTATTAGACATTAAAAGAAGAAAAAAAAATTTCTGGGCACAGATTTTTACTTAAAAAACATGGCATCCACGCTCTTGTTTTGCGAGCCTCGCTTTGGGTTCTCGTTGTCAAGGGTTACGGCGTGTGTGTGTGTTTTTTTTTTACCGGGACTCATAATCAAAGCAGCGTTTTTTGTGTTTTTTTTGGTTTGCATTTTTGAAATTTAATTTTATGAAGCGAACATTTTAACGATCATTTTGGTTAGGGTTAGGACTGCAATTAGGGTTAGGGCTGCAGTTAGGGTTAGGGCTGGAGTTAGGGTTAGGGAGAGCAAAGAGATCATCCATCCCCACTAGATTGTGAAGTCGAGTTAGGGTTTTAGGGTTGAATGAAAATATGTAAATAAAAGCACAATGACATGTAAATAAAAAAAAAATGATTTTATTCCTTTTGCTTGGCTGAAAAATGAAAAATTGTGCTTTGAATATGAGTCCCAGTAAAAAAAAAACCTCCGACAGATTGAAACCAAAACGAGGCTGTAACAATTTGGACAAGAATCCGCCATTTGTTTTTTTTTACAATTTCTGTGCGATAAAAATATCGATTTATAAAAAATAGCACTTTTAACGGATTATAATCATTAATAAATGTTACAGGTATGTTGGAAATTCGGTTTTATCGACTACGGTAACTTTTATTTGTTGTATATTTGTTTTTTTAGCATTTTCGTTTGAGAGCTATTGTAAAAGATACCCCAATATCCTGATAGAACATTACATTTTCGCATGATTGTTGACATTTATTGTATACGTTTCTATCAGTGTATCGTTTAGTTTTCGATTTTTTATCGATTTTCAAATCCTGGCCATGGGCGAGCCTCCATTTTGAATTTCTGTTCGAGCAGTCAACACCGACTGTTTTGAACAATAAATCACCCTTTAAAATAAGTTAAAACATAAATAAAATTATCCAGGTAGGTAGATGAGTAACTTAACTTGCCTTTGGTAACATTTATTTGTTGCACATTTGTTTTTTCACCCTTTTTTCGTTCTGTTGATTATAGTAAAAGATTCCCCAAAATTGTATTTTCTTTTAAGATCATGACATGCTGAAGAATTGTGTTGTGAAACAAATATTTTAATATGTGCTGCATTGATATTTTTTTTTTAAATTGTGTTGTGAAAAAACTGTTTCATCATTTATTTTCTCTCTAAATCGGTTCAACGTTGTGAAAATAACATTGAAGATGAGAACAGTAGTCCGAATAATCCAAATAAATACAAACAATTAAACCCTTCCTCAAAAAACACTTACTTTCAAGCTTGGTAAAAAAATAAATAAATTTAAGTATTTAGAGGAAATGTGAAATTCTGCTGAACATGGACACAATACGGTTATTTGAGTTTAAACTCTCAGATTTACAGTTTTCGTTTTTTTTCTTCCCGTTGGGTTTATTTTACAGTAATATCGTGGAGTCTGCATTGTCGCCGGAAAACGTACTTGCTTTCATTTAGAACTTAACAATTATAGAAAGCGAAAAATAATAATAAAAAATAGTACTATGGGGTTCAGGGGTGGGAGAAGGAGTTCCTTGGGCTCCTTAATTTTCCCAGTCAACGCCGGGACACAGGTCACATTAGTATAAGATAAAATTGGGTGCAAATATTTAAAATGGCTGGATGATGTTTTACGGCACCCCCAAAGAAGGGAAATAATTCTGGCAACTATAAAAATAAACATTAAAAATATAAATCGAATAAAATGTTAATAATGTATTTTATTTAAAAAAATTTTTTAGAAATTTTTCTTTTAATGTTTTTTTTTTTTTTTCCGTAAGTTTTAACCGAATTGAAACTGTTGTTTTTGTTTCTTTTTCTTTACTTATAACAACCGTTTCCATTTCATATATAGAATTTGGTCAAATATGAGGCAATCAAAAGAAAAGGGTCTTGACCCTTTCCTCACTTTAAGCACAGCATTCTTGACCACCAAGTCTGTGGCAGGAGGCAAAACTTAATTTCAAGTCTCCACCTCGATCCCAGCATTATCTTTTGCTAGGCATCACAAACCAGCCTAGAGTTTAGTGTGTGAAAATGGGTAAATATATTGAAATTCCCTTCAATTTCAACTTGTCATAACTCATTTAGGTGCTTGTTCACTGTTTCGGCCAGACGGAAAAATTATTTATGTGTGAAAACAATATTATGTACTTACTCACTGGTATTTTATTGTTCAATGTTGAAAAAATTAGGAAAAATTATCCAGTAGAACTTTAATTACAAATATTTTTACATTTTCCGTATCGTACAAGTCACTTCGATGACGTTGGACAGAAGTCAAGGGCAGATAATTTGCAAGGACAGGTAATATTCATTTAAAAAATAAAAAACAAGTACATTGATAAAAAACATAATTTATTGTAATGAGTATATTTAATGTGAAAGTAAATAAAATTAAAGTAATTAAATTGAAACTGGGTATCTTTCCGCAATTTCGTGGAAGAGACCGCCTAGCTTGTTGATTACTTGCCCTTGACTTCTGTCCAACGGTAGCAAATGGATGCATAGTCATCGAAGTGACTTGTACGATACAGAAAATGTAAAAATATTTGTAATTAAAGTTCTAGTGGATAATTTTTCCTACTTTTTTCAACATTGAACAATAAAATACCACTGAGTAAGTACATGATATTGTTTTCACACATAAATAATTTTTCCGTCTGGCCGTAACAGTGAACATGCACCCTCATTTATTTTGGGGATTATTTTGATGAATTTAGATTTAAACATTAATTCAATCTTTTCTTTTTTATAAATGTGCACCTTTTTTTCTTTTGTGTCATTAATAGTTTTACTTCCAAGTTACTTCAAGTTATGTTACTATTTTCAGTGATGTGCACATTTTTTAAGGTTAATGTTTTTTAACTTAATGTGCACGATATTGTGCGTCTCTATGAATATAAAAACAGTCCGATCTTAAAGAAAAAGGGTCACTCGTCAATATGGTGGGCTTAATATAGTGTTTTAAGTTGTCGTTCACAAAAATATCCAACTTGAAAACTTTAGCAAATTGAATTTTTACCCTATTTATCAAATTGTGTTTCTGTCTGTTTTTACATGCTAAAAATCTGAGTTTTCTTTATTGATTTATTATTAAAAGAAAACTCTAGCTTCATCTCTATTGTGCTATGAATCATATTAAGAAGATTCAATCTGTTAGCTCTTAAAATGCATCTTATATGAACCATCAAAGTTGTACTTCCCTGTCATTTAGTATGTTTTTTCGAGAGGTAATTGAATTTTGCCTAATGTTCAGACTGGCTTGATCTCATAATTATTGCTTCCATTATGATTAATTTTCAGTTACACTTGTAAGGATTTTTCACTTGTTCAAAGCCTGCATTTTTAGTTATAGACTGTGAAAATTGGCTTCTAGACTAATAGCACAAATGTTCTCCTTACCGCAATCTTATCTGGAGGTGTCTCGGAGTCTGCTCTGGGACTAGCCCTATCTCTCACTATACTGTCATCTTGAGACATTTTTGGAGTAGTGGTCACCTCTTTGCCCGATTCCATGATTGCTGGTGTCTCACCATTTTCTTGATATAGCTGGCCACTCCTTGATGCTATTGGAGGTGCTTCTGCTGTTTTCCTCAGGTCTATTCTATTCCGTCGACGTATTCCCCCTTCAACATCAATGTGATATGATCTAGCATCCAGCTTCTCCAACACAGTCATTTTTTTCCACTCCTTATGCCCTTTCACATGGGGTTTGACATGTACCACATCTCCAGGTCATAAAGGTTGAAGGCATTTCACCTTCTTATTGAAGTAACTCTCATGCTATCATTCTTTACCGTTTTTTTAAAAGTTATTGTGGATTTCCAGCTTCAACAAATCTTCCCGGGTTGGAAGGAGTGTTTTCGTTCTCCTTGACAACAGCTTCTGTGCTGGCGACAGGAGACCTTTAGCTGGTGTGTTTCTGTGATCCAGCATTGCTAGATATGGATCAGCCCTATCCTCCCTGGCTTTCCGGAACAAAGTCTTTGCAGTTTTAACTGCTGATTCTGCTTTGCCATTTGCTTTGCTGTTGTAGGGACTGACTGGTGTGTGTGTAAAACACTACTTCCATGCAAAAGTGACAAAGTCCTGACTACTCAATTGTGGCCGATTGTCTGTTACAATCTGGTCCGGTATTCCAAATCTTGCACCACTGTGCTTGAGCTTTGTAATTATTGTCTTCATGTGTGTGTCTGGAAAATAATCAATCTCCCAGAAATTACTCGTATAGTCCACTGTGCATAAATAGTCTTTACCAACAAACATTAACAAATCCACCCCAATTTTTGCCCATGGTTTTTCGGGGACCATTAAGGCTTCTGTAGGGTTAGCCACTTCATACTCCCTGCATATAGAGCATTTTGCCACATCGTCCCTAATGCCGTTGTTCATATTTGGCCAGTATACACATTTTCAGACTCTTCTCCAGCATCCTTCTACTCCCATGTGTGAGGAATGTATTTTTACTTTCAAGAGTCTCCGCTGGCTCGTGGGTACCACCACTCGGTTTCTCCATAAAATCAACCCATCTTTCATTGTCATTTCACTTCGAAAGGTGAACTACGGTCTCACCTCTGAGTTGAGATGTATCTTTTCATCTGTCCATCCCTCTAATATGACCTTCTGTAACTGTTGCATACACCTATCTTTCTTTGTAGCTGATCGCAGTTTCTGTAACAGGAACATACTCGACTTCTCTGACATCCTTCTCTTCATCATGTCCATAACTCACCCTGTTGACAAATGTCTTTGACAATGTATCCGCAAGGTGCATCTTCTTGCCTAGATAATACAGAACCGTGGCATCATAACCTTTGCAATCGCATCAGCATGTCCTGCAGTCGCTTTGGCATTTTCCCAAAGACTTCTTCATTATTGCTTCCAAGGGTCTATGGTCACTTAACACTGTGATGGGCTGGCCGAATGTATATTGGTAAAACCTCTCACATGCATAGACTACAGCAAGCAGTTCTTTCTCAATTCGGGTTTCCGTGTCTGTAAAGGCTCGACTAATATAGGCCAGGGGTTTTCTTTCCTGGAGCAGTGCCGCTCCTAAATCCTTTTCACTTGCATCACACTGGACAACTAAAGGTTTACTGTGATCATAGTACCCCAGTACCGGTGTCTCACTCACCAGAATTTTATTTGAAGGTTCGAGAGTTTCCTTATTCACATGCTCCACATTCAGTATATTCACTGAAACTCCACTATTCAACTGAAAAGCAATTGGTTTCCCTCCTACCAGCATTTCTGCCTTGATCATTTCCGGCATAATCCCATTAACCCTCTCTTTTAATGTGACACTTCCCACATCTTCCTGTTCTGAACTACTGCTACTGACATATTGATGTGTCTCCACTGACTGAACTCGGAACTTTTTCTTTGCTGACTTACATCTTCTCTGTATTGACCTTTTTCCCTTGGGCCTCATGTTAATTCTGTTCGCCGTCTCCAGTCATAAAGCTCTGGACTGTTGTGCAGCATTTTCTGACAATTTACAGATGTCTATACACTGTTGTAATTCCAGCTGTCTCACTTTCAGCACTTCTGCCTGCGTTTGAGAGTCATGAATTCCTAGGACTATCTGATTTCGAAGAATTTAGGCTGTGCACTTATTGCAAAAATTGCATATTTTGCTCAACGCTTCCACTGATTCCCCTTCTCCTTGCTTTTGATTCAGCGTATACCACAGACAACGTGTAATAATGTATTCTTACACACACCTGCTCTATCTAGCGTATTGAGCACTTTCTGATTCAGTATATGTCCCTTACTATATCTAGCGTATTTTATTCAATATATACCACTTACTAAGTGTAATTATAGCACAAACTGCTCTATCTATAGTATTGAGCACATCCGAATTCAGCATCGACCATGTTATAAGTGTCCAACTTTATTATTGCATACACCTGCTCTATCTAGGGTATTGAGCACTACTTGGTTTAAGCGTATGCCAAATGTCCTACTGTATTATTAATTTTTTGCTCCCAGGCAACACCGAGTTTCTTGTCTAGTATACAACATTATACCAAACCACATTCCATTTATTGCTCCCGAGCAATGTGGTGTATAAACACACTTGCTAGGATATTAAGCACTTTTGGATTATCGTATGCCACTTAGCAAATGTAATACTGTATTATCACTATTGCTCCCGAGCAACACCAAGTACCTTTTCTTGTGTACAACACTATAACGAAACACAGTGAAGTTCTTTCTCCCAGGCAACGCAGCATGTAAACACACCTGCTCTATCTAGAGTATTGAACACTTTTGCCATAAGATATACCACTTACTAAATATAATACTGTATTATTACTATTGTTTCTCTCGGGGTAACGCAGAGTAACTTTTCTGTATACAACAGTATAAACATATACAGTGAATTTCTTTCTCCTGAGCAACACAGCGTTTAAACACACTAGCTCTATCTAGGATATTGAGCACTTTTAGACTAACATATACCACTTGAATGAATGAAAAACTGAATGAAAAAATGGATGAAAATAGTAAATAATAAGTTTTCAATTTAAAGGATTAAGGAATGTAGAGGGAGTTCCCCCCCCCCCCAATAAAAGTTTATTTGCAAATTTAGTAAAGGCGATATAATTTCGTACAGTAAAAAAAATTGGGGAGAAACTTATTCTTAATGTTAAAAAGTCTGTTTGTGTTATTAGCAGGATTGTGGAGTCATAATGTTCCAACTCCAAGGATTCCAAAAATTCTGACTCCAGACACCAACTCCTTGAATTCTCCAACTCCGATTCCTTATTTTAAAGTCTTCCAAGATGCAGACTCAGTTAATTTTTAGGGGATTAAAATATCCGACTCCGATACATTCCAACCCAACATATGCAGCTATATACCAGTGGTGTTATCGGACTTTTTTTATTGTATTGAAAGTATCAAGTTCGCTAAAAAGTTTGTTTGTTTTTTTTTTTTTGGAAGGAGGAACCCAAACATCAAGTTTAAAAACATAACTGAGTTTATGCAATTCATTTTCCACACTCGATTTGGAAATCTTGAGAACGTCTGCGATTTGTCTGGTTGACAAACAGCAATCTTGTTCAAGTACGGCTTTCACTTGGTCACCTTAGATCATCTTTGGCCGGCCAGAGCAAGGAGCATCTCTCACTGAATAATTTCCTTTTCAGAATCAAGCAAACCATTTCTGGCACACCCGTTCTGTAACAGCATTCTCCCCCATAAAAATGGCATATCTTTATGCACTTTTATGTAGCTTTTTTTCTTTTTCTGTAGTAAAAAAAGCATCAGATATCGGTAGTGCTCTGCTTGATCTTCCATTTCAAGGCCTGAAATACAAGCAAAAATGTAAAAACTCTGGTTTGGAGGCTTTTTACACACTGACGTTGACATACTCACTACACCAAATACAGGATTTGAAGAATAAGAATATAAAATGATTTTTAATAGACCGGAAAAATGACATTTCAAAAAACGAACAAACTTTTTGGCCAACCCAATACTATTGAGTGCTTGCTTTTATACTGGTATCTTAATATATAAAGTAGAGACGATTTTTCCCCTGTACCTTCTCGGAGTATAGGAAAATGACCACATGCATCACAGGCTACTAAACTCACCACTATACTACACTTATTCACTCGAGTGTGTTTTAGTAAATTTGTGATTATTTTTTCCCAGCTAACACTAAATATTACATTTGGCCCACCATCAACGTCTCTCCGAAAAACCAACTCCATATAGGTGATAGCAAAAACTTTTCTCCCTAACAATTCTGTACTGTCACTCTACTCATCGGCACCGGGAACTAATACACACAGTTTAATTTTCACAAAACACCGGTTCTTATTTATTATTTGCCTGGTATTAATTTACTACATAATATAAAGCAATACGCAAAGACTTAATGACCGCTCCCGTTCACTCCGATGATTTTCCGCGAATATCAGATTACGTTATTTCTAATTCTACATATGACTTCTACATTTATATTCATTCCGGAATTAAGTGAATGAAATTAACGAACATAGTTCCTGCAACATTTATTAATTCAACATGGCGGCTACAATTTCTTGATCGAATCGACATCCTATTTAATTCAATAAGCCCCAAGATACTGGTAGACCCTGATACGTTTACATTTACAAAATCATACACCTTTAACACGCATATTATAGAAAACTTGCCCATGACCTAAACCGTGTCAGTGTTGAACTTAATATTTGGTCGGCAGAAGCTAAATGTTAACATAACACGCATGCCAACAATCAAACTTAAGTTAATTGGCCTATTTCACGTGTATTTTTAACCCGAAACCCTGGCGTAGTCATTAAGAAGGCAGGTTTCATGATCGCAAGTTTTAGCGTTCGATCCCTTTCTACTCTACCACTTTTTTCATTTTGTTTTTAAATTTAAAACATTCGCCAACACGGTAGACGGCGAAGGGGGGAAAAAATAGGGCGCTTCCTTTTTTTATTCGACGTCATGCAATAGGTAGTACTTTCTCCCGTGCAACACCGGGCAACGGGTTCCGCTAGTTGTATTCTATAGTTAAAATTCTGGAATTGCCACAACCCTAGTTCCGACTTAAATTTCCCATTTTAATTATTGTATTGGATTAAAATGGCCAATTTGAAATTCCCAATGCCACTTTGGATGCAATGAAATATATAGATGTGTTGACGAAAGACTTATAATGTAGACCTTTACGTAAATATTATGTCGACTCGTGTGCACCCTCTTTTTATGTATCACGTATTATGTCCCTCTCTTATTTGCCTTTGACAAACATATATGGATGTATTTTACGAGAAACTTGCAAGCAATGCTGGTGCTAGGAGCTCCTGCTCTCCCCCTTCATCTATGACAGAGGGCCATCATAATGAGACTCTGTTTTGTAAACAATGTATTCATTTTTTTAATCAAAGAATTATCAAGTTTTAAGGAAATTTTCAGTGTTTATCCAATAAATTATTTCTACTCCTACACAAACTTCAGGGTTATGGTATTGATGGTGAGATTCTTGACATTATTAGGTCTTTTCTTTCTGATCGAAGCTTGCAAGTAACTTTGGACGGTGTCTCTTCTTTCTCTTTGTCAATCAATGCTGGTGTTCCTCAGGGCTCTATTCTAGACCCAACATGGTTTCTTCTGTATATAAATGATTTTCCAGAGAATATTGTTCAGAGAATTAACATCTATGCTGATGATACCACTCTCTATTCTGGTGTTGCTTCTCGCCCATCTCCCTGGGATCAGTTGAAATATGCAGCTGATCTCGAAGTTGACCTGGGTTCAGTTGTGGATTGGGGTATGAAATGCCTGGTTTCATTTAATCCAGTTAAGACTCAGCTCATGTCTTTCAATCATAGGTGTGTCCCTTTTCTTCCTGAGATTCTCAGGGATGGTTCTGCTCTTGAGGAGAAATCGACTCTGAAACTTCTTGGTCTTTCTCTCGCATCAAATCTTTCTTGGAGTTCATACATTAGATCCATTGCTCTTTCTGTTTCTCGTAAAGTCGGTTCTCTCTATCGCTCCAAACACTTTCTCTACAAATCCACAATCAGACCATGTATGGAGTACTGTTGTCATATTTGGGCTGGTGAATCTCTGTCCCATTTGAAGGTTCTTGATAAGGTGCAGAAACGTATCTGTAATTTGATTGGTCTCATCCTTTCTTCTTCTCTGCACCCTCTCTCTCTCTCTCTCTCTCTCTCTCCCTCTCTCTCACAGACGTGACGTTGCTAGTCTTAGTCTTTTCTTTAAATACTATTATGACATGTGTTCTTCAGAATTATGTGATCTATTCTCCGCTTCTTTTGTTCCAGCTCGCTTATACTTGTCCTGTGACGTGTATTCTACTAATCTATATATATAAAATAGTAACTCTGTCTGGGTGTGTCCGCCTGATCTTTGTGTCTTATGTTCACCCAAACCGCTGGACAGAATTGCTTGAAAATTGGCATGTTGGCTACTGACCTCTTAGTGAAAGTCATAGGCTATATAAGAAATATATCACTTGAACGCTGGTCCTCCACCCCCACTGAAAACTGTTTTTCCTTAGATTCAAATGAAATTTAAACCCTAGCTAAATGACCAAAAATTATGTCTATTCCCAAAATTTCAGCAAATTTTGATAATATTAAGATAGTCCCCGGGAGCACAACCCCTCCACTAAAAACTGTTTTCCCTTTGATTCAAATGATTATATATATATATATATATATATATATATATATATATATAATCAAGGAGAACACCTTTCTGTCTGCATGTTTGTCCCTAAAAACGAAAACATACTAGGAAGTGTACGTTCAATATAATTGCATTAACATGCACAATTTGCATGTGAACATAATGGAAGTATTTTTGCGTCTCTGGCTGCCCCTTAAAGAAGCTAATGACAATTTTCAAACATGTTACACAATGAAATTAATCTATTTATTAGCGTTAGTTCTGAATAGCTTGGTGAGTAAGATATTTAGCTGACAGCATCAAGGTTGCTGTTAAAGTAAACTCTCCTTACCATGATGTTGCATATGATGCTATCCCACACTCTAACCTGGGCAACACCGGGTAGCTCTGCTAGTTATTTAAAAAATTATTAATACAACAACAACAACTCCAAAGTTGTCATTGTTTTAAGTTAACATACTTTTCTGGGAATTACACATTTATTTCACTTTTGTTTCTCTTTCATCAAATTCTTTTCCTCTTTGTTTTATCACTTTGAATTTTTATCACGATCACCATGATGACGCCCCCCCCCCTTTTTTTTAGGTGTGACTTTGAATTTTTATCACGATCACCATAATGACGCCCCCCCCCTTTTTTTTAGGTGTGACTTTGAATTTTTATCACGATCACCATAATGACGCCCCCCCCCTTTTTTTTAGGTGTGACTTTGAATTTTTATCACGATCACCATAATGACGCCCCCCCCCCTTTTTTTTTAGGTGTGACTTTGAATTTTTATCACGATCACCATAATGACGCCCCCCCCCTTTTTTTTAGGTGTGACTTTGAATTTTTATCACGATCACCATAATGACGCCTCCCCTCTTTTTTTTTAGGTGTGACTTTGAATTTTTATCACGATCACCATAATGACGCCTCCCCTTTTTTTTTTTAGGTGTGACTTCATGCTACAATGTAACTGTTTAAAATACGTTTTAATTTAAAACAATTTCATTCAATTAATTTATTAACCAACATTGTCAATAAATTAACAGTATTTTACAAAAACTTATTACTGCATGAAACTATTATTTTCAATGTCTTTGACAAAAATATGTGTAAATATAATTGAATAAAATGAATAATAATTAAAATTTTAATTTAATTTGTTACTTCTTTAGTAAAAATAAGTTGTTTAGTGTAGATGGTTGGTTAGAATGGATGACGTGAAGTCGAGTGGATATCCAAGACTACCATACCAAAGCGTTTTTGTAGAGGTTGACGACGCTGTTGACTCCATGTAAGAAACAATTAAATGGAATGTCCTTCTGAGGCGAAGAAGAAAGAGGAGTAGTTGTAGTTGTTGTAGTTGTTGTAGTAGTAGTTGTAGTAGTAGTTGTTGTAGTTGTTGTTGTAGTTGTAGTTGTTGTTGTAGTAGTAGTAGTTGTTGTAGTTGTAGTAGTAGTTGTTGTAGTAGTAGTTGTTGTAGTTGTAGTAGTTGTTGTAGTTGTAGTAGTAGTTGTAGTAGTAGTAGTTGTTGTAGTTGTAGTAGTAGTTGTAGTAGTAGTTGTTGTAGTAGTAGTTGTAGTAGTAGTAGTAGTAGTTGTAGTAGTAGTTGTTGTAGTAGTTGTTGTAGTAGTAGTTGTTGTTGTTGTAGTAGTAGTTGTAGTAGTAGTAGTTGTTGTAGTAGTTGTTGTAGTAGTAGTAGTTGTTGTAGTATTTTTATCTAAAAAAAAATGCCTTTTTCTTGCAGCTTAGCTGGAAAAAGATTAAAGACAGAGAATAGTAAACTTGACAAAATGTAAGGCGCGATGCTCCAAAACAGATTCCATTGCGAGCTGGAGAGACAATCACAGGACATATCACTCCTGAATCCCAACTGGTTTGGAGCAAGAAATTCTTGCGTGTGTGCACTGTGGAACTAAACTAGTCCAACAAACTGTATTCATATGCCAAGCAATGCTAATGGCCGATGGGCCAATTACTCAGCACTTACGTGTCAGTTTACAGCAATAGAAAATAGTAAATACAAAACATGCGACTGTTACAGTTGTTTTGAAATACTGCATTTTTTAGGATTTAAAAATTTTTTTTTTTTACTTCTCCTTTCACAACCAATGCTCGGATCCTCACTTTGTCCCAGTTGAAATGAATAGCGATCTCCTTGAGAAAATCCCCTGTTGTGATAAACTTCTAGGACTGACTTTCACCCCAGACCTGAAATGGAAGACTTACATCAAATCTGTTACTAAGGTCGCTGGAAAAATGGTTGAATTATTCTACCGCTCCAGAAAGTATCTCACTCCTGACGCAATCCTCTACCTGTATAATAGCTAGATACGTCCTAAGATGGAGTACTGTTGCCACATCCATGGAGGTGCCGCTCAGAGCACTCATTCCTGCGTTGACAAAGTTTAGTTTGTGAGATGATTGGTCTGGAAGAACGTCAGGATGAAGAAAGTAACTAGGTAGAGTTCACCGTGTCTGGACGCATCTGACTGGAATTGAATATTGAATAAGAAAGGGGTCACCATCTTCCAAGGGAAAACATCAACATCTCCACTAAAGTATAAACCAAATTTGTTCAAAGGGAATACTGGAACATAAAGAGAGTTGTTTGTCAGGCTGGCTTTTGTCAAGAACAGGATGTGGTATTCTGGAGTTCCATCTCATCTGGTCGCTTCTGGCGAAGGGACGAGAACAGGATAATACGTTTTGTCTGGGTTAAATCGGGAACTAAATTGTCTTTTGACACTAAACTCCCTTTGCATGCATTAATCTGTTGAATCTATGCAGTTACATAAGTCTAACCGTTACTGCACATGTACCAAGCCTAATCACAACTCAACATAACACCAGATATTGCGCATACATATAAACAAAATAGATCTATCATGTAACTGCTACAAAAGTACAAAATCGACTTTAAAATCGAGTGGGGATGTCCTCTTCTCTTCCCTGGAGCCTCTTCTGCACAGAAAAGATGTTGCTAGTTTTTCTCTACTCTATCGTTATTTTCCCATTTTTTTTATTTTTCTTATCTTTCTGTTTTTGCTGGAGATGGGGCATCCTACCGGATGCCAGACATTCACCGGCTATTTCAGACACTCCAGCCTAGAGATCTTTTTAAGATTTTAACCGTCCCTTTAATTGCAATTGTTTGTATTTCTCTTGCACTCGGTTCACCGGGTATACTCGCCAGATAGCTCTTGAAATTCTTCATTAGTTCTTTTGCTCCTATAATTACTGGTATGATGGAGATTTTCCTAAGATTCCAGTTTCTTTTCATGTCGTACATAAGACCTTGATATTTCGTAATCTTTCCCCTTTCTGCTCTGTTCAATCCTACATCATTAGGGACACTGACTTCAACTAGGGTTGCTACTTTCTCCCTTTTGTCCCATATTACGATGTCAGGTTTAACAGCTCCGTTTTCTAGATATGTCGCTGTAGGGATTGCCGAGTCATAGTGGATGGTGTATAAATTATTTCCAACTGTTCTTTCTGGTATATGCTCCCATAATAGGTGCTCGACTGATAGGTGAAAGCTTATATTTATACAAAGACATTATTAAGCAAGATGATTCTGAACACAATACAGTCAAGCTAAGTAGATTTCAAACAAGTTTAATATTACAAAACAAATAGTATGTAGGTTAATTTTCATTACTTAATATTACATCACATTTTTAGAGCTTCTTCTTTTCATAACAAAACCTTTTCATACAATATGTTATAAATTTTGCTAGCATTTCACGTACGATATCGCCATTTTTTCCTTTCTACTTATACATAACTTTTACTTATTCTATTCTGCAATGCTACTTGCCTCAATCTTTACTCGGTACTTCTGCAGTTTACAGACTGTGCTAAAATAATACTGTTACTCTTTACATACCAATTTTTAACATGGAGAAGGGGGAGGAAACTGCAGAATTATCCTTTTCTCTCCCCGATCAGTGAAGGAGAAATTCTTCTAGACTGCACCAATTTTTCTTTTGGTACCAATCCGTAGGGCTCCTTTTTGCAAGGAGATGGATTTTCCCCAATTAAATATGTTAACTATTCTGTACTTTCACTGTACAATTTAATAAACATAAGATACCGTAAAAAAATGGATTTTAACTTGGAAATCCTATCTAAAAAATTTAAATAAAAAGGTCCGGATCTGTAAACTTCAGAAGTATCCTTTCCTTTCCTCGATATTTGGGGAAAATACATCTCCCCACAAAAAGAAGCACTTCGGATTGGGATAAAACTTACAATTATTACAGTCTAGAAGGATTTTTCCTTCACTGACCCAAGAGAGAAAAGAGTACTTCTGCAGTTTACTGACCGGGACCGTGCTATTTTTTTAATATGATTTTCAGGTTAAGTTCAATGTTTACAGTATCTTTTGTTTTCTAAATTGTTAGATGAAAATAAATAATACTTAACAAAGCCCCCCCCCCCTCTCCATGTTAAAATGGGTTTGTTAATAATAACGTTATTATTTCAGCAACGTCCGTAAAGTTCAGAAGTACCAAGAAAAGATCAAGTATAGCATAGAAAATACTACATTTTAACGTTAATTCTATTTTGAAAAGTAACGAAATAAAAAAAAAAAAAAGGTCCGGGTCCGTAAATTGCAGAAGTATTCTTTTCTCTCCTCGATTTATTGGGGAAAATACATCTCCCCACGGAAGGGGGCACTTTGGATTGGGACAAAAATTAAAATTATCACAGTCTAGAAGGATTTTTCCTTCACTGACCCAGGAGAGAAAAGGTACTTATGCAGTTTACGGACCAGGACCATGCTATTTTTTTCAGATATGATTTTCAGGTTAAGTTCAATTTTTACGGTATCTTTAGTTTATTAACGTGTTAGGTGAAAGTGCTCAATACTTATTATTTCAGCACGGTCCGTAAAGTTCAGAAGTACCGAGAAAAGATTAAGTATAGTATAGAAGATACTACACTTTAACGTTAATTTTATGTTGAAAAGTATAACATAAATTACAAACCAACAAATAATCAATATTTAAATCGAAACTAGATTTAGTAATGTAGGGATAATCCATTAATGCTAATTATATTCGTTTATATTTCTCCTGGGCAATGCCGGGCCACGGGTCCTGCTAGTAAATAAGATAATGCAAGCCAAAATACCCCAATTTATATAGGCCCTCCACAAGAAACGCCATCTACAGAAACAGCCCCCACTGCTAACAATACAGAAGCATTCCCCATTTTCTATATTCCTAGTAGAGTTTGAATCCTTCAGATACTAACTGAATCCACATATTGCTTAGAACTTGTATCAGCCAAGATATATATATATAAGTAAGCCGAATTTTAGAAGTTACTCCTAAATCGTATTTAAGCTGACAACTTAAGGTTGCTTCTGACTAACCAATTTTTATTTGTTATTGTTGTACCATGTTCTTTGCAGTAAATTAATGTATTTCGATTCAGATTTTTTCAAAAAATACATTTTTCAGCCTGGGAGACATTCCTCAATAATCTACAAATAAAAATCAGCTTACAACATTAATAAAAAAAACAATTTCCAATATTACTCTATCAAATTTAGCTTTCAGATAAACATTTATATATATTTAAATTAGTTAGACTATTTATTTCTTAAATAACTTGTACATCATAATAGAAGTTAGCTAATTTTTGGTCCCCCGATTTATAAAATCGGGGGACCTATGTTTTGAGGCATTTCCGTCTGGATTTTTCTCCGCAACCATCCATTGAATTTCTCTGAAATTTTGCATGAAGTTGTAACTTTGGTCAGGTTAGAAAGTGACATTCTCCGATTTAAAAAAAAAAAAATTGGTTAGCCTCCCAGGGTGTCAAAAGACCCCAAAATGGCAAAAAATGACATTTTTTGCCCCATAACTTTTCATCCATCCATTCAATTTCTCTGAAACTTGGCCAAAATGTGGAGGCAATTGTTTCTAATAGAAAATAAGTATCGCTGACCTTGGAAAAAATATGGTTCGCGCCCCCAGGGGGTCAAAAGCCCCCTAAAATGGCAAAAAATGACCCTTTTCTCTCATAACGTTTGATCCATCCATTCAATTTTTCTGAAACTTGGCCAAAATGTAGAGGCAATTGTTCTGGATATAAAATGAGCGTCCTTGACCTCATAAAAATTCTGGTTCGCGCCCCCAGGGGGTCAAAGGGGAGTCAAAAATGCCCCAAATTGCCCAAATTTATTGCATTTTACACTCGCCACATCGACTCACATCGACAGAGGGGGGCAATGCATGCGCAGCTTGTTCTTATTTTTATTTTCCTATTAACAAAAAAAATAACTTATTTGGATGCAACATTCCTTTTTTTTTTTATTATTATTTAACAAAAAACCCCGAATCAAATGATTTCTACTGTCAATTTCTAAGTACATTTTAGTCTTTCGATTATTTTTCATGACTCAATTCAAGGCTGATTTCTTCTTAAATACTTCACACTTTATTAGACTCGTAATTACTCTTAAGTCTTTGCTCTACTTAAAAAAAATTTTTTTAAATTAAAACATTTATTCAATAAATAACAACAAATAATAGTTAATTAATAAAATGTCCTTTTTCAAAACCAGTATGCAAATATCAGAAAATTTCTTCAGATGTTCTGCTGGATTAACAGGCGAAAGCAGGCTCAAGGCGTTTTCACGAATAGTGGCGATGGAGAGGCGCTCGTAAAGTCAAATTACAGTGGTCCACGGTGTTGCATGTCATTAACAGACCAAGACTGTTGAGGAAGTCACACGTGGCAGGGCCTATGGCTCCACCCGTCTCAACAGCGTCTCAATAAACTTTATGTACTTACGTGGTAGCTGAAAAGAAGACTGTACACCAAAAATTACACAAATTCATGCAGTATTTATTAAATTAAAAATAAAATTTATCTATGTCGCCATTTTTCTTATATTTTGACTTTTTCCGAAAGTTCTCTCCCTTGCCTACTTAGTAAGTTGAAATATCTACCAATAGTGATTGGTTGGAACAAACATCTGTCAAGAAGACTGGCATATTTTGATTGCTTGCAGTCCTCTGCTGACGCTGCTGCATATCATCAGCATAATCATCATCATCGGTTTAACGTTCGTTTTACATGCTGGCTTTAAGAAATTGACTTCCAAACTACCCTATCTCTTGCCAGGTCTTATCCGTCTTTCTCTCAAGTCCGTTCTTATCACTTCTCCCCTTATTTGGTCCCCTGATTTTATAAATCGGGGGACTTATGTTTTGAGGCATGTCCGTCCGTCCGGATTTTTCTCCACAACCATCCATTGAATTTCTCTGAAATTTTGCATGAAGTTGTAACTTTGGTCAGGTTAGAAAGTGACATTTTCCGATTTTTGAAAAAAAATCTGGTTGCTTCCCTCTCCCCCCCAGGGGGTCAAAAGGCCCCGAAATGGCAAAAAATGACATTTTTTGTCCCATAACTTTTCATCCATCCATTCAATTTCTCTGAAACTTGGCCAAAATGTGGAGGCAATTGTTTCTAATAGAAAATAAGTATCGCTGACCTTGGAAAAAATCTGGTTCGGGTCCCAGGGGGTAAAAAAAATGACCCTTTTCTCCCATAACGTTTGATCCATCCATTCAATTTTTCTGAAACTTGGCCAAAATGTAGAGGCAATTGTTCTGGATATAAAATGAGCATCCTTGACCTCATAAAAATTCTGGTTCGTGCCCCCAGGGGGTCAAAAATGCCTAAAATTGCCCAAATTTATTGCATTTTACACTCACCACATCGAGTCACATACAGAGGGGGACCACGCACGCACGGCTTATTTCCTTTGCTTTCCCTTGTGAACCGAATCTGCTACCTCAACTATTCCACATCTACTAAGCCAAGAACTCTCATCCATTCTTTCAACATAGACAAAGTCTACTCGGTGCTTCTCCAGTTTCACAATGACATTAAAATATTTTAAGAAATGTATAAACTTTGTTATGTATTTACGTGTTAGCTGAAAATAAGATTGGACAGAAAAAATTACGCAAATTCATCCAGTATTTATTAGATTATAAAAAAAAGAAAAAAGAACGAGCTTACGTATCGATAGACATTTCAGCTTACTAAGTAGGCAAGGGAGATAACTTTCAGAAAAAGTCAAAACATAAGAAAAATGACGACATGCAACATATAGATAAAATCGTTTTTTATTTTTAACGTAATAAATACTGGATGAATTTGCGTAATTTTTGGTGTACAGTCTTTTTAGCTACCACGTAAATACATAACAAAGTTTATACATTTCTTTAGCTATTTTTTTTTTAAGAGAGGCCTAACATGTCAGTGTGAAACTGCAAAAGCTCCGTCTACTCTTCTGCATACATCTCCCAGAACTGGTAAGATTTAGTCTTCCTCTGAGGTCATCAGATCTAAGCCTGTCTTTAAGACTGAGATTACACATCCATCGTAGTATTCTCATATCATTTCTCTTCATGCAACACATATCTTCAACCTCTATGGGTTAGGGTTAGGGTTTCACTTCATAGAAATAAGTCATGTTTGCATTTTATTTTTTACAGCAGGAGTATTGCTACTTTTGGACAACAATAGTTTTATTTCTAAAGTCACGTAAACATGTTTACGTTATATTGAATTAAATTCTTCTTTTTTTTTTTTTACTCAAACCAGTTATGCCTTATTTCTTGGAATACACACCAAGGCAATTTCATAAATAAGGTTGGGCTTTAATGTGAAGTAAACATGCGTCATTAGAACACATGTTTACTTCATATTTAAGTTTTCCTTTTCTTTTTCTCTGGTGCTACCAGATAAGGCTGTCTGAAGATATAGGCTTCCTGACCCAAAATGCACCTAACATTAAAGTTTTTTTTTGTTTTTCTCCCTCGTCTTTGCAAAACTCCATCATGTTCTGCAAAGCAAAAACAAGAAACAACAAAGTGACCTCTTTTCTCTCTCACTCTATCTTTCCATTTTTTTTTTTTTACACCCCCTAACGGGGCCACCAGTTTGCCGTGGGTGGCAAACCGTGATGCTTAAGGCGGGATCCTGGTGACTGAGCAGTCCATAACCCGGGAAAGTAGTGGATATGTACACTGCAACACTTCACTTTGGCGCTTACGATCAATCGGCTGGTCACGTCAAGCCTCATTATATGTACAACATTAATGACAAGCGGTGGCTAAGGGTCGAACAATAAGTTGATACTAAACATGGCTGCGCAACCCTGACATTGTTCTCCACAGTCCCGGAGCAGAATGAAAGGATAACAGGTGCTCAATGTTTACAACAACGTTGTGTATATCATCCCTTGTAGCCCTGTTGTGCTAGGCCGAATGGGTTTTCCCCCTAGCACTATCCATATTGGGCTCCGAGGTGGGTGAGGAGCAGGGATGATGAAAACTATAAATAAAAATATGGATGAAACAAAAAAACAAATCCCCCCAAAAAGACCCTACAACCAAGTGGAAGACAATGTGGAATGGGAACCATGCTCCAAGCAACAAAATAAAAAAACTGATAACATTTTAAATTTCCCATCATTCATAGTGATGGAAGCAATAGAGAGAATGGCATTGACGCAACTATCTCCCTTTAAAATCGAAAAAAATACTAGCTAATAAAATCAAACCAAAAACTGTCAAAAAACTAAATAATGGAACCCTACTAATCGAACTAAAAAACAAACACCAAGCTGAAGAAATCCTAAAATGGAAACACTTCGACAACTTAAAAATAAAAACCTACCCTCATAAAACCTTGAACTATTCGAAAGGAGTCGTAAAAAGCTCCGAACTGTTCTTATGTCCACCAGAAGAAATCAAATCCAACCTTGAAAACTTAAAAGTTCAAAGAATACAAATTTAAAAAAACGAAGAAACCATAAATACAAATACATATATTCTTACCTTTAACCCTAACCCCAAAATACCGAATGAAATTAAAATTGGATATGAAAAATTAAACGTCGAACCGTACATACCAAACCCCCCTTAGATGCCACAACTGTCAGAAATTTGGGCACCATAAGGATCGATGCACACGTTCACCAGTGTGTGAAAGATGTGGGGAAAATGACACCCATATAAACTGCAAAAAAGACCCTAAATGCGCTAACTGCAAACAAAATCACTACGCAAACTCAAAAAACTGCAGCACATGGAAAAGGGAAAAGGAGATCGTCAAAACTAAGTACTCCAAAAATATAACCTTTCCCGAAGCCAGGAAAATAATAGAAAACCCAAAGTATGCAGACATAACAAAAAAAAATATTCCAAATATTAACCAAACACGCTGCCACACGTGTGAAGCAAGTCCTACCAACATCAAATTAGAAGATATATCCCTACTCATTAATGAAATGAAAAACCTACTACAAGAAATAAAAAATACTCTGAACAAAACAAACCCCAAAAATGAACTCCAATCAATAAAAAATAAAAACTCAACTGAACCAAAAAGGCAATCAAAATTCCAAACCCCCACTACCACAGAAAGAAAAAGCCCCATGGGACCTTCTGAATTAACACAGAACAACCCACATGGGAAAAAAGTAAACAAGATCCCACCCGACAAAAATGAATCGGGACACAACTCAAGAAAGGACAGATCTCGATCAACAACCAAATCAAGATCAAGATCAAAACCAAGAACGACAATCTCAACACAAAATAGATTCGAACCCATGGAAAGCGCCGATGGATAACGTTAAAATAATGCACCCATCAAAAGCAAACAATATCATCCAATGGAACTGTCGAGGAATAAAACCAAACTACAACGAACTACTCTTACTCATCTCACTTTTTAACCCAGCCATCATCTGCCTACAAGAAACATACCTATAAAACGATAGCAATTTCAGAACACCAAACTATGAACAATATCATTACATCCATAATGCAGGCCTCCGAGCTAATGGAGGCACCTCAATACTTGTCAAAAACGATATCCCACAAAGCAATTTCCCGATCAAAACAAATCTCCAAGCAATTGCAACACACGTCACTCTACACAAAACCATCACGATCTGCTCAATATATTTACCTCCAAATGAACAAATAAACGTAAATGAACTGGAAAACTTGACTAAACAACTTACAAAGCCTTTTATCCTCCTAGGAGATTTTAACAGCCACAACACCCTTTGGGGATGCAAACAAACAAACGCAAAAGGCAACAAAATTGAACAACTGATCAACAAAAACGACCTATGCCTCCTCAACCAAAACGAACCGACATACATCAACCCATCAAATGGATCAACTAGTTCTATCGACCTCACCTTATGCGACCCAACCAGCTTCTTGGACTACACATGGAACACCCATCAAGATACATGTGGTAGTGACCATTATCCAATCATAATAAACACTAACAACAACATCCAAGACCACACACCCAGATGGAACATCAACAAAGCTGATTGGACCACATTCCAACAACTTTGTACGGAACAACTAACAGAAGACAAAATACAAAGAATGGAAGATTTCACCCAAACCCTCATCTCAATAGCAACAAAATGCATCCCCAAAAACTCCCCACCTGGAAAGAAAAACAGACCCTAGTTCAACTCAGAGTGCAAAAAGGCCATCAGACAACGAAAAGCAGCCTTAAAGAAATTTGAAAAACAGCCTACAACTAGCAACTGCATCAAATACAAACAACAACGCGCCAAAACCCGCAAAACAATCAAAGAAACAAAAAGGAAATGCTGGCAAGAATTCATCCAAAAAATAAACATCGCCACTAAACCAAAAACTATTTGGAAAATGATCCGGAAAATCTCTGGAAAACACAATCCTATGCCAACAAACCATCTCCTTGTACAAAATACCAAAGTTACGGAAAAAAAAGCAATTGCCAACCAACTCGCTGAAACATTCTCTAAAAACTCTTCATCCGAAAATTTCAAATTCAAAAAAAAAAAGTCAAGAAAAATACAAAATTAACTTTACCTCAGAAAAAAATGAACCCTACAATGAAACAATCACACTAACTGAAATCTGCCATCGAAAAATCACATGACTCAGCTGTAGGACCAGATGAAGTTCATTACAGCTTCCTGAAACATATCCCCCCCAAATCACTAGATCTACTACTCAAATTATATAACAACATCTGGACTAACAAAACATTCCCTGAAACATGGAAAGAAGCCACTATCATTCCCATTCCCAAACCAGGGAAAAATTCTTCCAACCCAGAAAATCACAGACCAATAGCCCTTACAAGTTGCTTATGTAAAACCTTGGAAAAAATTATTAACAACCGCTTAGTTTAGTACCTAGAAACAAATAAACTCATTACAAACAGCCAATGCAGATACAGAAAAAACAGAAGCTGCATAGACCACATTACTAACATAGAAGCCTTCATCAAGAAACAGCATGTCACAACAGTTTTTTTTGATCTAGAGAAAGCCTATGAAACTACTTGGAGGTATGGCATACTTAAAGATTTACACAACCTCGGACTCAGAGGAAGACTTCCACAATTTATCAAAAACTTCCTAACAAACCGAAACTTTAAAGTGCAAATAGGATCTACCAAATCAGTCCAAAAAATTCAAGAAGAGGGTGTACCACAAGACAGTATCATTTCAACCACCCTCTTCAACATCAAAATAAACAACATCACAAAAGAACTCTCAAACGACACCCTTGACTCCCTATATGTAGATGATTGCTCAATCAGCTTCCGCTCCAAAAACATTCACACCTTAGAAAGAAAACCACAAAATAACATAAATAAAATCAATAAATGGGCTAAAGAAAATGGCTTCAAATTCTCCAAAAACAAAACTAAATGTGTCCACTTCTACAATAAACGCAAACTTCACAACGACCCCAGCTTATATATTGATGGTGAAACTATACCGTTTGTAGAACAACACAAACATCTGGGAATCATTCTTGACAGGAAACTAAATTTTATACCCCACATAAATTACATTAAAATAAATGCAGCCAAACATTGCAGCTCCTGCGAGTCGTGGCCCACACAGACTGGGGAGCAGGCACAAAAACACTTCTAAAAATATATAGAACTCTAATCCGCTCCAAAACGGATTTTGCTAACTTTATTTACCAATCTGCCAGAAAATCTTATTTAAAAACACTAAAAACAATACACCACGCTGGATTAAGAATAGCACTGGGTGCTTTCCCCACATCCCCAGTAGAAAGCCTATACATCGAAGCAAATGAAACTCCTCCAGAACTTCGATTCAACAACTTAGCCTTAAAATATTACACAAAATTAAAAGCTAACCCTACCAACCCAGCACACAATAGCACCTTCAACCTAAACTACAAAAACCTCTTCCAACAAAACGATAACATAATAAAAACCTTCTTTTTACGAATGGAAACCATAAATAAAGAAGCCAATATACCGCTAATGAAAATCCACAAAACAACATCTTTTAAAACACCCCCCTGGAAAATCGCAACTCCAAGAATAGACCTAAGCCTCTGCTATTTAAACAAAAAGACAGCTCACCCTCTAACATTCCAGGAAAAATTCAAAAAAATCAAAGAGAATTACCCAGAACATACACATATCTACACAGATGGATCCAAACAAAGCAACACCACAGCTAGTGCAGCCATAATCGATAAAACAATAAAAAAAAAATTTAAAAAAACATCTTCCCAAAGAAACATCAATCTTCAATGCAGAAATCCATGCAATGCACCTAGCACTTGACCTGGTCTCGGAAAGTAAAAACTCCAAACACATCATATTCTATGACTCTCAATCTGCCATAATAGCAATAAAAAACAAAAAGACCAACAACCCCCTAATTGAAAACCTACTCGAAAAATTTAACCAAATAGAACACAACAAAGAAATCACACTCTGTTGGATACCTAGCCACACCCGAATCCACGGAAATGAACTAGCTGACACAATAGCAAAAACTGCCCACAATAACCCTATAGATAAAAACTTTAAAATTCCACACACAGACCTCAAGAGATCCATCAATATCGACACAAAGCTCAAATGGCAAAACATCTGGAACAACTTCCCCAACAATAAACTTCACGCTATCAAAAAACAGATAGGAGAAAACCCCTACATCAAAATGACAAGAAAAGAAGTTGTCCTTACAAGACTCCGAATAGGACACTCCAACATCACCCACTCCCATCTCCTCAAAGGGGAAGAACCCCCTTACTGCATACCCTGTCAGGAACCATACACTATAAAACACATACTATCAAACTGCATGGACCTGAAACAAATCCAACAAAAATATTATAAAGAAAACAAACTAAACATTTTTCTCCCAACAAACCTAAATAAAATCTTTGAATACCTAAAAGAAGTCAATATCTACAACAAAATTTAACCACTTTCTCCCTACTCATACCTCTCATCCTCATTCTCAAACATAAACACATATACAAACTCTAAAATGAAAACAAACTAAACACTCTTATAATATAAAATAACTCTCAACATATCCTTGTGAACAATTCTTACCCAATAACAACGAAAAAAAAACAAAAAAAACAAACATTTTCCGGCATTAAATAACCAAGTAGTTGATATGCCGTAAAACCCAATCAATCAATCTTTTGTTTTTCATAACTATTTCTTTTCTTAGCAAATTGGGTGCGTATTCAATATCCCAAACACTTCAAATTGGGTGCGTATTCAATATTCCAAACACTTCAAATTGGGTGCGTATTCAATATCCCAAACACTTCAAACAAAGGCCGCACGTCATCATATATGGAGAGATTTATCAACAGAACGAACTGTCACCAGATACCACTTGAAGCGACGGTTACTTGTGTGAGAGAGAGAGTAAGATTTTTTTTTTTTTTTTTTAAAGTGTCAATAAATCAGCCTTTATTTTCCAAACAGGTATTAGGTAATTATTATAAACAGCCAGTAATTTACAACTTAAAAGGACAAACAAGCAATAAGGCTTGAAACAATTGTCAGAGAAAGAAAGAGAGAGTCAACAGATGACGATTAGAACGGAAGTGACGCCGCCGTTACTGACATAGCGTTGCCACGAACGATAGCCAGGGAGATGCGTTGGAACAACCAGGTTGACTCACGGGACTCGTGCCTAGACGTTGAAATCCTCCGTCCAATTAAGAGTAAGATTAAATATCTTTTTTGTGCAGTCATTAAGTTATGCCGTGTGCACACCTCCTCTACCCTCTGTGTGTGAAAACTTTCAGGTCTGTTCTCTTTTGTGTGCCACAAGGAAAGAGACAGAATTCTTTCTCCCCGGAAGTCATGTAGTTCGCTGACTTCTGTTTCTGGGGTCACCTCTGACTCCCTAGGTGTCATTCAAATTTTCCATTCAAGCTTACATCCTTGGTTATATAACAAATTTATTGATTGCCTCAGTTTACAAGGAATTCTCCTACCTTGAACGCTGGCAGAATAAACGCATCTCCAATAAGAAAGAAGGTGTAATGCCTGGGAGGATGACCAAAGACACAAAAGATCTGTTTACCTGCTCCCACCTCAAGCAGCACATATAGAAACAGAGTCAGATTATAGTGGGACTTCAGATCCCAGCCATACAAACAAGAAATCACTATGGATTGGAAAGAAATATAGCTTGGTCTATTCTGTATGTTACATATAGGCGATATATACACACACACACTTTCTTTTTTCATACAAAACACTTGATTATGAATATAACAAGCTGCGCATGCGTGATCCCCCTCTGTATGTGACTCGATGTGGCGAGTGTAAAATGCAATAAATTTGGGCAATTTAGGGGGATTTTTGACCCCCTGGGGATGCGAACCAGAATTTTTCTGAGGTCTAGGATGCTCATTTTATATCCAGAACAATTACCTCTTACATTTTGGCCAAGTTTCAGAAAAATTGAATGGATGGATCAAACGTTATGGGAGAAAAGGGTCATTTTTGCCATTTTGGGGGCTTTTGACCCCCTGGGGGCGCGAACCAAATTTTTTTCAAGGTCAGCCATACTTATTTTCTATTAGGAACAATTGCCTCCACATTTTGGCCAAGTTTTAGAGAAATTGAATGGATGGATGAAAAGTTATGGGGCAAAAAATGTCATTTTTTGCCATTTCGGGGCCTTTTGATCCCCTGGGGGGCTAACCAGATTTTTTTTTTTAAATCGGAGAATGTCACTTTCTAACCTGACCAAAGTTACAACTTCATGCAAAATTTCAGAGAAATTCAATGGATGGTTGCGGAGAAAAATCCGGACCGACGGACGGACATGCCTCAAAACATAAGTCCCCCGATTTATAAAATCGGGGGACCAAAAACAAATAGTGGGATTCCGTGGAAGTTCCATGGTGTTGTTTACATCAATCTGTATAATTTCCAGTTAAAAATAATATTCCTTCTGAAATAATAAATATCTGTCAGGGTCAATACTATTAAGAAGAAATTACTCTTTCTTTTTCAGTAAAAAAAATAATAGTCATTGTTAGCTAAATATTCTTTAAATAAATAAAACGAATATGTCTCTTCTATAATTTTTTTTATTTATTTAAAATTGTAGCGATTTAATTCTTTTGAAACAATAAATATTCTTTGCCTTCTTACGGAAAAAAATAATTGTAAGCTAAATATTCTTCAAATCCAGAAAACGACTGTCACTTTTTGAAATGTATTTATTTAAAATTGCACTGTTTTATTCGAGGGAACAACATAATCTGATTTTGGAACAATTCATTTTAAAATGGATAAAGTCGGAATTGTTTACCTTAGTGACATCAAATTAATCACCAGTCACATTTGCCGATCAGACGATCTCATTTTTTTAATGTGTATAAAAGGTGATAACATATGTATGAACATGAAATGACTTATTATGTATTATTGGATATATTTTTGCTAGGCTGCCGCGTCACCCCCTTCTCTCTCGTTGTCTGTGAAGAAGGTGTTCCTAGTTACATGCCTAGAATCATATAATTGCAACAAAAAAAAAGAAAAAACTACATACAGTACAGTTGGGAGCATGATGAACTATGGTCAAAACGCACTCATGTACAGTTGGGAGGTTTTCAAGCAAAGTGAAATCCCAATCATCGTACTGGTACTTTGTTCCACTCATCCTATCTTCTCAACTAAACTGAACTGAACTGAAAACAAAAGAAAATAATTGTTATTAAACTGCTTGAATATAATACAATGCAATGGTTTGACACTACAATGGTTTCAACTATCTACACCCATTCATAGCCATTGTAGAGGTTTGGGAACCAATTAGGTTGCTTAACGGAGGATTTTAGCTAATTTGGGCTATTTTTCACTAGTTTTTGGCTATTCTACATTCATGAAAACCCTTTTACAGCCTGAAAATGGTCCTAAATTACAGTACTATATCAGATTTAACCATCTATATCCATTCATAGCTTTTGAGGATGTTTTAGGACCTGCAATGTCGCATGAAACCACTTTTGCACCGAAAAATGATGGAGTTTGAGTCCCGTGGAGCCCTAACGGCTATTTTGGGCCTGCACCTTCTGAATTTTGCAAAATTTTCAAAATGTTTGATTGTTTAGTGTTATTTATGTATAAATGAACACAGAAAAATACTACTCGCATGAATCTGAAATTTTCACCCATTACGTCCCACCCCTAGTTAAAGCTGAATAAATTGTTTGGGACGAGTAAAATAATTTCCAACACTATTGATAATGTTTACCCATTTATTTATTTTTTTTATTATAGTTTATGTTTGAGTTCAAGTTTTGAAACATAACGTAAATCATTAATCTATGACGTCACGCCAAGACTAATTATTTTGTTATGGGAATGTTTTAAGATGCATTTATAAGGAAGTGCAAATGGCTCAGTTGGTAGAATGTCGGACTGAAGATCTCAAAATTTGTGTTTCGATTTCCGGTCATGGCGTACGATTTATTTGTTGGGGATTTATTATTTACTATTAAAGCAATATTTTCTATTTTTAAATGAAGTTAAGATATTTGTTGAAAAAGATTCAGACAGACAGACAGACACACAACCACAGAGAAAGTGTCCATTATATATATAGTGGTTGGTGCACCAGCCCAGGTGTTGTAACAATACTCCATGCATGAGTGGCTTTGTAAAAATATAGAATACTGGCAGGTGTGTGAAGTTTTCTAGCTCGGTAGGGGGGATCCCACCTTCTTTGTGTCAGACTTGACTCATTCTACATTTTTAGGCAATTACATGTAAAATTGGCACTAAAAAATAAAACAAAACAAAAACAAACAACAATATTTTAGACTTTAAATTGGGGATTACTTTTGCATATAAATTTAGCGTAAAATAATCACGCACTTCCAGGTTACCGGGTGGTAATGATCACCCACTTTCAGACCAGGTAGCGTTTATAAAGACATAACATTTTTGTAGGGAGATAAGTACATATCTGCTCATTTATCCATGTTTGACCTCTGAAAAATAAAAATGCATGAACCGTAGAAGATTGCACACTCGTGTGGGGGATGAGTTTGCTATGCGTGAGCCTGCAAATTGAATAGATGGACCAAAACATGCCATTTGGAGGAGGAGGACAGTTTTTTTTCTGGGGGATAGAGGCATTGCCACTATTCATTCATGATAGGGGTCCTTAAGAAAAACACTAAAAATAAGTAATTATTTTCTAACATGTTTTAATGTATTTTTCAGCAGAAAAAAGAATTAGCTACCTCTAAATAAACACGAAATTGATCTCTAGGAAATTACGAAAATGGCAAAGATTTTAAAAAAAATATGTACATGTCCTTTAAAGCGCTATATGGTTCAAAAGTTGGTGATTATTTTACGTTAAATTTATATACGAAAGTGATCCCAACTCTAAAAGTTAAAAATGTTTTTTGTTTTCTTTCTTCTTACCACTAACTTTCTCAGACTGCTTGCATGCATGTAATCGACTAAAAATATGGAATCTCATTTTCGGGGGGGGGGCATAAGGTGCAAGGCTCTAACAATACCTAACAATTATTGGAATTCCTAGCCTTCAGACTGGGATCAAAGTATCAGTCCTGTCCTTGGTTAAAAGAGGAGAAATCCTTCTCGACTGGGACAATATTTATAGGTTAATTCATATCTCAGTCACGTAAATTATTTAGAGTGAAATGGTTTATTTTTACTTTTTTTAAGCTAAAAAAATTATGAACTTGACTCATCATTCATTCTTAGCTAGCCTCTTTCGGAATGTTTGTAAAGATGGCGACTATATTTTGTTTTTAATGCTTTTTATTTATTTATTATTTGTTTAAACTACGTGTCATTTTAAAATGTACTTCTATCGAATATGAACCAGTTTACGTAAACTTTGCGTCGGCAACTTTTTAAAGTTTACATAGCATGCCCGAATGCTGGTTCACGTTCGATAGAAGTACCAAAAACATAAAACGCTGTATTCGTGTGTTTGTTCAACAGAGAGGAAGAGGGAGACCAAAGCCTCGTTCTCACTGTTTCACTAAGCAAAAGAAATAAGTAGATTAATTTGTAAGCCTTCTTACATTTTCAGATCGACAGCTCAGTTGGTAGGAAGGGAAACTGGAGACCTCAAATTTCCGGTTTCGATTCCCAGTATCGGCGCAAATTTATTTATTGTTTATTTATTATGTATACTAAATAATACATAATAAATAAGTTAAGATAAGTTAAGTTAAGTTAAGATGTGCCCTAAAGTATTTCTTGCGTTTACAAAAATTATCTTCCACGGATAGAAAGAAATCCTGACATCCTGACAGAGAATGTCCTCCTTATATTATAAGTAGACTAGCGAAAATAGACTCCCTAACGGTCGTCTATTTTCGCTAGGCTGCCGTGTTCTTGGGTGGTGAGACATTGTTTCGGACCAAAAATATTTTTAGTAAAAAAAAAATACAAATACAGTGACACATTTCATATGGTTTAAAAAAAATTTCATACATTCTTTCAGGTGGAGATAAAATAACATTTTTCTTTCATAATTAAATTTAAAGTACCCTGTTTCCGTGATTTCGCGTTGTCACCGTTCGGGCAGGTTACAGAAGCGCCCGAGAGTTGACGAGGCGAAAACTGCCAAATGCTAAATTGAAGACTGGCAGCCGATAAATTACGACAAAGAAAATCAAACTAAAATACATATATAAAAATAAAGAACGAACAAACCATAGCTAAACAACTGTTATTAATTAGATGTTTTTTTGGGGTCAAAGGAACCATTGTTAATCAAATGTTTTTAAATAAAATGTTTTTTTGTTTGTGCACTGGAAAGTTTCAAAAGATGATTTTGTTTGATTTGTTAAGCAAATGTTTTTGTTTTTTAATTTTTTTTCAATGTTTTTTTTTTACATTTTTTTTTCTTATTAACATAAACACAGAAACAACTTTTTTTAAGCAATTTTTTTGTTTTGCTTATTTTAACAAAAATAAACTGTTAATTAGCAAATGTTTCTTGGTTAATAGTTTGGCACTTTAGTTTAGCTGTGAATCAGAAATCAATTTTGAAGAGTTACATTCTAACCCAATCAATCAGAAGTAAGGCACTTCTTTAGTTTAACTGTGAATCAGAAATCAATTTTGAAGAGTTACATTCTAACCCAATCAATCAGAAGTAAGGCACTTCTGTAGTTTAACTGTGAATCAGAAATCAATTTTGAAGAGTTACATTCTAACCCAATCAATCAGAAGTAAGGCGCTTCTTTTGTTTAACTGTGAATCAGAAATCAATTTTGAAGAGTTACATTCTAACCCAATCAATCAGAAGTAAGGCACTTCTGTAGTTTAACTGTGAATCAGAAATCAATTTTGAAGAGTTACATTCTAACCCAATCAATCAGAAGTAAGGCACTTCTTTAGTTTAACTGTGAATCAGAAATCAATTTTGAAGAGTTACATTCTAACCCAATCAATCAGAAGTAAGGCACTTCTGTAGTTTAACTGTGAATCAGA